>CM076569.1:840604994-840957494 GCA_034641835.2 Pinus albicaulis | reverse complement strand
ATACATGTTCAACAATATAGGGTCCATGACACATTGGCTCGAGCTTCCCGACTCCCAATTTATCGTGGGATTGATCATAAACCATGACCAAGTCACCTTCATAGACAACACGAGGATTAATAGATTTGTCGTACTGAGCCTTAACTAATTTTCTTTATGCTTCAATGACTAAAGCAATAAGTCTTCGAGTCTCATCGAGACACTCGAGGTAAAGAAAAAGTTCCTCTTCTGGTGAAGTACTAGGAAGTAGCTCGATGGCTAGCTTCAGAGAAGGGATTTCGCACTCAATCAAGAGTGTGGCTTCCATACCATACACCAATTGAAATGGTGTAAATCTAGTAGCAGTCTTAGCGGAAGTTCGGTAATCTCACATAGCTGATAAAATCATGAGATGCAAATCCTATTTGTGTCTCCCAATGGTTCGTTGAAGCATTGTTACCAAAACCTTGTTAAAAGCATTGACTTATCCATTGGCCTGTGAATAGTAAGGAGTGGAGCTATCATGACATAGCCCCAGTTGAGGAGTAAGCTTTTTTGTCATACGATTTAGAAAATCAGATCCATGATCAGTGACAATGGATGTTGGGAAACTGAAACAAGCTCTGATGTGATTAAACAGGAATTGCATCATAGTTTGGCCTTAATTATCATATGTAGGAATCACCTTCACCCAATTTGTAAAATAATCAATGACGACGATAATATAATCATGCTCCCTGCCCGAGCGAGGGTTACAGGTCATGAAATCGATGCCCCATTTTGCAAATGGCCCGGCAGTGACAAATCGGTGCAAGGGTAAGGGTGGGGTGTGCTATTTTCAAGAATAGATTTGGAAATCATGACATTATTGAATGGAAATAATGAAATCTTTAAAAATATATGGCCAAAAATATCTTGCTCAAAGGATCTTCAAAGCGGTAGCATAACCAGACATAATGAGAGTGGTAGTCGTTAAGAACTTTCTCAACTTCCTCTATCGTCAAGCACCAATGGAGGATGAAATCAAAACTAGTGTGATATAAAGTATCTCCAATAATGTAGTAGGCTTGGGACTAGTAACGAATTTGCCATCTGTTAGAGTGAGATAGTTCTAGCCGTAAGGTTTGGGTTTGGAGATAAATGATGATATCTCAAAACCAAGGGTCAAGAGTATTGATGAGAAAGAGCGATTCATCTGGAACGTTAGCCAGGGATAAATATCGGATGGGAGAACTAGGTACACGCATGTATTTAATTTGATAGAGTTTATGTGAAAGTTTTCTTCTTTGATCTAAATGTAATCTAGGGCCCCCACTGATAATCGCTATATTTATAGAGGTTTGTCTGCTGCCTACATGTTTTTCCTCAGTGTTGTGATTTTGAGGCCTCTATATCTTTCTGTGTATTGTGTGACAAAGAGAGTTCAGTGAGTGGTAACACTTAGGTGCTTGTTGAGTTGAAAAACTTGTGAGGGATTACTCATTTAAAGTCCACCTCAATAGTGGCTTGCCTCGGGGCTGAAAAACCAATGGGAACTTGTTGGGTTGAGAAAATACTAGCTAGGTTGAGGCACTTAGGTACTAGATGGGGCTGATAAATAACAAGTGTAAAATTCGGGATAAAAGTACTAGGGTGAGCACCCACAGAAAAAATAACTAAATGAGTGTGCTCTTTACTTATTCAATAGCTAAAATAGTCGATAAACCTCCCATTGCATACTTGTAATCCATCTTTAGAAATGAACTAAGACTCTATGTCTTGAAGTTTGAATCAAGAAACGGTGAATTTGGCATCCAGTAACAACATGACTGCACCTACACTAGTTTGGGACCACAAGTTGTGTAGTGATGGGTCCTTGCGATACATTAGTGTTGAATTCGATTTATTTAATAAATTGGATACGTGTCAAATTTAATTATCCATGAATTAAATTGGACAATAAATTGTAATATTATCTCATGATCACATGTAATAGTTAAGTAAGTGTGATAAACTCAGTTAGCTCATGTATTTCAAGTTTAGGATGGTTGGTGAGGCATGCAGAGTAATTCTATTAGTTATGGAGTCCGAATTGCAATTGGTGCATTAGTTTCATGCATGTGTAATTGATTAACTCAATTTGTTGAGTTATAGTCAACTGAACTAGTTGTAACTGTTTGTTGCACTAGTGAGAGATCAAGTGAACTAAATATTATTTAATTCACAATCAGTGATCTGCCATGCAACTAATGATTTACTATTAATAGTTGCATGCATGTCAGTTCCAGTGGAGACCCAGTTGAGACTAAGGTGAAAGGGATGTTAGCTATCAGTTGTGTGATTAATAGGTTTCTCGCATGCAACCAAACATCCATTGGATTTCCCATGATCCTTTCATAGTTTTGGAAGGCCATAATTCCTAAAGAATAGGGATTGCATTCACTAGGAATTGCATAAGTAAGGAAGGTTGTTTAAAGGCTGAGAATCGGTTAAGTGTTGGTCAATTTTTCTGGGAAAGTGTCAGTCGATTAGCAGAGTGAGAGAGACTCTTGTGAGAAGAGTTCATTGTAATTGTTTCATGTTTCCATGGTGAATATACAATAGAAGATAAAGGGGTTTTGAGCAGCAATATTTCCTCAAGAAATTATCTATGTTATGGTTTGATTTGATTCTTTCTTTGCTTAATGTGATTGGCGATTATGTTTAATTTCCACAATTTATTTGTAGAAGGATTTAGTATCTAGATTTAGTACATTGTTAGATCAGATTGAATCCATTGATATACATATGTTTGTATAATTTCTACATGGTATCAAAGTATAGGAAATCGCTATAGTGGAGGAGAAGCTAAGTTTGTGACTGAATAGAATTCGAATTTGAAAAAGTATTCTTGGTGCAACATGCGAATCAACATCGAAATGGCTTTCAATGGCTTGAGATTGGAGTATGCACTTGAGGAAAAATCTAATTATATTGTGTGTAAATATAGGATGGAGGCAGTACTCGAGGATAATGGGTCGAAATAATTCATCGATAACGACATTCCTGGACCCGCTGCAGTAGATGCTGGAAATATTTATGCTTGGAAAGATAAGGTTGCAAGGGTGAGGAGGATCTTACTGGAGGGAGTATGAGACCACATTGTTTCAAGCCTCCATGGAAATGCGACCCCATATGCAATGTGGAAGGCTTTGACAGATCTGTTTCAGAGCAACAGTGACCATAAAAAATTGGCACTGAAGGACAAGCTCAGGAAAAGAAAAATGGAGAAAGGAAACACTATTCCAGTATACTTGACCAAGTTTGTCCAATGTCAAGATGAGCTTGGGAGTGTAGGAATTTTTTTCGCGGATGATGACTTGGTGAGACTAGCTCTTCTAGGACTTCCCAAGAGTTTGCATAGTTATTAGGGCTCTATCAATGGGAGGGAAAAGCTGCCAGATTGGGAACGACTTTGGTCGGATTTGGTTCAAGAAGAACTCAGGTGAAATACCGAGGATGAATCTTCATCTAAGGAAGATGATGAAGAAAATTGCGCCTTGGATGGTAAGGGGAATAAGGGGAAGGGAAAGAAATCCCATTTCAAATATGAGACTGGCGAAGAAGGAAAGGAGCGCGACATGTCCGAAGTGAAGTGTTTTCACTATCACGAGCATGGACATTATGCCACTAATTGTCCACAAAAGAAGAAGAACAAGAAGGCTTCAGGATTTGCAGCTACTGAGGCTTTGGCTTCGCAATTTGAGTTTGACTTCTCACGGATCGCATGCATGGTGTCCAGTATGATGGGATTAGGGTGGTACTTCGATAGTGGTGCATCTTTCCACATGACGAGAGACAAAGAAATGGGTGACGATGAAAGGTATAGCGCTACCTGGATTGGTATAGTTACTTTCCAGAGATATTTAGGAAAACCATTCTTATTTAAAATATGTAATGCATGTACCAGGCTTGAAGAAAAATTTAGTTTCAGTCGCAATGTTGGAGGATAGAGGCTAAGATGTTGTTTTCAGTGAAGGAAAAACTTTCCTTCGACCCAGAGCAACAAGAAAAGCCAAGAATATTTGGATTCGTGTGAAGAATCTCTAAAAAATTGATGTATATTACTGCACAACATTGATGGGTAAAGCAGAAAAAGTGGTGAGCTAGGATGAGGGTGAGTTACACCATGGAGCTTGAAGGTCATGAAACATATTTCTATGGGGCTTCGAAATGGCACTCTTGTGAATATAGACACATGAAAGAGATGTACCATGGGAAAGTGTGAGAAAGCCATGCAATTGTCCCTTGAGAGGGAGATTAATTTTCTTGCAAATGAGGAACTCTTGGTTCCTAAGGATGAACCTCAAGATGTGGAGCAGCAATAAGATGAGGATCATGGAGTGGCAGAGACCACTCATGTAGAGACCTCCAGGAGGGAGAAATTTTAATCCATATGGGTAGAGCGAGTACATGCAGTTATACCTCTAGGTGTGAGGTGGGGCGATGTGCAAGATTAATCCCAAGGCGGAATTTGGGCAAGGTCCTAGAGATGGCGTGTCTCATGGATCGAACCAGGCTATGAGGAGCCCACAATACAGTAGTGCAGGAGACTCTTGTGAGAAGAGTGCATTGTTTCATGTTTCATGTTTCCATGGTTAATATACAATAGAAGATAGAGGGTTTTTGAGCAGCAAGATTTCCTCGGAAAATTACCTATGTTGTGGTTTGATTTGATTATTTTTGTGCTTAATGTTATTGGCGATTGTGTTTAATTTCCACAATTGATTTGTAGAAGGATTCAATATATAACTTTAGTAAATTGTTAGATCAGATTGAATCCATTGATATACATATGTTTGTACAGTTTCTACACTTTGTGCCTTACTTTGAACTTAGTGGTTGTGGTGTGATTAGTTGAGGTCCCTATGTTGTTGTAGTGGGGATCTATAGAGAGATATCACCTCATAAATGAACCCTTGTCGGGTGCGTTTAGTTGAGAACTCCTGAGAAATTTACCTCCTCAAACTTTGAATCTAGATTGAGGGTGGTTGACTACAAGCGATATTGTAGTGAATTTGGCATATGGTTAGGTGGAGAGTTGAAGTCGCACTCTCAATTGCTAGACATTTGAAGATAATAAGATAAGTTTCTTACATGTGTATTTGGTGCATTGAAAGGATGAGTATTTTTTTTATGTGATATATATATATATATATATATATATATATATATATATATATATATATATATATATATATATATATATATATATATATGTGTGTGTGTGTGTGTGTGAATATTGTTAACATAGGTAAACATTATTGTTTCTTTTCTGTGATGAGATTCTTTATGTATATGTATAACTCGCATGTTTAAGAGGGTATCGTGGGCCCATGGCATGTCAAATATAGAATATGGTTTTAAATTTGGATATGGTTAATGGTTGCAACACACCAATTGGAGACTCTTCCATGCTAACTTTGGGTCCTTGTATGGTAGTGCGATAAAAATAACCATGAGTTTGGCGGGGGCATTAGATGTGGCAGGCTCCACCAACCTCTACTCCCATATTGTTGTGAAGTTAAATCCTCTCTGTGAGCATAGGTGATCTCTCTAGCGCTGGAGTGGGACTAGAAACTTATGAGACTATCTAATTCAGGCTTTCTAGATAATATTAAAAACAAGATGAGAAAGGAAATAGGCCTACCTCTTCTTGATGCTATGCTTGAATCCTTTGATGATGGTCTCGATCCACAGTCCCTTAGGCTTGTTCCTCACTACTAGTGGCATATGATTACCTACATGAGATAAAGATACAAAAAAAAATGTAATCCAATATAAAAAACACATTGAATACAAGCTTTCTAACAGATCAAGGAACATTCAACTATTTTTGTAAAAGATTAGAAAAATATAGAAAGTAAACACTCGGTGTTTTATTAATAAATATGAAAGATACAACTTTGGCCTTTATGTTGGAGGCCTCCCTCGGGTGATGTCTGAGTCCTTCACTGAAGCTCTTAAAGCACTCCTTCTCTCAGATAGCTTAGGCATTATCAAAATACAGAGATGCAAAGGAAATGAATGATCATACTATCTCAACAACGAACAACCAATACTAGAAGGATGGGGATCAATTTATAGGAAGGGAGAGAAAGTCAGGAGAATATGAAATAAGGAGGAAGGCCAACTTTTCAAGGGATAATCCCAAATTGATAAGATCAAAATCTTCAAATGAGATATCTCAAAATTATCTCCACCGAATAACATCCAGCTCTCTATCCTAAAAAGTTCTACAGGTTGAAGCTTCTCCTCCATTTGAGGAAACACTGCCAGAAAGGGTTCAACGTGGTTTTCCCAATCAAAATAGTGCTAATAGGGGTAGGCTAGAACTGTCAAATTTCCATCAGCACATGCATGCAACTAGAGAAGAGCGCTGACCAAGAAATTTAGGGTTTTAGCTCAGTTTCTTCAATGATTTTTCAAGGCAGCTTTCCTTTAGTCTTTAGAGAATGCATTTATGTATTTTTCCCAGGTGGATATAATATAGAGGATTCCTCACAGGGTACTTTAGGATTAGGCAAGGGAAGTGACCAGGGTGACAAATTACTGTGTAACAGATGTCCCCGAAAGAATGAAGGAAGAATGAGGAGTGATGGGTGAAATGCTTTACGAACCAAGGAAAAAACTCAGAATTACGTCAAGATACCTGCGAAATAAAACATAATACAATATATGGAAGCTATGATATGAATATTCCTTATAACATGTCTTTGGACTAGGCATAAAATAACACATGAACCCACACCATGGTCAAAACAATCTGCCTAAAGGAGATCATCGAAATAGATCCATGATAGGGATGCAACCATCTGTATAAGCATGATCATGTGTTCAATCATGAATACTCAATAACTCCATGCGGCCTAGATAATAGAAAATATGATCGAGGGTTTTTCTCTCAATATCAAGCTACCAAATTTATGAATCTAGCCATGTGAATATATGTTTTGATGTCGAACATGGTAGAAACTACCTGATTACCATTCAATGAGAACTGTTAATAGGCATGAGAGAAACCACCAATAATGAGGATGACGCTCAAGGTACAACAATACAATATACAAGTGTGAATAAATGTGTTGAAGTAGAACGCTTGTAGAATTATTCGATTGAAGGCTAATGATTTGAACCTATCATCGAACATGAAGAACTTGCCATTGAGGCATGCAAGCTCCAAGGTACTGAAAAAGGAGTTTGTAAACCAAATTCCTGGATAATGAGCTGAAGTTGACAGGAAGTGATTTGTCGAAGGAGGGCCATAGTGATTCCTACATCCTCGACATGAAACAATGGATATCTCAAGATAATAGGAGTGATTCGGGACTGTTATAGAGAGGGTCAAATAAGTAGAGGATGTTTTATTTTGAGAAAAAAAGACTTCTCTTGAATATATTGGCGACACAACTTCGGAGTGTCGAAACATTGGACTCAATGGGATTAGAGGTCATGATGAAATAAATAGTGAGAAAATGAGAGGCAAATGGATTTCCCTAACCCAAGTAGGAAAAATGACAAATGTAGGATATCACCAACACAAAATGAACTATAGATGAGTGTCATGTTCATGAGAGAAAAACTGCCAAAAACACATAAGATGTTCCACTTTCAATTTTCCCCATTATTTCTAATGAGTACCTATTTTTTTTTTTATATCTAGCATGAAGAGGATAGCATATGATGAGCATGTAAGTTCATTCTTCGAATGAATCCATCCCATTAATTTTAATGAGCCCTAGGAAGGAGGAACTCAGTCTTGTCATGGTGACAAGTATTTCACTATTAAATTTAACGAGTCCAATGTAAGAGTAATGAAGTGTCTTTTTCATGTTTAGGGAGTTTTAAAAATAAACAAAAAATAAAACTACACCATGTCCCTTTTCGTAAATCGTCTCTCGAATCCCAAATGGTAGAAAACAATATCTGAAAGAACCTCTTGACGATGTTCAGTTAAGGTATTCCTTTTTCGTAAATAGTTAATCCCAACCCGAAAAAGGGGTAAATGTATACTAAGACCACATCAATTCCTTTACTTTAATGAGTTCTAAAATGCAATTACTCGACAACCTTTTCATTTTTCGAGAGTCGGAAAAGATCTAAAAGATGACTCCAGGGGGTTGTTTTTTTGTTTATTTTTACTGAGTCTGAAAATGAGATAAAATAAAACTCGTTGCATCAGAAATAATCACTGTCAGTATAAGGGATCCTATTGTTGCACAAAAATGACAAACATCACTGATATCGAGGAGAAATAATAAAATAATGGTCAAAATATCTTCAAAAATATATAAATAGACAAAAAGTAAATCATTTTAACCATTCTATTTGGAGTAAATTGTGAAAGTGCATTTTAACCCTTTTTTCCTTCGAATTTTAGATGAGTGGTGCGGTCGATTCAAAACGCCATTCGAAAATCTGTCAACTGCAGGTAACAAATAAATCCTTTCTCTTTTATTTAATTCCATTCATAGGTGCTATAGCTTCTAAATTTTGGTTTTGGGGGGAGAATTTCAAGTTTTATTTTTGTTGGTGATCAATGCGGGTTTGACCTATCGAACCTGTGCTGATCGCTCTTAGCCTGTCAGGGAAGCATGATGTTAGCGAATTTTTAATTATGATAGTTGCGCTGAACACAAGGAATAATTTAAAAACACAAAATCACACATTTAAAATGATTCATTTCAAAAACTACTCCAATGAAAACTCCTAAAATTCCATTTAAACATGTTTTGTAGGTGTTTTTAGTGAAGATGGTGATCGAATAGAAAGAGAGAGGCAATGAGATGGAATACCACCAAGCTCTCCAAGACAAAAATTGCATAAATGCACTAAGGAATGGTCGATTGCTCAAATTCTTCTAGAATTTCGGGCTAAGAGCTCAGCTGGAGCTGCTTGATTATTTGACCAGAGTATGGGATGTGGATCGCCAAGTTTTCATAATTGGGGATTAATAACTTGAGTTATAAGTCATGGAGATCTACCTCATCACAGGGTTTTCTAGGAAAGGGAGAGAATCCAACTATCCAAAGCTCGCGCTAGAAGGGAGAGCACTAACATACTCATTCAGAGACATTGTCCAGGGGCTAGAAAGACTAGGAGTGGGAAGCTAGATATAAAAACATCACAAATCTACCTTTGTAGAAAAAATTTCATTGTATGGCCCAAGTAGTTAGAGCCCAGGCATTGCATGAAGCAACGAAGTCCCAGTTCCAGTACATACTGGATTGTCTAGCTCCCACAATTTTTAACTAGTGTGAGGGGTTGATGGCCAATATGAAAAGGCCACTAAACAAGTGGAAGACAGGATGAATGAAACAGTTCAGATATGGATCAATCCTAGTTACCTTATTCTTGGAGAGAGTGCCTCTATTTCAGTACTAGCGATTAGAAATATATGATCCATAGTCAACGAGTCTGAGGCTGTTGAGGTGGTGCGAGATCATACCCCATCAAGGATGGGGTCAACAGATGCATTTTATGACAACGTTTTTTAGTTGGTTGCATCTTAAATTGATCATGGTTGAGGAATATACATATGAAGGCACTGATTTCAGAGGAGATCTAGATCTACCTCTTCTAGAAAACGCACAGTGGTCCGAAGCAGGTAAAGAATTTTTTTTTGAATTTTTATTTTTTAATAATTTTGTTATGTATTATGAGATCTAAACTTATGATGTTTCTAAAGATGTTGGACTTGAGAGACTAGTTGGTATGTCCTTTATTGCGAGGATGATAGCTCACCAAATAGAGGATGCTCCTTATTTGGAGGGATCAAACACACTTGCGAAGGTGGAGCGTAACCTGACAAGCCTCGTGAGAGGCATCCCAGAGTATACAATATTTGATGAGATTCAATTATGCTACCAGAGCCATACAATTTGGGTCCCAGGTAGACTTCATAAGTTACTCTAGAGAGTCATCCGAGAAATCACATGCTATCATGAGCACCATGTGGGAAAATAACAATGTTTAATTTATATTTTTGTACTGATGTAGGCTCACAGAGCCATTTGTGTCATAGAACACATATTTTTTGAGATTTTGATAAAACACACTTGACAAAATCAATATATATATATATATATATATATATATATATATATATATATATATATATATATATATATGCATGTTTCTACGGATGCTAAGTGTTCATGTATCATGATGATGTATTGGTTTTTTTACATGTTCCACATATGTCTATCTAATACATAATTTTCTAATGTACTATTAATGTATTCCAATTTCTTGGAATGTGTTGATATGTAATGTAGTCGAAATTCCTTTCCAATATTCAAACACGTAAATACATATACAAAATTTGAGGGTTTCTCATTGAATAATGACCATTTAACACAATGAGTTGTGAGTCTAATTTGACAACCAAATATGGAATACCGAGATCAATTGTACATGAAAATAGCTTGATAAATGCACTATATTTGGAAATGTTATTATTTGTTTGACCCAAGAAAATACCTTGAAGATTAATCAACTCGCCATCAGGGGAAAAAAGTGCCAATGATGTGGAAGATAAGCTCTGTGTGCTACGACAAGCACCATCAACAAAACTGATATAATTGTTCAATGACGTCTGCAAACCAAGTGGAACACAAGATAAGAAGAGGAAAGTTTTTTGCAAGGAAAACAATCAGAACAAAAAATATAAAAAGCACACTAATGTACAAAGTACAATAATTATGATCAAGGATCATACTTCTTCAGATAGAGGCCATTTCAGGGCTCAAACAAATGATTTCCTTCATAATATACTAGCTAATAGGAACCTCTTTCCAATACACACTCAATCATATAGGGTCCATGCCACATTGGCTCAAGTTTCCCGATTCCTAATTTATCTTGCACTTGATCATAAAGCATGACAAAGTCACCTTACTAGAAAACACAACGATTGATAGATTTTTCGTAATGAGCCTTAACTTCTTTTTTTGTACTTAAATGACTAAAGAAATAAGTCTTCAAGTCTCATCAAGACACTCGAGGTAAAGAAAACGTTCCTCTTCCAAAAAAGTACTAGGAAGTAGCTCGATGGCTAGCTTCAGAGAAGGGATTTAGCACTCAATTGAGAGTGTGGCTTCCAGACCATACACTAGTTGAAATGGTGTAAATCCAGTTACAGTATTAGTGTAATTTTGATAAGGCCACAGAGTTGAGAAAAGAATGAGATGCCAATCCCATTTGTGTCTCCCAATGTTTCGCTGAAGCATTGTTACCAAAACCTTGTAAACAACTTTGAATTCGCCATTGGCCTATGTATATTCAGGAGTGGAGCTATCGTGATGTAGCCCCAGCTAAGCAGTAAGCTTTTTCGTCATATGATTTCGAAAATTAGAGCCATGATCACTCATAGTGGATGTCGGGACACCGAAATGAGATATGACGTGATTAAATAGGAATTGTGTTGTAGTTTGGCCTTCATTATCATATGCAAGCATCGCCTTGACCCACTTTGTAATATAATTGACAACGATGATAATATAACCATTCCCCCCGGCTGAGCGAGGGTTATAGGTCATGAAATGGATGTCCCATTTTGAAAATTGCCTGGCGATCACAACTGGGTGCAAGAGTGAGGGTGGGGTGTGCTCTTTTCTAGAATAGATTTGGAAATGATGACATTTTCGAATGGATCTTCAGAGTAGTAGCATAACCAAACATATGACTACCACAGGCCCTAGAGTGGTAGTCATTAAGAACTTTCTTAGTCTCCTCTATATTCAAGCACTAACAGAGGATGAAATCAACACCAGAGTGATACAAAGTATCTCTAATAATGCAGTAGGGTTGGGACTGGTAACAAATCTACAGTCTCTTAGAGTGAGATAGTTATGGTTGTAAGGTTTGGGTTTGGTGATAAACGATGATATCTCCATACCAAGTGTCAAGAGTACTGATGAGAAAGTGCAATTAATTTGGAATTGATCCTCCAATGGGAGTGGGATCAACTATAGCGGGAAGGTCGCAGATCAACTCAGCAAAGCAACTGATTTCTTATAGTTGGTTGTAGCAAATTCAAAGTAAAACTCTCAGAGAATAACAATCCACTTCTAGTATTTTCCCCCAAGCAACTAACGTGTAAGAGTGTAAGTCACGGGGTTGCAGTAAAAAATCACCATAGTTTTATGCAGGAGAATTTAATGATGAAAACACTTAACAACATGAACAACGACCAATGTGAGTTTCTCGACATGAGCATAGTGGGTTTTGACATCGAAGAGATTGCGACTCAAGTAGTAAACTACATGTTATTTCCCGTCATCACCATCATGAACTAGCACCATACCAATAGTACTATCTGTGACAGCGAAATAAAGGATTTTATCGTGATGATAGTTGGGAGGATGGAATAAAGGAGCACTGATAAGGGATTTATTTAAAGCATCGAAAGAGTTTTGGGAAATTTCATCCCAGATGAATGGGATTCCCTTTTTCAAGAAGCAAATGAATCCTTTGGCAAGGTTAGCGTAATTCGAGACGAATCGATGGAAAAATTGGCCTTCACCTACAAGCTTTACAGTTGATGTATAGAAGAGGGAGGAGGAAAATTGATGATTGCCTCAAGTTTAAGAGGATATATCTGAATTCCTTCTTTGGACACCACGAAACGTAAGAGGCGACCTTATTCTATGCAAAAGACACGTTTATGAGGTTTTAACTGGATATTATAGTGCAGATAAAGAAGAAATATTCCCTTGATATGTTTTGGATGATCTCGACATTTTGCGGAATGAGCTTGAAGGTCATCAATATATGGTTGAACTCTGTATTTAATATCATGAAAGGAATATGACATAACTCGTTAGAATGTAGCCCCGACATTTTTCAAACCAAAAGGGAGCTTGTTGTAGGAAAATTTTCCCCATGGATAGATAAAAGTGGTTTTATGTTGATCAACTAGAGTGCTGTTGATGTAGTTATAACCAGAAAAACCATCCATGAAAGAAAATATCTCACTCCCAACACATTCGTCAATGATTTGATCTATAAAGGGAGTGGGGTAATTATATTTAGGACATGCTTGATTGATATCACGATAGTCAACACAAACCCGGATGTTCCATTGTTTCTTAGTAATGGGAACAATATTGGAGACCTAATCCGTCAATGGTATGTGATAGATGAAACCAACCTTCAGAAGTTTTTCAACCTCTTCATTTATGGCATCAGCCTTTCTTGGGTGCACAGGACGAAGCCGTTGATGAATGGGCTTCGATTCCAGATTTGTAGGGATTTCGTGAAAAAAAATAATAGTATCTATGCCAGGAATTTATTCGTAATACCATGCGAAGACATCACATAATTCCTTAAAAATCTCTGTGTAAATCTTGACCTCATCGGGAGAACCAGATGCACCGATATAAAAATTCTCGACAATCCCTAGTTTGACAGAGATGTAAATTAGAATGGTAGCATAAATATTCCCCATGTTTCCTTCAGAAAGTATTTCATGAACCATAATTGTATTATGAAATAGACCAGTTGATTTAGATGAAACAAAAGATTCAAGACAAGTGGAGATCTCACCTAGGCTTGGGAGAAATGAGGAACGATGATGGTCATTGTCCCACAAAGTTTCTTCAATAGACATAACCTCTACGATACTCTCGTTGGTGGGGAATGTCTCCTTCAGGGGATCATCTAAATCCCAAGAACCAAGTGAGGGAGACTACACATAAGTGTCCAAGAATGAAACTGATTTTTTTTTGGTTTTGGAAAAAGCCTTAGAAGCCAGAAGAATGCTTTGATACATTTTTTCTATAGGGGTGAGAGGCATAATGTCACCAAAGCTTTCAAACTGGTTGGGAATTGGAACAATCCATGAATTGTGACCAGATGATATCATGTTGATAGTGGCGACATTAGTAGAAGGGAGTGGAAAAATTCCCATAAGGGACGAGTCCTTAAAAAGGTCTAACCCAATGTTATCATAGGGGGCAGAGGTATTCCCAACATATGGAATTTTTGCAGTTGAATAATTAGATGAAAATAATGTGAGCCTGTCGACAATCACAATCTTCCCTTGATGAGGAAAAAAGAGAACAATGAAGAGGGTGGAGACCATGCAAACGATTGCATGGGTCCAACTGTCTCCAAGAAGTAGGTTGTAATTTAGGTTGGCATCCCCCACCTCCACTTCCAGGTTCACTCTTTTTCCCTCCAAGATGATGGTCAAATATTTGAGAATACCATATGACCGAGAACCTCTGCTGTCGAAAGCTTCCAAAGTGTTCGAGGAATGACTCAAGGGAGTACAAATAATGGATTTCCAACAAGTGATAGACATGATGTAGGTCAAAGCGCCTTCATCAACAATAGTCCTATGAATGTTTTTCTTCATTACGATGACTTGAATCAGAAAATACACTTGAGATGGGAGACGAGGAACAAATTTCTCAATATTGAAATTAATGAGGTTCGTATCCATAGGATCAATCCCTCCAATGGTAGATAATAGTGCCTTCCATTGTGATGGACACGACTGAAGGAATTCCAATGTCGACATCGTCGAAAGTTATTGAGCTAAATATTCTACAATATTATAGTGTTGTGAAGCTCTTGCGTTCATATTATAATATGACTTCTGAAGAACACCCTTTGGAGGTGGTCGGATAATGGAATCACTACTAGGTCTCTCTATCTGGAGAGGACCAGTGCTAGGAGGTATGGAAGAGGAAGGGTTATCTATGGCATCATGTTCCATACAATATTTTGATGGATTAAGGTAATATTTTGATCATGTGGACACAGAATTTGGTTTTTTTCCAGCCATAAAAACTTGGGAGTTTCCGTACGTAAAGTTTTGATTGACCATTTGTGTCTGCTAAGAGGGAAATGTCTCTTTCAATACAGTCAGGGTCTCGGGTGTGCCCTTCAAGGGATGGGAAAATTCGGCACATTGAGGACAATCCTTGGTGTAATGGTCATAATAACATATCAAACAAGGATATTTAGGCTTGCATTTGGAAGCGTCGTCAACAGATGACTTATTGGAATCCTGTTTAGGGTTATTGGATTTAGATTTTCCTTTGCCATTTTTCTTATCTTTTGAGGATCTTTCTGTTCTGGTAGATTGGACAACATTTACCTCATAGTTTTTACCAGGATTCTTCTGGTTATTGGAAGGGTTGGAGGGTGCAGTGGTAGCAACGGACTTAGAATTCGAGGAAGCCTAGGGTGCATTACTATGAGCATGGGCCACTGACCCAATAATGCCATCAATCGGAGGTGTGGTGGGAGGTTTAGATAATGTTGGATCGGTTGAAGGTTTCATTGCATCAGGTAGGAGCTCATAAAAAGTTCTAGATTGGGAATAAACCAAATCTAGATATTGAGATCGAGAGATGACTTCCTCTTCGGTCACACAACCACCCATAGCTCTATCTTTGTAAATTTTTGGAACAAAATATTTAGTGAACCATTCGGTAAACAACATATTAGGGATCTCGAATTTGATGAGGCGTTGTGTGCAACCCCATTCATGAATGTGGTCCAAAATATGGGTAGATGTTGATTGCTCCAAAGATGTGAGAAGGTGGGTGTCAGTCTCATACCAGATAGGTAGGTGGAAGTAAGGAAGGCCATGACCAAGGTGTTAAAATCAAATAAGACACCTCAAGGGAGTTCAATATACCATTTCACGATGACACCTATCAGAGTGTGCTGGAAAAGACATAGACGAATTGAATCGTCAACCAAAGAGTTGGAAGAGCCCTATAAGTTGTACATCATGAAATGGGCTTGGGAGTCATCCCCAGATTTTCCTTCAAACTTTGGACAATATCCCATAATTTTGGTCGGAACTGGCGACTAATGCAACATATGTTGGATGGGGTCATTTGTAAGCTTAGACACATCCGGAAATTCCAACATAGCCAAAAATGGCAAGGGAAGATTGTGAGGAGAAAAATGTCTTTGGAAGTTACCCATTTGAGGGTTCCAACATCACTGATATGGATTGCCCCCCCAATAGGGCGGATTTTGACCATGACATGTGTACTACCCCCATTTTTGGTAAGGATCTTGTTGTAGGTGTTGTTGAACATAGGGACCGTGTTGGGTTTGTTGATAAGGCCGTTGTTTGGTCTGAAAGTGTGGTCCTTGTTGGACACAGGATCCAGTCTGAGGTCCTTTCTTAACATGAGGTGTAACTTGAGGTATCGGTTGAGTTTGTCGTACGAAGGGATCTATACATTTTAAGTACCAAGTTGAGGCCTAGGCTGGGGCTGCTGGTATTGACCTTGAAGAATTTTCAGGTATTGGACAACAGGCTGATTTGGGTGAGCACCAGGTTGCCCCAAAGGGATATTCAGACCAACTTGGGTTTGAGGAAAAAACTGAGGGTTTTTCACAACAGTACCCGTGGGATGTTGGGGTTGTTGGACATAATGTTGTGAGACATTTGATCGAGGAACATACTAATACTGGATATTCATTTTTTGAAAATATTGATGGTGTAGGTTGGGTTGCTAAACATATGGATATTGTACATTTGGTTATTGGATATGGGGTTGTTTTTCAACCTCAGAATACTGAATGTGGGGTTTTTGATAAATAAATGGAGCTGAAGTATGTTGACCACTTGATGGAGTAGTTCCTACAAAAATATTTATCGGTTATGAAGGAAATGTTCCACCTAAACTAGCATGGGGTTATCCAGCCCTCGAAACGGGTCCAAATTTCATATGTCCCCCACTCGAAAGGGGAGGTATGTAAAGAGGATTCGACTACCCCCTACGCATGGATGAAACCGTAGATTTTCCACTCAATGGTGGAACTGCAGTAATCGTAGATAGTGATAGGGTGGTATAGGATCCTATTGAAATGGTTATTTGACATATATTCAATGTAGGTCAAACAATAGGTTGAGATACGAAAACCATATTCAAAACGAATGACCTAGAAGATGGGGGGATGCACATTGACCAAATGAGATTTGGAAATAAATGCGTGGCTACAGAAGCTCCTAAAACAAGGCTTCTAAGAGAGGTATACACATGGGGAAGTGAAAGATGCAACTTGACTAGAGGGTATTCCAATCCCACTTCCTGTATATTGAGGAGTGGTGACGTAAGGGTAGCCTTCAGGAGGAAACATGGATGAGATGTATTATGGAATGTGAGTTGTAGTGTTTTCTTGTGAAGTGCTATGAGTAGCACTCATGAATTGAATATCATCGGTGTTAGATGCCATTTTAGGAGGAAACAACTGATGAAAAATCGTGCGAGAGGCTACTAGAGAAGAAGCAAGGGAAACACTAGGTTCATAAAAAGGACTATAATCTTGTTGAGGTGAGACCACTAATGTATCAACAAGCATATTCAGAGGAAATACCATCAACTGTGCAGACGGTTCAGGAATTTCCAGCTCAAGATCTGAAGGTGAAAATGAAAGAAAATTGTCAGGTGGTGGTCATGATAAAATAGGTTGTACACTTATGACAATTACAAGTTCAACACCTTGAGCTTCAAGGGATCCAACTAGAAATTGGGGGACCTCAGGAGGAGGGTCTTGAGATCCTTCAGAAGAGGAAGGAGCTGAATCCGAGGATTCAAACACGATAACCTTCAAGCCAAGATCAAGGAAATAAAAGGTGAATAAATTTTTACTAATTTAAGATTTACAATTAACCAAGAAAAGATGATGCCAGACGACTGCACAGGTAAGATGTTATCGCGAGCAGTTTATTTTAAGAAATTAAACAAAAAATAAATCAAAAGGGTGAGCTATGCATAAAGGATTACCAGGTATCCGTGAACTGCAATATACACCTTGGTGATAGATGATAAGAGAAATTACCAAGGACTTAACGTACTATAGCCAATCTCCCCGAATGATATGTTCGGTGTATCACGTTTACAAGGCGGACGACTCGGTTACTTATGCCAGACTTGCAACCTAGTGGTGTCTCCCCATATTTAGTCGATAGTACATGGGAGTCCTGTTCGTAGTAGTGTTGTATAATGCATAACCATATGATGAGATTTCCCCCTTATACTTTTCATACGTGGAGCATAGTCCTATATACTTCCATACGTGGGAAAGGGTTTCACCTTCGAAATGTAACACAAACTGTTAGTGACAGCTCCTATGCTTAAAGATGTTGGAACACGTCTGTAGCCTAGACCTCTAGATATTTTCATTAATTTCAAATGCTCCTTAAGGTTAATTGGATAAATTTTAAAGTTTATATTTAGTTAAGTCTCAGTTTTAGGCTCAATATTGATTTCACCTGAACACTATAATGCAACTAAATGCTAAAACAGATTCTTTTCATTTCGATGAATTATAAACTAAGGAGGGAATAAGTGCAAAAAATTGTGCAAGTTATGAAACAAACAATGATTCCACCCAACTAGTTCAAAACTATGGAAATGCAACTTTAAAAATCGAATTCACTTTCACTATTCCCTAAGATGAAAATGCACTGAAAAAATGAAATTGCTTCTCTTTTCACCAAGACGCACAATTTTTTTTCTTTTACTTTGAAAGCTCAAAATGCAAATGCAATCAGTGAACTAATGTAATATCAGCCAAAAAAATTAAGAAATAAAAAATAAATCTCTATACCTTTCTTCTATCGAATGGAAAACAATATTACTTTAAAAAAAGGCACGAATGAAAATCACTTTCACTCTTTTTCAAAATGATGAAAAACAAAACAAATCAAAATTTCAAAACTAAAATCAATGTCTATTTACTCTTTTGAATTCAGAAACTAGAGAAGACATGCTCTTCCAAAAATTCAAATCAAACTATCGTAATCTTATGTTTGACATTTAATTGAAGCTGATATATAAGTGTAGTGATGACCAGTGCAAATGAAAACAACTTCAAAACAATCCAGAAGCAATGTGCGATAATGTTTGAACTGACTAGAATATAACTCTAAAGCAAAGCCTATTAACTCTTTGACAATAAGCATAAGTGACAAGCTAAGAATAATTTATCGGGAAGACCTAGAAATTTTTTTAAATTCACCCTAACAACAACAAAGTTAAAGAGAAACGAACCATTCAAACAACAAAAACAAGCCAAACACAATGGAAGTAGGTCATTCATATTCAATAGGCTTTCTCAGGGGTCAAGATGCATTTGAAAGATAAGGGGAGACTCTAAATTTTTCCTAGCTCTGGGATGAGCACAAATTTAATGATCAAAATGGTGCTAAAAGGCACATCAATGTAGCTATTTTATTTAAAACAACGTTGTCAGCGCTACTGTAAGGGCAGAAAACACGCTGAGTGCCAAAGCTGAGGAATTTTTTTTTTCATAGTAAAACCTGACCTAACACACTGAAATAACTATCAAATCCTGTGTAGACCTATAGAGTCCTAAGTATACTTAGATCTCGATGATCGGTTAAACTGATCAGAAATGAAGCTAGTAAAGGGAAGATAAAGAGGTTGAATCTCCCTAGTTCGGTCTCCAATTATGCTGTGAAGATAAATCCCCTATTAAGATAGAGGCAATATGTCTAGCCCTAGAGTGGGTATAGAAACTTATGAGACTATCTAATGAAAGATTTATTAGCTAATATTCAAAACAATATGAGAAAGGAAATAGGCTTACCTCTTCCTGATGCTGTGCTTGAATCCTTTGATGATGGCCTCGATCCATAGTACCTCAGGCTCGTTCGTCGCTACTAGTGGCGTACAATTATTTGCAGAAGATCAAGAGACAAGAAAAAACATAATACAATACGAAAAATACATTGAATATAAACTATCTAATAGATCAAGGAACATTAGACTATTTGTGTAAAATATTAGGCAAATGTAGAGATAAAACACTATATGTTCTATTAATAAATATGAAAGAGAGATCTTAAAATTGTGGCCTTAATGTTGGAGGTCTTCATTTGGTGATGTTCGAGTCCTTCACCGAATCTGTTAAAGAACTCCTTCTCCTGGATAGCTTAGGTGCTATCACAATATAGGGATGCAAAGGAAAGTGAATGATCATACCAACCCAACAATGAACAACCAGTAGTAGAAGGATGGGGATCACTTATAGGAAGGGTGAGGGAGTTAGGAAAACATGAAATAAGGACGAAGGCCCAATTTTCAAGGGATAATCCCCCATTGATAAGATCAAAATCTCCAAATGAGAGAGCTTGACCTTATCTCCATCAAATAACATGCACCTCGACATCTTGGAAACTTCTAGAGGTCAAAGCTTCTCCTCCATTCAATGAAATACTGCCAGGAATTGTTTAGCATGTTTTTCTCAGTCAAAAGAGTGCTGAGAGCACTAGGGTAGAACTATCAACCTACCATCAGCACGAGCATGCGACTAGAGAAGCGGGCTAACCCAAAAATTTAGGGTTTTAGCTAAGTTTCTTCAATGATATTTCAAGGAAGTGCCCTTTTAGTATTTAGAGGATGTCTTTATGTATTTTTCCTAGGTAGATATACTACACAGGATTTGTCACAGGGTAATTTAGGTTCAATGATGGGAAGTGATTACGGTGAAAAATTACTGTGTAACACACATTCATTGCAACTAAAATTTAAATACAATATTGTTCCCAATGCTTAGCAAGTAAGATGGTTAGTGCGATGGTGGAGTGCTCTGGTGTTGATAGAAAGGTCCCTAGTTCAAATTTCCCAGAGGTTTTATGGACTCATAAACAAAGTTTAATAGGCTACGGGGAGGCCATGTGGCAACCATCCATTGGCCCACGTGGTGCTCGATTATTTTCTAAATTAAAAAATCAAC
The DNA here is from genome assembly GCA_034641835.2 of Pinus albicaulis. Taxonomy (NCBI): domain Eukaryota; kingdom Viridiplantae; phylum Streptophyta; class Pinopsida; order Pinales; family Pinaceae; genus Pinus; species Pinus albicaulis. Next base: position 840,936,755 of record CM076569.1, on the reverse strand, counting down.
GAACCAATCATAAACACGAATATTTAACAAACTAGAAGTAGACACTTGGCGGAATCTAAATGTGCCATGTGTTAATTGGAACCATGAGCTTTGACAAGTGGAAACATGAGTTGATTGTAGACCTTGACCAGTTGAATTTTACTTTTTCTAAGCTTGGACCTGAACTTGGGCTATGTGTTTTCTCCCTCATACGAAAGCCATTTGGAAAAATGAATCTACCACTGGAATCAGTGCAACAAGATCTTCAAATTGGAACTGGTATTGTGAGCACATGAAACTGTTGACTATTGATCATGTTGATATCATATGTAATATAAGACCATCCTATTCTTCAAAAACATGACTAGACATAGCTTATGACCATCCTGGTCTCAAAACATTACATAGATAATATGAATAAAGTAAATCAAGATCCATCTAGATCATTCATGATTGTTAATATTCTCATGAAGCACAAATTTATTCATATAGTCTTATGTGATTATGGGATGTGGTTGACTAAGAAATTATGACATGTCAATTCCATTGGTAATTTTTCCATGGATATTTAAGCTCTCAACATGTTTGAGACTTCAATGTATTTTCCACGTAGGGACTGAGTATAATGAATCATATGGTATATTATTTTGAACTCATCAATAGGGATCTAGTCGAGGGGAAATCTAGGTCAAAATTTGGTCAATAGGGTTGGTTGTTATAATGCTAGGGATTTGTGGAAATATTGAATAAGGCATAAGTTGATGATGGGGAAAGATAACGTAGCTTGATTTTGTGTCAACCAAAACCAAAGGGAACTCAAATTTTACTGTCAGTCGAGACTTGAGATGAGTTGACGAGTTGTTCCTTGTGCATAGTTAAAAAGGTGTCAAATTTCCATGATGAACACATAATAGCCATAATGGGACCCATTACATGCAGACTTGGATTGCTGGGGCACCTAATTCATTTGAGTTTACCAACCAAAAATATTATGACTTGTTTGTTAACTTTGTGTATAACAATATCCTCAACATGTCCTCCAATATTTGATTTGTTATTTATTTTTTACCATATTTTTTAGGATGGTAGGATGTATTAAAGTTCAGTCGCACAACCATTCCTCCAAAAAATGTCTCTCAGAATTCTGAGGTAAACTTATCATCCATGTCTGATATAACTATTTTCAGTGTTCCATGTAACCGAAAACTTTCTTTCATGAAAATTTTTGATGCAGGTGGATATTTTTTACCACCCACCTATTCCACTTTGACCCCCACCATTGTTTATTTTAGTTTCCTTAATTGTAGCAAAATGTACTATTTTTGGCACTTTTTCAGGTTCGAATGTTTCAGAGTGATTTGGATGAACTAAATTTTTTTTTGTGGAAAATTGGAAAACTCGTAGAGAGAGATATTTCTAATGAGGTATCATATGTATGAAACAAAGATTGTATTCAAAATTTACAACTCCAAGATGTTGATGTACCAATTTACCCCAATGGGGCCCACAAACGTTTGGCACTTCATCTCCTAGGATTATTTTTTTCAAAGTTTATGGTTTTCCATTGTTTATCAATAATAAATAGGGCTTCATGCCTCATTGTAACATACTAGAAGGCATGTAACCACAAGATATCTTCTCATAGATAAGTTATCAGCGCCTAAGCTATTTTATTTCCATTCTGCATCTAAACAATTTTCAATACTTTGTTATTAATGACTCGAAGTCATGTTTTCGGTGTATCTCTTTGTTTATGTTCATATATACATTTAATTTCAATGCTTAATAAATATGGATAAATGGTATCAGAGTGGTGTTCCATTTCTCTGTTTTTCAGTGCATGTCCCCAACGAGGTTGGGGTATGAGTTAGGGCTCAAACTGGTTGAACGTTTGGAAGTCTGGAATTGCTGACCCTAACGACCTCCCATGGTGGAAGAAAATAAAGACAAGGGAGAATGAGATCCTTTCAAAATATTTCTCAAATAATCCCTCAAGAAGAAAAGGAACACAATTATGGATAAATTTTCTGAGATCCTTTGATGGATGCCCACTTATGATACATCTTCATCCAACAATCACTCTGGAGGAACCACCCCCTTTCAAGGTACAAGTAAAATTTGATATCCCTATATTTGAAGGTCAAATAGATGCATATGTTGTAGATAAATGGTTGGATCTATTGGAACGTTACTTTTCGGTCCATACTTTCTGTGATAGGGTGAATATTACTTTTTCACTCCTTAAGGCTTCCCCCCTGTCAAGGGCTGGTGGGAAAATTACTATGAGAAAAGGGTGAGGAACCATCTCTATTTATAGCCACCATGTCTTGCAACTCTTTCCAAGACGCTGCAAAGGAACATTATTACCCTATGCATATATACCAGGACAAGTACATACATTGGACCTCACTACGAAAAAAAAAGGGGCGAACATGTCCATGAGTGCACAAATATTTTTCATACTCTACACCCAAAGTTTGGTATCAAAGAATATAAGTGACATATGGTACTCAAGTACCATGTTTTTTCACACAAATACATTCGGGAATAAATGGATTTATTAAACATATCCTTTCTTGGTGCAAGATATCGATATGCTCCTAATATTGAACACAAACTTAAACTAAAGAAGCCTGACTTTGGATTTGGGAATCAGAAGCAGGGAAAGAGTGCCCCCAAACCACATAAAAAAGGACAAATTCAAGGTAGGGAGGCCCATGAAAACCAGCCAAATATGAAAATAAATAAAAACACCACGAAGACAAAGAAGGACACAGGAAAGCGACATGAGTTCCATAAGAGCCCCACTCACAACACAACTGACTGGCAAGCCAAGCAGTCACTGATGGCTAATGGAAGGCTTCAGAGTGAAATGCATGTTCTCACTCTGAGTAAGAACCTGACAAGGGGAATGAAAAAGGGAAGCATATTATTGATGTCGATCCCAACACCACCATTGCCACCACCAAGATGTAGCATATTGAGCCCGAAGATCCAGAGGAGGGTGAGCATCTCTTCCACTCACAAATGTGGGGGAAGGGTTCTCTGTTGTAGTTCATCATCAAAAACAAGGGAAAAAATAACCTCATTTCAGTAGATCTCATGAAGAAGTTGGGCCTATCGACCACACCACACCCATAGTTGTACACCATCGGGTGGCTTCACCAAGGATGAGATCTTTGTGTGAGCCAATAGTGTCACTTTCCCTACAACATCAGGCCCTTCATGGTTGAGGTATTATGTGATGTTTATCATCTTGAAGTTTATGATGTATTATTAGGCCAACCATACTCATAGAAGCATCATGTTGTATATGAGTCTAGGGATCACAATGTTATTATTATTTTTGGGAAATAACTTATACATGATACCAGAGGTAGCCCCACCTACCGACATCTCTTTGACCTCTGCTAAGCAATGTAGCAAGATCATCTTCGAGACTAGGATTTTTTTTCTTTAAGATTCAATCTCAAAGTAAGGGGAAGATCGTGGGCACATCCATGCCCCGTGAGAAGGATTCCTCCACATAGTAGAAGCAAGTGTACATGGTCCTGGAAAACTACAAGGATATCTTCTCCTCACCCACAGGGGTACCCTTGCACTATCACGTGAAGCATTAAATAGATTTGTCTAGTGGTCAACCCATACCCAATGGGATGATATACCTCTGCTTCATTATGGAAAATGAAGATATCAAGTGGTATATCCAAGATTTGTTACAAAAATGGTACATTCAACAAAGTTCCTCACCCTTTGGAAGCCCAAATGTACTCGTAACAAAGAAGGACGGGACCTAAAGTCTATGCATTTATTATTGAGCACTAAAAAAATCACTGTCAGGAATAGGTATCCAATCACACAGTTTGATGATCTGGTGTACCAGCTCAGGCGGGCCAAGTATTTCAACAAGATCGATATGAAGTTTTACTATCACCAGGTTCCAATAAAGCCTACAAATGTATGGAAGATCTCCTTTAAATCCAAGGAAGGCCTTTTCGAATGGTTGGTCATGCCTTTCAGGTTGAAAAATGCCCCTTCTATTTTTATGAAGCTAATGGATGACATCTTGTGACCCTTCACCAACTCGTTCATGGTTGTTTATCTGGACAACATCCTCATATTCAATAAGAGTTGGGAAGAGCACTTGAAAAACATTCAGAAGGTCCTTAAAACCATGTGGAAACATAAGATGTCTTTCAAATTGGATAAATTCACCTTTTGCATGAGTCGAGTCCAATATATGGGTTACATCATATATGAGAAAGGCATGCATGTGGAACCGACTAAGATCCAGGAAATTATGGCTTGGCCAACCCCGACAACTTTAACAAATCATTGCAGTTTTTTTGGCCTCGCAAAATTTTATCTGAGGTTTGTTTTGGGATTCTCCCATATCACTTGGAATTTGAGTCAAATTACTAATGGTAGAGTGAAAGAAAATTTTTGCTAGTCCGAGTCCCGACAATAGGCATTTTTTGAGCTAAAGCATCACCTCTACTCGCACCTATACTCACATTTCCAAACTTGCAGCAACCATTTGAAATTTAGATAGGTTCCTCCGACTATGTTATTTGTGCATTCCTCACCCAACACAAGCATCAAGTGGCCTACATTGTGATACACTTTCTGGTACAATTCATAAGTACCCTACCTATGATAAAGAGATGTATTCTATCATGAATTCTTGTAGGAAATGGAAACACTACAGTATGGGAAAGGATATGGTCATCCACACTGATCACCGACCTCTTCAGTTTATATAGACACAAAGGAAGTTGCAGAATGATTGCCATCAAAAGTTGTCTACATATTTTCAAAAAATCCACTTGAAAATTAAATACAAAATGAGAAACACCAATCATGTTGTATATTTCCTTAGTCGGTCCTAGTTGAAAGACTGACTACTATTCTCAATGCTTGTGGCCACGAGACATTTAAAGGGCCAATAAAAATGATCCATGATTCACCACCACATTCCAGATGCTATTTTATGGCAAGAAAGTTCCTGGTTTCCATATCTAGAATGCATTATTATTCTACCTAGGCCACTTTTTTGTTCCTTCGAGTGAGCGTGCCAAGATAATTTCAGAGGTGCACTATTTTCGGGTCACTAGACACTTTGGTGTGGAGAAAAATATGACCGTACTATATAAGTACATTTATTGGCCAAAACTCCAATAATATGTTGCAAAATATATTAGATGCTACACTGCCTATGCCATCACCAAGACAACCATCAAGCGAGCAAGGCCTATACACTCCTCTATCTACTCCCAACCAGCCCTGGGAATCCATCTCCATGGACTATCTATGTCTCCTCCCTTCTACAAAGCATGTTAATGACTATGTATTTGTGGTCATGGATAGGTTTTCTAAGATGACTATATTGGTGGCCTACAAGAAGATTATCACAACTCAATACATTTACAATCTATTATTTAAATGATTTTGGGTACATTTTGGGATCCCACAGACCACCACTATATCAGATCAGGACAACATGTTCTTGAACACATTTTTTTTGGGCCTCTAGAAACTAATGGACACCAAGCTCACCATGTCGAATGAATTCCATTCCTAGACTGATGACTAGACATAGGTCATCAACAGGATGATAGTGCACATACTCCACATGTAAAAATCCAAGCATCCATGAAACTGAGATGAGATCCTTCCCTATGTGCAACACGATTATAAAAAATCTCTCCATAGCTCTTTTGGTCACAATCCCTTTCAAGTGGGTTTGGGATTTCAACCATTACATCTGACTGATGTCGCTATGTCTCATATGACTACACAAATAGAATACACACATGTACAGTTCGAGGTTGATAAAATGACCATATTTATTGAACGCATCCATTGCATCCTCCAAAAAGTTGATGACATCATGGATAATTCCAATTTCAAGTATAAGCAATGAAATGACCAACGTCAGGTGCCAGACAAGTTTCAAGTGGGTGACAATGTTTGGTTGAATTTGTGGAAATAACACCTTACCAAATAACAAATCTCTCCATTACTAAGATGAGATCCCAACGCCACCATTGCCACCACTAATATGTAGCATATTAAGCCTGAAAATATAGAGGAGGGTGAGTGTCTCTTCCACTTAGAAATGTGGGGAAAGGGTTCTCCGTTGTAGTTCATCATTGAAAACAAGGGCCAAAATAACCTCATTTTAGTAGATCTCATGAAGAATTTGGGCCTATAGACCACACCACACCCACAGTTGTACACCATCGAGTGGCTTCACCAAGGACGAGATCTTTGTGTGAGCCAATAATGTCACTTTCCCTACAACATCTGGCCCTTCATGGTTGAGGTATTGTGTGATGTTTATCATCTTGAAGTTTATGATGTATTATTAGGCCAACCATACTCATGGAAGCATCATGTTGTATACGAGTCTAGGCATCATAATTTTGTTATTATTTTGGGAAATAACTTATACATGATACCAGAGGTAGCCCCACCTACTGCCATCTCTTTGATCTATGCTAAGAAATGTAGCAAGATCATCTCCGAGACTAGGGTTTTTTTTCTTTATGATTCAATCTCAAAGTAAGGGGAAGATCATGGGCACATCCATGGCCTGTGAGAAGGGTTGCTACACATAGTAGAAGCAAGTGTATATGGTCCTGGAAAACTACAAGGATATCTTATCCTCACCCATAGGGGTACCCTTGCACTGTCATGTGAAGCATTAAATCGATATTTTTGCTAGTGCATCCATACCCAATGGGATGATATACCACTACTCCATTATGGAAAATGAAGATATCAAGTGGTATATCCAAGAGTTGTTGCAAAAATGGTAAGTTATACCAAGTTCCTCACCATTTGGGAGCCCAATTTTATTCATAACAAAGAAGGATGGGACCTAGAGGCTATGCATTGATTATTGAGCACTAAAAAAATCACTCTCAGGAATAGGTTTCCAATCCCACAGCTTGATGACCTTATGGACCAGCTCAAGCGGGCCAAGTATTTCAAAAAGATCGATATGAAGTTTTACTATCACCAGGTTCCAATAGAGCCTACAAATGTATGGAAGACCTCCTTTAAATCCAAGGAAGGCCTTTTTGAATGGTTGGTCATGCCCTTCAGGTTGAAAAATGCCCCTGCTATTTTTATGAAGCTAATGGATGACATCTTGTGACCCTTCACCAACTCGTTCGTGGTTGTTTATCTGGACGACATCCTCATATTCAATAAGAGTTGGGAAGAGCACTTGAAAAACATTCAGAAGGTCCTTAAAACCATGTGGTAACATAATATGTCTTTCAAATTGGAGAAATTCACCTTTGGCATGAGTCAAGTCTAATATATGGGTTCCATCATATATGAGAGAGGCATGCATGTGGAACCAACTAAGATCCAGGACATTATGGATTGGCCAACCTCGACAACTCTAACAAATCATTGTAGTTTTTTGGCCTCACAAATTTTTATCAGAGGTTTGTTTTGGGATTCTCCCATATCACTTGGCATTTGAGTCAGATTACCAATGTTAGAGCGAAATAAATTTTTTCCTAGTCCGAGTCCCGAGAATAGGCATTCGTTGAGCTAAAGAATCACCTCTACTTGCACCTATACTCACATTTCCACACTTGGAACAACCATTTGAAATTGAGATAGATTCCTCCGACTATGCTATTTGTGTATTCCTCACCCAACACGAGCATCAAGTGGCCTATCATTGTGATACATTTTCTGGTACAATTCATAAGTACCCCACCTATGATAAAGAGATCTATTCTATCATGAATGCTTGTAGGCAATGGAAACACTACAGTTTGGGAAAGGAGATGGTCATCCACACCGATCACCGACCTCTTTAGTTTATATAGACACAAGGGAAGTTGCAGAATGATCGCCATCAAAAGTGGTCTACATATTTGCAACAATTCCACTTGAACATTAAATACAAAATGAGAAACACCAATCATGTTGTATGTTTCCTCAATCGACCCCAGTTGAAACACTGACTACTGTTCTCAATGCTTGTGGCCACGAGACCTCTAGAGGGCCATAACTGTATAAAAATGATCCATGGTTCGCAACCACATACCAGATGCTAGTGGATGGCAAGAAAGTTCCTGGTTTCCATATCTAGGATGCATTATTATGCTACGTAGGCCACGTTTTTGTTCCTTCGAGTAAGCGTGCCAAGATAATTTGAGAGGCGCACTACGGTTGGGTCGCTAGACACTTTAGTGTGGAGAAAAATATGACCGTACTAAATAAGTACATTTATTGGCCAAAACTCCAATAATATGTTGGAAAATATATTAGATCCTGCACTGCGTATGCCATCACCAAGACAACCATCAAGAAGCAAGGCCTATAAACTCCTCTATCTACTCCCAACCAGCCCTGGGAATCCATCTCCATGGACTATCTATCTCTCCTCCCTTCTACAAAGCATGTTAATGACTATGTATTTGTGGTAGTGGATAGATTTTCTAGGATGACTATATTGGTGGCCTACAAGAAGAGTATCACAACTCAAGACATTTCCAATCTATTCTTTAAATGATTGTGGGCACATTTTGGGATCCCATAGACAACCATTATATCAGATTGGGATAACAGGTTCTTGAACACATTTTGTTCAAGCCTCTAGACACTATTGGACACCAAGCTTACCAAGTCGATTGCATTCCATTCCTAAACTGATGACTAGACATAGGTCATCAATAGGATGATAGTGCACATACTCCACATGTAAAAATAAAAGCATCCATGAAACTAAGATGAGATCCTTCCCTATGTGCTGCATGATTATAAAAAATCTCTCCATAGCTCTTCTGGTTCCAATCCGTTTCATGTGGGTTTAGGATTTCAACCTTTACATCTGATTGATGTTGTTATGTCTCACATCCCTACACAAATAGAATACACACATGTACAGTCTGAGGCTGATAAAATGACCATATTTATTGAACGCATCCATCACATCCTCCAACAGGTTCATGACATCATATAGAATTTCAATTTCAAGTATAAGCAATGAAATGACCAACGCCAGGTGCCAGACAAGTTTCAAGTGGGTGAGAATGTTTGGTTGAATTTGTAGAAATAACACCTTACTAGAGACCATCGAAAGCTCATACCACTATGTGATGGGAATTACACCATAACCAAGGATATGGGAGAGAATTATTTTGAAATAAACATTCCCCCATTCCTTAGCCTGCACCTAGTGTTCAATATTGATTTCCTTTTGCCATACTTTCCACGATTACTCCACACATTAGACATTGTAGAACAACTCACAGCAACAAATTCTAAACCCAAATTACAAGGAAAAAAGCCACAACTAATCAAATAATAGACACATAAATCAAGAATTCTTGCTAACAAAAGATCCCACTATATGAGGTTGTCAAAACTAGCTAACTTCTGCACCAAGGCAAGTGGCTCACAAGGGACCAAGTTCAACAGAAGTTTCCCCATCTCATGGAGGTACTAAATGTAATGAGGACCATTGCTTCCTAAGGACGTAGGATTAATCTAGGTGTATATTGGTGGCCACCCACCTATTCCACTTATACCACCACCATTGTTTCTTTCAGTTTCCTTAATTGTAGCACATTTTACAATTTTGGCATTTTTTTGGGCTTTGAACTTCCAGAGTTGTTTTGAGGCCATAAACGATGTTTTTTGAAAAAAGGATAAACATACGGCCTGCAAAAGGGTTTTTAGTTGAAATTTTTAGTCCTCGGATATATATTTGTCAAACATAGATTGTATGCAAAGTTACGGTCTGAGGAAGTTGAACTACTAATTTACCCCAACAAGGCCCACAAACATTTGGAACTTCATATCCTAGGGCTATTTTTTTGGATGTTTAGGGTTTTCCATTGTTGCTCAATAATAAATAGGCCTTCAAGCCTCATTTTAACACCATCCAGAAGGCATGTAGCCACCACATCTCTTCTTAGGGATAAGCTACCATCGTCTAATCTAGTTTATTTCCATTCTACATGTATAAAAATTTTAGTACTTTGTTATAGATGAATTGAAGTTTTTTTTTTTTTCAATTGTATCTCTACATTTCTATTCATATCTATATTTCATTTCATTGCCTTGTAAATCTGGGTCAATGTTTGCAATCTGTGGTATTCCAAATGTGGAGTGTACATGTATAAAATGGGTTGTCTTACTTATTTTTTCCACTTCTGCCATGATTGTATCATGTTTTCTTTTGGTTCTAGGCAGACTAGTGATAAAATCCAAGGAAATGACTTACCATTTCCATTTTGGAATTGTTATAGGGTTTACTAGTCCGTTGGAGTGTTGGTTCTCCATCTTAACCTGTTGGCACTCTAAACACTTAGGAAAATATTTTGACACTTTTTTTTCATTCCCAACCCTTAAAATTCCTTTCTTAATGTTGTGATGATATTATAATATCTAGGATGAACTAAAAATGGTTTCCGATGATTTTCATTCAAAATTAATTGCTTCAAAGAAACTTAATTTGAAACATATATTCTATTTCTGAAAATCAATAATCCATCTTAATTTTTTACATAACGAGGTAGCTCTGGATGATGTAATTTCTGATGCAAATATCCATAATTTTCATATTTTAAAGTTTTTTTCCTTATTTGTTCTACAAAAAATGTTGTCATACCACTGGCAATTTTGTTTAGATATTTTGTTTGCATTTTTGTTCAAGGCATTTACTATATTTTTTTTCCCTTTGATGTGTTTTATTTCAAATTCAAATTGTGACTCAAGAATGGAATCCAACGTCCTTGTCTAACATTCAAATACGATTGGATGAAAAAATACTTTAAACGTATGTGATCGGTAATAAGAGTAAACTTTTTTCCCAATAAGTAATATATCCACATTTTTAATGCATGCATAACAAAATCTAATTCAAAGTCATAAAAAACAAATTTCTTTTCATGAGTTTTCAATTTTCTTGATTCATAAGCAACCACATAATTTTCCTGCATTAATACACCACCAAACCCTTTAAGACACGCATCTATAGACACAAAGAATTATTTTTCTAGATCAAAAATATTTAATATTCAGGATACTTTTAATAATTGTTTCAATCTGTCAAAACTCTCTTGACATCTTGTTGTCTAGTTAAATTTTACTCCCTTCTTTTGCAAAGAACTGATGGGATAGGGTAATTTAGAAAATGTTTCAAAAAAAAATCTACTATAATCAGAAATGACCTTGGAGGATAAAATAACTGCTACGTCCTTAGGTACTAACAAAATTAAAATTTCCTTAACCTTTTTAGTATGAACATATTTCCCTTGTTGAGAAACAACATGACCGAAATACTAAATTTTGTCTCTCAAAAAATCACACTTGTTGAAATTTTCATACAATTGATCTTCCCCTAAGGTCGAAATTACCATTCTTAAGTTCTCTTCATGTTCTTCTTGGGTTTTCAAATATATGATAATATCATCAATGAAAACCAATACAAGATGGTCTAAATACTTGATGAATATACTATTCATTAGGCATATAAAAGTTGCAAGTGCATTGGGAAGACCAAAGGGTAGTACCAAAAATTAGTAGTATCCATAGCTTGTTCTGAATGAAATCTTGTGTGGGTCCCCATATATGATTCTTAACGGATGATAACCTAACATAAGGAATATTTTTTAGAACATTGTTTCCCCTCTAGCTTGATCATCAAATAATATATTTTGGGTAAAGGATATTTATTTTTAATTTTCAATTTGTTAAAATGTATGTAATCTATGCACATCCTGAACATCCCATATTTTTGTTTAGAAACAATACCGAGGCTCCCCAAGGGGCAACACTTGGTTTGATGTACCTTTTTTCCAATAACTCTTGTAGCTTCATTTTTAATTCCATAAGTTCAGGGATGCTCATTCTATATGGTTCTTTAGAAACAAGTGTCGCTCCTAGTACCAAGTCAATTGAAAAGTCTCTGTCTCTTCCTCGTGGTAAACCTAAAATTTCTTCTGAGAAAAAATCCTTAAACTATATAATTATTACCAAACCATCTATTGTTTTATCTTTTGTTTTCTTCTATCTAAACAAAAAAATAGTTTACAACCTTTTTGTGCACACATTTTCAAACGAAGGCTGGAACGTTTCTAGTGGAGATAGGCATGGGTATGCCTTTAATTACTTGAACATTTCCTTCATCAATGACATAAGTACAAATTTTCTCTAAACAATATAATTTAAATTTATTTTCTCCAGCCAATCCATTCCCATCAACATACCATAGGATCCTACAGGTAGTATATTCAAAGATAATTATGTTTTACATACATTCAATTTTATAGAGCATTATTTGACCTGATTTTGTTACGTTTATTTTTGTGCCTATAGATAGTTGAACCAACCATGAATTTAAAAAAAAAAATAGATTTTAATTTAATATTTCCACAACTGGTGTACTGACATAACTAAGACTATTTCCTGGATTTACTATAACAAATGCAGGTCAGTCTAGTATAATACCTTCAATTTTGATCATGGTTGACTCGTCCTCTACTTTTATATGAACTAAGGTTGCATTGATATTTGGTATTTTTCTAGCTATGCCATTGAATTTAGATGCTTATTTTACGGATTTTAATGCTTGGACTGATCTGTCTTATGTGGGGCGTTTGTTAGAAAATGGGGTTCTCATCAACAACAAAATTTTGAAGGTTCTCTCTCTCTTCCACCATTTTTTCCTTTAGTAATTAAATCAATTTTCTTGGAAACAGTTTGAGAGCATGCAAGTTGTGTATGATTGTTATAGTTAAACCGCTTATGCTCATGATATTTCCCAAAATTCTTCAGAACATAGGATTTTGATTTCTTAAATTTGGTTCAAGACTTATTTTTATCTTTACTATGCTAGGATTTGGGACCTTCATTCTTCTATTTGAACTATTAATAACATATTATTTCTTTCCTTGCAAATCTGTCCATGGTCTTTGGATTGTCAAATTTAATTCTCTCCTTGTATGAGAGAGGAATATAATTAAGAAAATGATGTACCTTCTCTTTTTATTCTCTAATGTATGGGACATATCCTAACATGTTTGTAAATTTTGTCACAATATCATCCATAATCAAGTTCCTTAGCCTTAGATCATGAAATTATTTGGCTCGGTCATCGTAATATTTTTCCGTTAGATATTTTTCCTTCAAAAATTTATGAAATTATTCCCAGGCGACTGTCTTTTCTTTTATATTGTGCACTATTTTTTCTTCCTCCCACCATAGTGAAACTTTGCCTTGTAGTTGATACACCACCAATTTGGCCTTTAGATTGCTGAAATATTCATATAATTGAAAATATTTCATGATGTTAAATAACTAGGGTTCTGCATATTCTTCTTTGTCTCCATCAAATGTAGGTGGTATAATATTTTTGAACTCTCTCCAGAGTTTTATTTTCTTCTTCTTTCTTGATTTAGTAGATCTTGGAGATGTTTTATCTGATTCTTCTTCACTTCCATGTTTATGATATTCATGTTTGGACTTATCAAGTTCATTTTCAACAATTTTCCACTTTAAGGAGTCTTATTTGCCCCCTTTTACCTCTGTATTGAGAGGTCTATGGGTTGAATTTTCATTCAACTCTTTAATGATATTCTATTTCTATGCACTTGCCTTCAAAAAGTGTTGATTGTTGGCCCTGATACTAGCCAAATGTTGTCTCTATTTTTCATAATTTATAGAAGTTGGGATATTGGAGGTGGAATTTCATCTCTGAATTGAACCCAAATCCAATATTTTTCACTAAGAGGTTGGGTATAGGATTCTACCATCAGTGCAATCATTTCCACTTACTACTATATATTATTATAATAAACCAGAATTAGTTTTCTTGAACATAACATTTTCTTCACAATTCTTTTAGCTGTGCTTGGACACTTAGGCATCAATTTTGAACCTACAATTTTGACACCACATTTAACGTACCTTACATACCTTCTAAATTTTTTTTTTGGCACCATAATTACTCAATGAGATAATATTTCTGGGTTACTTCAATCCTTATTCCACTATACAGAATTATAATCACCATTTCCTTAGTATCAATGTATTTCAAGTTAAGATAAAGTTAATGTATAGTTCTTCTAATTCTTGTTATTCCTTTTAATCAATTTCAAATTACCTACTCTGCATTTTAATTACTAGGCATACTTTTTGTATGTGTCCGTACATAGTTTTCCTATTGATTAGTTCATATATACATTTATCAATATAATGGTGTTATACATCTCAATATTATTCACATATTTGAACCATACTTTAGTATCAAATTCCCAAGATAAAATAAGGGTCATAAATTATATATATTAATATTTTTTCAACCCATAAGAATTCCTAGAAATAAATATAGTTGACATTAAGTTTTGTAATAACATAGGTCACTAAAGCCTCATTGTGTTCAATGTTATTCATACGATATGTAACCTATCCATATATTGTAATATCCAACATTTTCAAATATTCCAATATGAAACCTTTTCACCATTTTAAAACCTTCGCGTGTGATTTTGTTTTAACCATATGTGATATATTTTATTATGGGTTGTCCCATACTTTACATATGGCATGAATTCGAATATGCCACATGATGACAACCCATGTGACTCCACATGGCTCACTCACCCTACGCACTTTCAAGGATCTTGATCTCACCTCCATATCTAATGATTTTAAAGTAATTTAGGTTTTCCAAGGAATGAAAAACCATACCTATGATTCATTTTTTGATTTGGACTTTTGGTTGTAGCGGCTAGAGTTTTTCTCGACCCTAAAACACATATGAGAGTTTTTGTTGACTAATCGTACAGGTGTTAAACTAGAATATTTCTAGGCATTGAACATTTTGTTCTAATGAGATTTTGTTTCCGGTCGACACCTTTTAGACTTGTTAATTTACTCTACTATCTATATATTCTGCATAATTTTCACTACGTAAACCATACCTATGATTCATTTTTTGATTTGGACTTTTGTTTGTAGCGGCTAGAGTTTTTCTCGACCCTAAAACACATATGAGAGTTTTTGTTGACTAATCGTACAGGTGTTAAACTAGAATATTTCTAGGCATTGAACATTTTGTTCTAATGAGATTTTGTTTCCGGTCGACACCTTTTAGACTTGTTAATTTATTCTACTATCTATATCTTCTGCATAATTTTCACTACGTAATTCCCTCTTTTCTATTGTGAATTTCTGTGATATTGTGATAGGAATTCAGAGGATGACTTGAAAAAACACCAAGGCATAGTCTCTATTTGGGAAAATTTTCTTAGACGGTGGAAAACTTAGGCATCAAGGCTTTATAGTGCGTTTAATATATGAAATTTTATTCTGAGATTTATGTTTCCTTCTAATTAATTCTTTGTTCATATACTTAAGGGGTTTTACCTAAATTTTGAACTGTCTCTTATAAAAATATTGATGCGCCCTTGGTCACACTACTGATGCAAGGAAATTTTTTTTCCTTTTCCTCCTAAATATTAAGGGTAAAATGTAGTTCCTTCTATTGTTGTTCAATTTAAAATCGACTATCGATTGCTTCTTTAACTAGGGTTTACTCTGTTATATTTTTTGCCATATTTTCATACTTTATTTAGTGTCAATTTTTCTATGTCTTGTGAAGGACTACTTACACATTTTCTTCAACTTTTCTTGAGACACATATGATTTGTAAGTTTTCCAAAACCCACTAATTTGTATTGTTGTCTCTAGGCGTGTAGCTCATTTAATTAGTGGTCATAAACACTTGTACTAATTATTTTCTTTATCAGGGTTTCCTACAGGTTGGAATCTCTAAAATTATCTTCAACTTAACTAGGTATATTCCTCTAGCCCATTCTTGATTTAAGTAAATACATTCACTTCTGCATTTGTATCCATAACGTTGAATTATGATTAATTTAATTTAATGGGTGTAGGTATTATTTCGACCTTGGTTCAACGAGTTACATTATGCCAAATCCTTCTTAGTTTGAGAGAAATCACTTCATCAATTGAGAATAAAAAGACTCTCTATCTTCCTCCACATTGACCACTTCTCTCAAAAATTCCTAAACATCTAATTATAATCTCTTCAACTATATATGATATAAAAGTTGTATGGTTGTTTTGTTCGAAAAAAGTGTTAATTATATGATATTAGGTTTAGTTTTCTTGTATTCCATTTGGATGATTTAAGATTTATACTAAATAGATTAAAAATCTCTTATTTCATTGCTTTGGCCTCTTCTGGTCCCTTTTATAGTTATATATGTATTTTTACTGGAACACATACTATTACTTTGTGGACTGAAAGTTACTGTATGTTTATGTATAAGGATGTTTAATTATCCATAGATGAATGGTTCTAATATTCTTTGGGACTTAGTGTTTTTGGTGAATGTATATAGCAGGTCCAACCTAGAATTTTTGTCTTTAATTATAGTCTAATATAATGTACATCTCTATTTGATACAATATACAATTCTTGATTTTACAATATCATATATTTATATGTATCAAGTTTGTATACTATCGACCTATCTTCACTTAATTCTTATTTACAGCCTAACATTCTAAAAATATGGTGCTACGTACCTCTTACTAACTTTAATTTTTGTATTTCAGTATTCATCACTTGTAACCTTTTAAGCATGGGCTTGACCAAATGAATCCAAATTCTTCATTAAAATCTTAAGTTAATACTTAGATTTTCTAAATTATTTTTCACTTTTGTACTCATTACTCTTAATCAGCAGTATTTGTATACAATATAGAGAATACATTTATCCATGGTTCTTCTCATTTTATTATGAAATAATATCCATATGAGAATTTCCAATATTATGAGCTTCAATTGCTTATTGAAATTACTAGTTAAGTACCTTCACTAACTAGATTCACAAATAAAATGTCCTTATATATTTCATTTATAGCATTACTATATGAGGTATCCCACATTTCCTTACTCGAACTATTTAACCTATGGTTTATTATAAAAATCTCTCAATAGTTCTTCAATTAGATGAGTTCAAATTTGAAAGGTGTTTCATAGGTTTTTTCTTTGACTTAACTCTTTGAATTTGTAAGCGTACCTTAAGCTTTCTCTTCTCTCTATAGCTATACAAGAAACTAATTATTAGAGTCTTATTCTGGACTAGTTAGAGCTAATCCTTAATCATGACTTTCTTATAATTATACTCATATTTTTCATACTATTAACAAATCGAAATTATTTCAAAACTGTAAATTGGTGTATGTGCTCAAAAATACTTAATTCCAATTTCTAGAAAACGAAATTACTAGAATAATCATATATCCTCCCTATACACATAGTTTAACTTAGTTTGTTAGGATGCTCTTAGATTGAAATTACCATTTTCTACCACAAAGGTATGATTCCTTTAATTACGAGTCAAAATTCTAATAAAGGATATGAATCATTATATTTAGAAGGACTAATTTACTCATGCATGGAAAATTTGTATCACATATAAATCATTCCTTAATTCAACATCTTTAGTATTAACCATCACCATAACGACAATTGACTCACAATAATTTAGAATATAGAAAATAAATAACACACATCTAGTTGTAACCAACTGCTGGGAAATACTCAAGAACATAGCACATTCCTTACAACCATGAATTGTCACCAACAATTCTCCCAGGCTTGGACCTTCTTGAATCCAAGAATCAACAACCTTCTTGTGTTCTTGAGTGGTTTTCTTATAGCTCTTCCCAAAATATTTTTCCTTAGAAACATATTTCTTTAAGGGTCTGCATCCTTTAGTTACCTACATTTTTTATTTTAAAATAAGGAAAAGTATTTGTTCTTCTTTAAAGCAGAACTTTCTCTCCACCTATGCTTTAATTTGATTTTCACTAAACTTAGAATTTCTCTCAAGCTAAATGTTTAGCACAATATTTATCTCCCATTATGCTATTTATATTTAACTTCTTTCTCCTTGGGATTTTTAGGAGAAATTTTGGGACAGTCTGTTATCACCTAAAAAAAAAAAATTCAAAACATCATTGTGTCAAGTTTGTCTTTGATCATGATTCAAAATTGGGTTTAGAAGTCAAATTAGGATTTGATCAAGGGTAGGTTAGATTTTTATACTTCAGAGCCTATCCTTAAGTTCAAATAAAGTATTTTTCAAAGTCCCTTCATGTCAAATGCCCATCATTTTCATTTGTGGGTCATTTCCTAAATTTTCAGATCAAAACTATTTAGTTAGACCAAAAACCCTATTTTCGTAGCACCACCCATTGAAAAAAGTCGTTTTGCACTACAAAAACATTGATAGTTTCATAGCGTAAACATGAAAAATTGCACTGTAGGCGCTACAAAAGCGCGAATTTATAACTGTCTTATCAGTTGAGCTGGAAAATGTCAGAAACCATTGGGAAAGGGTAGGTTAGTGGTATGATGAGTCAGGTGATGATGAAATTCAATGTACTTACCCACACTGCAGTCATCATTGTCATTATAGGGTATGAATGAGGCATCATTATGTTATGAGATGACATTTTAAATTTCAAAATATTTCCTAATTGGTCATTCTCATTTTCCTTTTGCCTCCATTCGAAATGTTTGATGCTTTGGAGTGTTAAACCAAACCTGTGACCAAATCATACAAAAGTTTTCTACACCAATATTCAAGCGAGGTTGATACAAATTTATCAAGCAAGGCTGATTTTGCATATTTTGAATCGAGGCTGACTGGTTTTTTGAAAAGCATGGTAGAAGACAAGATAATACATAAACGAGGACAGTGCTTAAGGCATGAACCTAAAAATATGAGGTCAATAACAAAATACCCAGCAGTGATGGAGCCATTTAGAAAATTAGGCTACTTACGGTTTTGTGAAAAGTTGCAGGGACCTCACATATAGGTATCCAAAGAATTTTCCATGAATTTTAGTAGAACAGCTACTAAGTTGGGATGCTAAGTATATATGTTACACCAGAGGCTATTGTTGCTATTGCAGGGATACCAAGAGGTCAAATAGCTTGGTTTAGAAGTTTAAAATTTGATATGGAACAATGCAAAGAGTTCATGAAGCTTGAATACACAGACATGGACCTTAACAATGCTATTCCTAAAGGCTTCATCAAAGACACTTATTCAAAGCTACTACTGAACATACAAAAGTATTTTACATTTGAAGGCAGATATCACAAGGTTTACTCATATCACTTCAAGTTGCTCCTGCATTTCACTAGTAAGATTTCACTCGATTTTCCTTTTTATATGCATAGGAGTATTGCAAATATGGATGATAAGGTGAAAGTGAAGTCTCAGGGGAGTGAAACATCCTGGTTTCATCATGGTTTAATGAAGTTATTGATTTTAGATGAACTTCAGAAGATAGGAAGGGATTGGTCATCTTTCTTGTTTATAAACAGTTTTGAGGTGGAAACCCTAACCCCTACAAGAAACCCTAAAGCTAAAGGAGTTCGATCACCACCAGCAACAGAACCAAGTCAACCTATGGCTATAAAACCAAAGGAATTAGTAAAACTGAAGCCAAGGAAACAAATTGAGAAAAGGGCAGAGCATATACAAATGGTTTATACACCAACTCCATCACCTGCAAAACAAAGGTCAAAGGTTGTCAAGATTGCAAAACAGAAACAAGTTGTCAGTAGGCAGGAAATCAAAAGGGTAGCTAGAAGCCATGTAGTGGCATCAAAAGGAAAGCCAATTGTTACAAAGGGCAGCCCAGTAGTAAAAGGAAAACTAGAATACATTCTTCATGCTATTGACATAAAGGAGATACCCATTGTTCAAGCTGAGTTCATTGGGGAAGATGAGCATAAATGGAAGAAGGGAAAGTCTGCCAAAAAGCTAGAGTTCACTAGGGAAGATGCAGCTTTCATCTTTCAAGTAATAAATCCTATGACTAGGCATGATAGGAAAATGAAGGAAGGTAGCAAGGAAGCTAAAAAACCTAGTGAGGCACCTAAAGCTCCTGAAGAAGTTTTTGATCTCTCATCACCTACAGTGAAGCATACAACCAACAGAAAAAAGAGGGGAAAAGAAGAAATGACAGACAAAACATAGTTTCAACATCTTGAAGAAAAATTGAGGTTAGAAAACCAAGAAATGGCTGTGATGAGAAAGAGGGCTAGAAACCATAATGTTGAGAAAGCATAGTTTAAAAGAATGAAAGCACTGTGGGAAGGAAAAATTGGTTCTATTTTTGAAACTCCTAGTAGTGAAGAGAAATTTTTCAAATCGATAGTTCCAACAATAAAGGAAGCCAAGTTTGTCAGAGTAGTAAATACTCACTTGAGAGCTAATACCAGAAGACTTAAAGACCAAATGGAGGACTTGGAGCAGTAGATGATAGGATGAGTTAAAGAGAAGAGGTATTAAAATAGCATTCATTGAAGAGCCAATAGCTAAATCAAGTGCAAATGAAGAAGGAACCTCAAGTAAGCTACAATAACTGTGTTTTTAGAGTTAATATGGTTTTTAAATGTTGCAGATAGGTGTATTTTAAGTTTTTAACATATCTACAGTTTTTGTTTTTGAAAAAATTTGATAAAACTGCTCACTCAACAGTGTTGTAGCGCAAACAGTGTAAAAAAGCAGAAAAGTGCTACAAAACTGTTGTAGCAGCTTTTCTGCTCATTTTACTCATTTTGTGAAAGGATGAAAGGTAAGTTAAGGACTGGAATTTACGTAGGAGATTTATTAAAGGGTAAATTAAATGAGGACAGTGGAAAGAAGTCAAAAATTTTCAAAATAAGTGTTAAAATGGAAATATTATAAAAATGCTATGAATTGCTTTGTTTTCATAGCAAAGTGTATTGCAACTCATTTCAATAGCTTGAAGATGGTTTTGGACAGATGGAGCCTATGGAGGATATTTGGGATGTATTAAGTCAATTTCAAATAGCTAAGGACCTCGAAATAAAGAGTACATCATGGTCAGAATATTCAAATAAAGCACAAGTCTATATACCTATAAAACAGGGGATTGTTTCATATTTTCATGGAGATCAACAATATAGTCATGAAGAGCTGAAGCCCATCATCCAAATTTGACTAAGTGAGAATACACTTGGAAATGATGTAAATTAAAATAGATAAGGTTGTTAGAGATAGCATTAAGCAATTTGAGTCCTTTTTGGAATAGGACTGTTTAAGTGGATTAGGTGTCTTTTTGTAATAAATTCCATGTCTTATGGTTAGGAAAGGTGTCAGTAGTTAGGAATTCAATGTATCTAGCCTAGAAGTGGATCATCTCATGTTGTAATAGGTATATTAAAGGCCAGGAGGTCGAATTAGTACAGGTTGGACTTTTTTAGCAAAATATTATGCTTATTGTAATTGACTAGTTTTCAGCTAATACAGAGAGTTTCTACTTAACCAACTTGGGATTCAGAAGAAGTTTTGGTGTGTTCCTATTCTATTTGCATCTCTTATTATTCTATTGCAGTGGTGTTTATCTATATTACTCAAAATTCATTATTATATGCTCTGACTTCCTATATAAATGAATTGACTGTGTTTTTATAGTTTCATGTGTGTTTATTTCTTGACTAAAACTTTGATATGCCTCAACTTCCATGTTAAGTAGATTCATTTGTTTTCTGAAAATATTATGACTCCATAAGACCAATGTGTACTTGCTGATGTGATTCTCAACCTATCTCTATCATTTATTTGTTTATTACCCCACATAGAGTTAGCCATCTATACTTTTATCGATATCATTAACCCTTGAGAGAGCCCTCTCAGGCTGAGGAGGCTAAGCCTTAGTTAAAATATTAGGTTCGAAATAGTTACATGAATTTGATTGATCAAGCAGCCTATCAGGTCCAATTATTTGATAACACAGTCCACCATGTGGACTTGACCACTAATTTTTTTATAAAATGGAAAGAAATCTTTATTAATCAAGTGCTTTTACCCAAATATTCCAAACATATCATTTATTAATAAAATAAAACTTAATTACAAAATAAAATAGTTTCAATCTTGTCTTCCATAGCCATTAATTTCAACAAAGATTGCACAATTTAAAAATAGTCATGTATTCAAAAAGAAAAGCGTAGGGTGTCACCAGGTGGTCACAGGTGCCATATTCCAAATTTAATTATGCAATCTTTGGGGAAGTATGAATTTTATAACCCGAACTCTATATTGAGACCATGGAGGTCGAAATAGGATAATTAACACATCCCATTCAAATTAGAAAGAACTAGGGGGTGGGAAGGGTTTGTTACATAGTGGTATTAGAGCTAAAGGATCAATATTGGGTTTTTGGGGATAAAAAATAGATGCTTTGTTACAGGGTGTAGTAATAAATTTTGATTGATTGGTGTATTCTATGGTAGCATTTGATTGTAGATTTCACATTGTATGCAAGTATAAAACTTGATATGATCATTATTTCCTAATAGGAATGTTGATGAGAGGTGTGATGTTTCAGATGGATATGCACCAACAAGAATTACTACAATCAAACCAAGGTGATAGTAAATAATATTTATTTGATTGGATAATAGTTGTATGTGTATGAAAACACAGAATAAGATACCAAGAAACATGTGATGCATGAAAAAATGGTATATTATAACACTAATAGATCTCAACATGGACATGAAGAGGAGTTAATTTAGAAACAAGGGGAGGAATGTTCTCCCGATTGGATGGATACTCTTACAAGTCTAAAAGCTGAGCTATGAAGTTGCAAGGTTGACAATGAGAATATTGTCAGGGCTCAATATGAGCAAGAAGAATTAAATGTAGTCATATTTCTAATCCTATCAGATATGCATGGATAGAAACAACATGAGCTAGGAGCTACCTACAAGTTTAAGAAGAGTTCACCAGGACTTGGAAGGCAAGAATTGAATATTGATGGTGTTGAAGGTAGTGATTCTAAGAAGATACACAAGTAGGGAAGTGAAGACACAATGAGGGGTGGAACTCCTCTGAGTACCCAAAAAAGCAGGACAGGATGTCTTGATAAAGCACCTAGTAATGCAACTGAAAGGACATATAGGTAGAGAAGCAAGGGCAAGGATTTAAAGCTAGAGGAATTCAAGAAGGGAAATTATCCTACCTTTGGCAAAGAAGTGAAGAAGCCTGAGGGAGCAAAGACATAGCTACTTAAAATTAAATTTTTTCGAGGGTCCATAGTGTTAATTTGGTAGCTCAGTGACAAATTCCAATTATGGGACTAGATTCCTCTTTTCGAGAGGACCAATTTTTACTTTTGAAGAACTTGATTTGGACAAGGAAAAGTGTATTGTTGAGTTGAAGCCCACATGTACACAAAATAAAAGCTCGACTCAATAGAGAAATTGGACACCCTTGGATGGCTATAAACACAAGTCAAGTGACCCTCATTTGGACATCATCATGATCATTATTCTTTCTTTGGTTTGGCTCGCACAAGTCTAAGGTAGTTCGTGGATATTGGTTCATACAAGTATGAAATTAAAGGATCTGAAGCTAGCACATGAGATCTAGGGTTTTGGATTCTAGCCAGAGGAATGACATGCATTTCTGAGTTGAAACCTAAGGCATGCAGGCTCATGAGTGAAGTTGGACGTTTTTAATCACACACATGTACTCTTTCTATGTGTTTTTGGAAACTAGAATTTGAATTTTCACTGACCATAATTGACTCCATATTTCAATGGTTGACCACAAATAGTGATAGTTGACCAGAAGCTTCTGAATCAGGTTTTTTATTATTATCATTATTGGGTTCATATCTTGGATGTTGTTTAGTTTATTTTGTTGGATAATTTTGTGGTTGAAGGTATGGATCGTTGTATTCTCTCTCTTTGTTGAATATTTTATGACAATATAATAAGAATAAGAATTTGAAATGGTTTTCCCCGTAGTGGGTTTCTTGGTCTATGACCAATCCTGGTGTCTCTATGTGTAAATGTTTTTCTTCTATTATTCCTTTATGTTATGATGCATTGAAGATGATATTTTTATTTCTGTATAATTTCATATGTTTCTAAATATTGTTGTAAAAATAAATAATTTTATGATGTTGTGGGGTGAATGTAATGCTTTAGTATAAATGGAAATGTTAATATTTGGTGGGAAGGTTTAATGAATCTCAAGTATAAAAAAGAGGAAGAGTTTTTTTGGAGGATATTTGAGAGGTATTTTAGGGAAAAGTACTTATCATAGAGGTATTATGACAATAAGAAAAACTAATTTTCTGAACATAAACTAGGGCAATTGTCATCTTATGAGAATGTATCAAATGTTTTGGATCCATTGAGGTACATTCCATAACTCAAGGATGAAACATAAAAGAAGTTTCGTTAGTGCATTGCCACTGGAACATAGGGATAGGATAGAGTTTGATGAGAAACAAACTCTAGAGGATGTGATTAGGAAGATGAAGTACTACTACGATCATTCAAAACATAAGCCCTAATAAAAGATTGAATGGAAAGAAAAAGGAAATATCGACTTCAAAGGAAAGGGTAGGGAGCCAGAAGACAACAAAATGGAGGAAATAAAATGAACTATACCACTACCAATAGGGGTTAATTTCAACAGATATCTGTTTTTGCATGTAAAGACCAATTTTTTAAGGTACAAGAGAAGAAACATATGGGTCTAGAGAGTACCCCTAGAGTGTTGGTGATGTGGAGATGACCACCTACAAAGGAATTATCCTCAGTTATAGGGAAATCATCCAATAAAGTATAGGTATAGGAATTCGAGACAATAAATGACATCGGTTGGAGCATAACATGCATCTATGCATCATTGGACAATAAAGTAGATAATCACCAAGCCTCAGATTGAAATGGAAGGTATGGTAAATAACCAATATGTTTCTATTCTATCTGAACCTCACTCAAATTTAAGTTATGTGAGTCTATTAGTTGTATATAATTGTGTGCTTAAGAGCACAAAACACAAGAATTCATGGTTGGTTTAGCTAGCCATTGAAATGAAGAAAAGAGTTGAACATATGGTGAAGTCTTGTTTAGTGGTGATGGATGAAATGCTTATTAAAACTCACTTAAATGTATTACCCTTGGTATCACATAGCTTATTAATTCGCATGGACAATTTGGTTGGGTACAACGCAAAGTTCGAGTTCTTTAGCAAGACGATTAAGTTTCTTAATG
The DNA here is from genome assembly GCA_034641835.2 of Pinus albicaulis. Taxonomy (NCBI): domain Eukaryota; kingdom Viridiplantae; phylum Streptophyta; class Pinopsida; order Pinales; family Pinaceae; genus Pinus; species Pinus albicaulis. The sequence goes on along the minus strand of CM076569.1, from coordinate 840,911,641 downwards.
ACAGCAGAGAAAAAATCACGTTTCAAGGAAAAAGAAAGCCTATAACTATCATAAAAATCATTTCTCTATAGCTAAATTGACATTGTAGGAAGATACATATACTATTTTCGGTGCGAGTAACCAATGAACCACAAGCTGAGGAAGGCAAAGTGGAAAAGCAACCAATCATTAAAAAATTCAATTATGTATTTCCTAAAGATATTCTAGGATTTCTGCCAAGGGTGGGAATTAATTTTTCAATTGAGTTACTATCAATATTAGCTCCAATGTCCAAAGCGCCATATCTAATGAGTACACTAGAATTAGGGGAGCTAAAATTACAAGTAAAATAAATGTTGGACATAGGGTATATCACACCGAGTGTGTCACCATAGGTAGTACCTATTATTTTTGTAAAGAAGAAGGATGAGACTCATAGGGGAATTTTGAGGTTTGAAATGGGTCTCCTAAGGAAATTATTAAATAATAATGAAAATAACAAAAGAATATTATATTACATCATAAAATTTTAGAGGAAAAAAATAAAAAACTATTTTTTCAACTCGTATTTTCAACTTATGTCTCTATGGGTTTTCTACAATTTCAAGTGGCTACACTTGTTGGATGCAGAATTTGATTCCTTATCCAAGGAGTACCCACGTTGCATAATTTTGATGGACCTTGATACATGAAAAACTAGAAATCCATTAAAAACAAGATTGCAATCATGCTTTTTCATGTATTTCACATTTTTCGTGTAGCAGGGTCCATCAAAATTATGCAACATGGTTTCTCCTTATATGAGAAATTAATATTTGCATCCAATGATTACCCCCACTTGAAATTTGAGTAAAAACTTAGGGAGATAAGTTGAAAATACTAGTTCAAAAATTGGTTTCATTATTTTATTATTTTTTAATGTTTTTACTTTTTTACTCCAAAAATGGTGAATCATCCCCCATGGTTGACATCATCATCTTTAAAGTTTATTTTGGTTGTACATCATCATCATCATCATCATCATCATCATCTTTGTTCTTATAAATTTTATTTTGGTTGTACATTTTTCTTAGGAGGCCCATTTTAGAACTCAAAAGTTCTCTAACAAAGGTTGTGTATAGATTATAGAAAATTGAAGAAATCCACAATTAAAAAAAAATATCCTCTACCATGGATCGACGATTAATTTGATTAGATGAGGGGGCATCAATATTCTCAAATATTGATATGAGATCTGGCTACTGTCGGGTATGTATAAAGGATGAATACATTCCTAAAAAAACATTCAGAGAACTAGGTATGTGCACTATGAGTTTGTGGTTGTTCCCTTTGGGTTTATTAATGCCCTTGCTACTTTCACACGTCTAACGAATAATGTGCACAATCCTTATTCGGAAAAAATCGTATTTTTTTTGTTGTTGATGACATATTGGTCTATTCCAATACCAAGGAGGAACATGAGAAGAATTTAGCAATAGTTTTGCAAGTGTTGAGAGAGCATAAGCTCTATGAAAAACTTACCAGGTGTGAATTTTCCCAATCACGAGTTTACTATTTGGGACACATTGTTTCCAAGGAAGGTGTGGAAATAGACCCCAAGAAATATTAAATCCATCATGGAATGGCCCAATACACATAATGTGACAAAATTTATATATTTTATGGATTTTGCTAGATACTATCAGAGGTTCATTTAGAACTTTTCCAAGATTGGACATCCAGTCATAGAAATCTAGAAGAATGGAGTAAAATTCCAGTGGACACCATAATGTCATACAAAATTTGAACAATTTAAATGTCTCCACACACACACACACTACTACTATCATATTCATATATAGATTTTGTGGTTTTCACATATGCTTACAATGAAGGGCTGAATGTAGTCTTAATGGAGGAAGGATAGGTTGCATGCTATAAGTCTAGAAAATTGAATGAGCATGAGTAGAATTATGTGACGTGTGATCTATAATTAGTAGTGATAGTCCATAGGTTAAATATGTGGAGACATTATCTTCTTTGAAGAAATTCCATACCAATGACAAAACATGGAGGGATGAAGTATATATTTGATCAACCTAAGCTGAATGCTAGACAAGAAATATGTTGGCCATGATTAGCTAGTTATATTTTTAGCTAGTTTTATTTTGAATTCAAATACATCAAGGGGAAGGAAAACAAGGTAGTAGATGCACTCCGTAGAAGGAAATAAGTATCCCATTTAGCTACTGTAAATTCTTGTGAAATCAACATGAAAGGAAAGATTAAAGATGTCGAGAAATAAGATGAACATTATCGACACATAAAGGAACACCTACAATAATATCCTAAAGGGATATTGAGCAAGAATGTATGCCTTACAGATGGACTGGTAATGTTCAAAGAAAGGCGATACGTACCTTAAGGGGTGACTTAAAGAAGCTCATTTTGGATATATATCATAAAATACAATAATCTGGTCATCCTGGATATTAGAAGATGATAACATCCATGAAGAAGTCATACTATTGGCCAAGAATGAAGAAGGATGTGGCTAAAAATATTTTTGGATGCTTAGAATGCCAACAGGTAATGGTGGAATCTAAGCATCAAGAGGGATTTCTACAAGTTATCCCCATTCCATAATGGAAATGGAAGCTCATTTCTATGGATTTTATCATAGGTTTGATAAAGATATCTAAGTTACGCAATGCCATTATGGTCATGGTGCAAAATTTGAGAAAAAAAACTCACTTTATGTGTAATACATGAAAATGGGAAAGACAGGAATATAGAAACATAATAACTGGAAACTACAACAATATACACATAAGATAAAAACACCATACAAATATATAGAATAATTGAGCCATTTTATTATTAGGAGGTGAAAATAAAAGTACAACAATGCTCAATATTAGAAGCACTCAAGTGAAACAAGAAGGCTAGAGTGACCCTAAAGTCCTCCCATCAAAGGCACTACATAATTGTTGGACTGCCGGAGGCTATACTGCACCATCCCTTCTGCGACTACTAGAAATGTAATTGTTTGAAGGAAAGGAATTCATAGATATGGCTTTTCTAGAGCTCATATGATGCTGGGATTTCAGATCCAGGCTCTATAATGGAAGTCAAGGATAACCCAGAAAGGATTTCTAGATCTAACAATATTGGAAAATCACCCTCCTAGGGCTTGCACCATAAAAATGTTGGGTATGCAAATCTGCTGCATGAACTGAATATAAATATGGCTACAATAAGATTCAATCTTCTCAATGCATAGACAATTGATCCCTCCTTCTAATCTCCAAGCTCGAGTCTTGAGATCTATCTCCTCCTTCCTCATCCACTAGATGCAATTGTTGAATACAAAACAAAAGGATTAAATTGCGTTGTGAAGAAATTTGAGCTATAACCTGATGCTAGATGTCACAATTATCCTCAATAATGATGGAGATAATATGTCCAAAGTGAGGGGATGGTACCCCGCAGGATTTCCAGCTGAAATACTTGAAACTTCCTTCCTCCTTCAGATCTACAGGACTGGACTACGCAATTCCTGGGGGAACTTCTACTGAATGGAGGTATAAACTGATGGAATTAATGTTGGATATCAATATGATGCTCCTGGAAGACTGGTCTTGAAGCACAAGGTGAAAGGATGGATCCTGCAATGTTTTCCTAACTAGAATGCTAGAAACAACCTCCTCCTCTCAAACCCTCATGCAGGAATGTGTGATTCCTGAGACTGAATGTGATGTAGAGAGGGGTTGAATGTGGCACTAATTCTTGATGATGAATAGCTACTAAAATAAACCTTCCCAAAGTACGCACTCAAAGTCCCGCGTGGGTAAGGGTGGGATTCTCACTTGGGAACACCTGTGTGCTAAATAGCACTGCAGACTTAGCTAAACAACTGAAGCATGAAAAGAAATGTCAAATGAAAAATCAAGATCTAAAATCCAAATCTAAAGTATTAGTTCTATGCCTGCTTTCATCTTCCTTTTATGCTTTGTGAGCCTCACCTAGCCTTGGCCCACATCATAACTGCGCTGCACATGTGGCCACTAGCCTCCATGAACACTGCGTTGTATCTCCATTATCTCCATGATTTCTGCACTTAATTCCCACTCTCTCCATCATGTGTTCATTTAATGCACCACTTCCTCCATCATATGATCATTAGTGCTCTATGATATTACTTTTATTGCTCCATTATCTTACATTGACTCCTCCACTATCTCCATGATCTTCTCATTAATGATCCATGATCTCCACTCTTCCTTCATTAATAAGCTGCTCCACTACTCGATAATGCTAATCTACTTCTAAATAACCCACATACACACATCAAAAGTGGATTTTATTCATATAAGGGATTTATGGGTCTCTCCACCCTCTTATTTACTTAATTAATTAAGAAAAGTAAGAACTCTAATATTCCAATTAACTGATGGAAAATTGGGAATATTATAGTCCTCCCCCCCAAAATATTTCCTATCCTAAAGAAATTTCAAAAGTAGATGCTACAATAATCCATCTCCCTCCAAATGTCATCCTCATAGGGAAGGTCTCCCCATCTGCTCCAATGTGTTATGAATGCCTAGCTCCATAAATACCTCTCTAGAATGTCTAGAAAAGCCACCAACTGTGAAGCTAGATGCCTCTCTTCATTAATGAATCTCCAAGTGGCAACCATTTTTTGTACAAGAGCCTCCTCTATGCATGAGATATATGGAGTGAAGTGGTTCCTTCCCAAAGTGGAAATTCCACACTCATGAACTATCTCTCCAACCCATGATACATAGAGTAGATTGCTTCTCTTCGTGCTCCCATCATTGGCCTTGTTGGCCTTGCTGGATCTAAGCATCATACCAATATTGTGAAAAATAAGAAGTAGAGACATATGGATGGACATGTAAAATGTCAAACCATACTCTCCAAATAGTAACCACCACAATAATTCCTATTTCTACCATGCCATACCATCATAAAAACAAGTATGAGAGCCATACTCTCTCAAGAAAAGCCACCGCAGCAATGCCTCTTGCTGCCACATCACATCATCATCATACCATGTAAGGTGGCCATACTCTCCCAACAAAAACCAATGTAGTAAGGCCTCCTGTTACCATTGATTTGAAAATGAAAATGAGTTACTTAGTTCTAATACAGAGATAAAATGTAGGGGCATTTACTGGATATGTCACCTTTAAAGAAAGGATGAGATCCAAAGGCTACCTGGCCCATTACAGACTCCGTCTATAGAACTTTATAGAGATTAACACTCAGGTTCTTAAAATGCAGAATTTACCAACATCTTTCTTACTTTCTTGTACAAAATGTGAATGGCAGTATTGCTGAACAATTATTATATGCATTAACTGTTTAGACATGAAATAATCAATGTATGTTTAGATTTTAACAATTTCACATCAATCACATAAGCAATACCATAAGACAAGAAGTTTGTGATGGAGTTCATCCCTCTTGGACTACATCTCTGGGCCCACCTCAGTAATGTACATTCGTTGTATTCTTTAAGCCAAGAGAAATACTACAAAGTATCAGTAAAGAAGCATGACTGATGTTTGCAGATATGGACTATCTCTTGAATTGGCTAACTGATACAAACTCTTTTCTTTCAACAATTAAGAAAATGCATGGATGATTTGCACATTAAAAAAACTGAGGAACTGAAGTTTTATCGACCTTTGACTAGATGGTGGTTGAAAGAGTTTTAGAAAGTCGAATTTGATCTCGTCAATCATCAATGTACTTCGATACTAACTTTATGCAAGTAGTATGGCCTTTGATCCTTCAATAAACCTGCAACAAGAAACTCTCCACCAATTATATCTTATGTCTTCTTAAGAGTGCCGACTTCTTCCTGAAGTAGGGAAAACTCTCCTCAATACTCCCTTTCAATACTTCCCCCCTTTACAAAGAAATTTCTTCTTTTTTATAAGAGGAGTTCATTAAACATGGCAAATACAAATTTGCCTCGAATCTCAAATAACAAAAATTAGCATTTGGTTGAGATAATTTGGTGATGAGGTCTTCGAATCAAACTTCATTCATGAACCTATGAATAAGTTGCATTACCATAAATACAAATACCCACTTTTAAACTTTGGATATAATTTAGCCCTGATGGTTAACTAACCTGGCGGAAGATCTGACATTCCGCATGTGAACAGGTGGACATCCCTGCTATTGCGGTCTTATTCCTAATGGTTTTGGAAAACTCTGTGTTTGTATTTAATTTACAAACCCAATATAGAACTTTATGATAGGCCTTAACCTTGACGGTTAGCCTCACCGAGCGGAAATGATAAATGTTGCATGTGATTAGATGAGCGGGTTCAATGTAACACCTGACAGTCTTACTTATCTTCTACTGTTCCGATGCATTTGATCACATGACACGACAAATGTCAACTTTGACATTTCCCTGCTGCGATCTATAGTTTTCCTCCAGTGGTCTTGGTCTCTAACCCTTATTTTTCCGATACACCTGTCATATGGCATATTCATCACAGTTTCTAACATCTGGCAGTCTCTAGAGCTTTGACACCAGGTTCCACTCGTGATACCGTCTTTTGGCACGCGGCTTGAAACCTATCATAGTCACAAAATCCCGATCATATGCATGTGGTTTCAACACGCAGATGTTCTAACATAACACTGTGGGTTTATATTAAAGTTTTATTACAATGTTTCAAAACTTATAACCTGAACCATTTGCACTATGGTTTTATTACCATATTACCTTAACCTTTATAATAAGGTTTTTCAATGGTTTTTGACATTATAAAACCCATCTTTTGAACCTTTTAATAAGGTTTTTGACTATGGATTTAAACCCGACTTCCGAACCTTCATAAAAAAGGTTTATGGTTTGAATATTGCACTAGGACTTTACAACATAGGTCATTTTGACATAGTCCTTTTACACCTAACAAATATTAATGCTAGGACTTTAATTGATGTTTAGATCCAGGACTTAAGATTTAAACTTTGTCCTTTTCACCTTAGGATCTTTTTTTTATCCAATAAGGTCTACAAAGTGGACTACAAACATTTTCGACCTTTACAGTTAAGACTTAGGACAAGTTTTATTACATAAGTCTTTGACAAACTTGTTGTTTTTGTCGCAGGTCGACTTGAAGATGTCTTGATTGGCACTTTGAAACATATTTGTTGGTGTCAAAACTGAATTCGATGTCGATTGATGTCGAACATTTGAACTTACAAATTGATGACCATCTTGATTAATACCTGAATTATTACATAATCGATAATTATCAAATTCCAAATGACCATCTTGATCGTTTGAGTAATTTGATACAATTTTAATAATATAAAATTGGATCAACCATCCTCCATCATCATCATGCAAGGTGTGGGAGAATTTCAATCCATACTCTCCCAGGAGTAAACAAAGAAACAAGGATTCTTGTTGCCATCTCACATCATCATGATGCAAGTCATGGAGCAACAACATACTGATTGACATGTAGAATTTCACAGCAGAACAACAAAACCAAGCTCCCCGTTCCCACATCATGTGAGTGCCATAAAATTTCCCAAAAAAATATACATCCATGGAAATACGATATGTCATGTGATGGTCAAACTCTCTCAACAATAACCAGTGTAGCCATGCCTCATGTTGTTGCATCATACTAGTGCTATGCAAGGGATGGATCATACATATGTGAAATGTTAGGTAGTAACCATACTCACCCAAAAGCAACCAATGCAGCCATGCTTCTTACTGACCTATGTCATAGATATAAAAGTGGGTTGTCAACCCCTTTCTCATCATCCTCATCCATCCATCCCACTGTGGGTGATGGATAATATCATGCTCCAACATGGTATCCACCCAAGGTAGAATACCATCCTCCTTAATCTGATAATATTTGCACTCCATGATATGTTGAAGTGCACCCTCCTTGAGGTCTCTCCATGAGATCCTCTCATCAATGGCTTAGTAGAACCCATGAGGTTCTACATATGTTGTAGGTAGAAACTTCTCTTTGTGTGGCATGCTCATCAAGAAAGCTCCATCTCGATTATGGAAAATGCTATCCATAACAAGATGTCTACCATTGATCATATATCCCTCCAATTCTTCATGAGTGAATCTATCCTCGGAATGATCCAAGAATAATTGGGCCCCCATATCATCACTACTACTTAGTGACAACGATGTTGATCTACATGATGGTGCATCTGCTATTTAATGTTCATACACAATGCTAAAGCCATAGCCCAACATTGTATTAAGTAGGACTGCTCATCCCATCGTACGAAACTCCACACTTCAACACAAAGTGTTGTGTGTAGCTCAATACTGAACAACTGGGATGGCTATACATTTCCTTCTTGAACACATTAAGGGTCCTCTGCGTAGTGATAGTTTGTTGCTCAAAATCAGCAAGGTGCTCTAATCCTTGGTTATGCAATTGCCCTGATGACATGTTCCCAAAAACCTCATGTTGAGGCACTGAAATAATATGGGATGGAAATTTTTGCAAACCTTGGATAGGATGATACTTGGGAACATCTTGTTCAGCTACAAGAGTTCCTCCAACTGATGCAATGGCTTTTCCAACTGCTGGTAATGGTGATGGTCGCTCCTCTTCTAGTGTACCAGCACTGGAATCTTCCTCCTCTTCCTCATGCATCTCTTGAATTATGCATGGGAATCCCAATGTCAAGAGCTTAAGACCATCTTGCAAAGATGAAGGTGCTCCTTCTCCTGATGCAAGTACTTCTATAGTTGGTGGTGGTGGTAGTTGCTCCTTTTCCGGAGTGATAATGCTAACATCTTCCTTTGGCTCCTTATGTACTATATTATCAATGACGAGAAGTGTCTCTATTGAAATTGTCCCCAATTTTATTATACCAAACTTATTCTTCATTCTTTTAGTGAAATCTGCATAAGAAGTCACTCTTGCATGTTTCCTATAACTGAACCACCAACCCTTTGCTTCACCCTTAAGGTGCAGCACTGCAATCTCAACAACCTCTCTTTCTTCTACTGGATGTATTAGGAAGAATGCATCTAACTCCTTCCTCCAAGCATTTTTTGTTCTTGTGAATGATCCGTCAAATGTAGGCAAGAAGAATCTGTACCTTTTTCTTATATTGCTGCTGCGAGATCTCCTTTCTTCTTTGAGTTGTAAAAACTGTTGGAGAGTTAGATTTTACTTGAATGCTCTGGACTATGATTTGTACTCTGACATATATTTACTTAGAGTATCATACTCCAAGCTTCCCCCATCTCCATTCCATTCACCTTCCTCTTAAAGAAAGTGGAAATAGTAGGACATTGTGGAGCTCTTTGCATTGTCGGTTTCTTCTACTGCTGATAGCAAGTGGTTAGACCTTCCTCATTCTGAAACCTTATTGAGGTCTCCTTTTTCCTATCCCTTCTCATTTGTTTGACCTCCTTGGAGATATCCTGCATAGATATATAGAGAAGTGTGGCAAAACTTAATCCCTCCTCCATTACATATCTCTTCTTTCTATTTCTTTCTCTGATGTCATAAGATGCATTTCCCACAAACTGAGCCAAATATCATGCTCTGATACCACTGTAACATCCCATAATGGGAAAGACAGGAATATAGAAACAAAATAACTAGAAGCTATAACAATGTACACATAAGATAAAAACACTGTACAAATATATAGAATAGCTGAGCCATTTTATTATTAGGAGATGAAAACACAAGTACAAAAGTGCTCAAAATTATAAGAACTCAAGCCAAACAATAAGGCTAGAGTGACCCTAAATTCCTCCCATCAAAGGCACTAGGTAACTACTGGACTAGTAGACACTATAATGTGTTGTCCCTTTTGCAAATTTTGAAAATGTAACTGCTGGCAGAAAATGAATGTGTATATCTGGTTGTTCCTGAGCTCAGATGATGCTAGGATTTCAGATCTGGGCTCTATGATGGAAACCCAATATGACCCAGAAAGGATTTATAGATCTAACAATCTTGGAAAATAACCCTCCTAAGGCTTGCACTATAAAACTGTTGTGTATGAAGATCTACTCCATGAACTAATGATAAATATGGTTGCAATAAGATACAATCATCTCAATGCATAGAGGGTTGATCCCTCCTTCAGATCTCCAAGCTAGAAGCTTGAGATCTATATCCTCCTTCCTCCTCCACTAGATGCAGCTATTGAATACACAATAACTAGAATAAAATGTGCCGTCAAGGAGGTTGAAGCTATAGCTTGATGCTACATGTCACAATGCCACTCAAGAATGATGGAAATAATATTTCCAAAGTGAGGGGATGGTCCCCCACATGATTTCCAGCTGAAATACTAGAAAGTACCTTCCTCCTTCAGATCTATAGGATTGGACTGCAAAATTCCTGGGGGAACTACTACTGCATGGATGTATAAACTGATGGCCTGAATGTCAAATATCAATATGCTTCTCTTGGAATACTGATCTTGAATCAAAAGGTGAAAGGATGAATCCTCCACCAGTTTCCTAGATGAAATGCTAGAAACAACCTCCTCCTCTCAAACCCTCATGCATGAATACATAATTCTTGAGAATGAATGTCCTATAGAGATGGGATGAATGTGGCACCAATGTTTGATGATGAATATCTTCTCAAGAAAAATTCCTAGAGTAGGCACTTGAAGGCCCCCATGGGTAAGGGTGGTATTCCAGCTCGGGAACACCCATGTGCTAAACAACACTCTAGACTTAGCTACACAGTTGAAGTGTGCAAAGAAATTTCAAATGAAAAATCAAGATCTAAAATCCAAATCTAAAATCTAAGTTATATGGTTGCCTTCATCTTCATTTTATGCTTTGTGAGCCTCCCCTAGCCTTGGCCCACCTCATAACTGCACTACACATGTGGCCACTAGCCTCCATGAAGACTGTGTTGTCTCTCCATGATCTCCCTCATCTCTACACTTAATTCCCACTCTTTCCATCATGTGTGCATTTAATGCACCACTTCCTCCATCATTTGATCAGTAGTGCTCTATGATATTACTTTTATTGCTCAACGATCTTACTTTAACTCCTCCACTATCTCCATGATATTCTCATTAATGATCCATGATCTCCACTCTTCCTTCATTAATAAGTTGCTCCACTACTCCACAATGCTGATCTACTTCTCAATAACCCACATACACACATCAAAAGTGGATTTTATTCATCTATGGGGTTTATGGGTCCCTCCACCCTCTTACTTTCTTAACTAATTAATAAAAGTAAGAACTCTAATATTCCAATTAACTGATAGAAAATTGGGAATATCACATTATGGTTATTAAGTCAACCCATATGATGGGCCTCCGAATAAGGTGGAAAATATGACCCATCTAACCTTTCCTATGCATATAAAGGATATATTAAGACTCTCCTTCTACACTTAATCATGTTTTATTAGATTTAATAAGTTCTTAGGAAGGTTTATATATAATTTCTTACTATGTTCCTAACATTATTTATTTTTTATAATATTAATAGAATATTGAGTAAATTATATATTTCCACTAATTAAAAAAATATAGTGATGTGTTCCCTGCGACAGGAGATGTTAGAACTCATTATTTAATGGTGATTCCTACTATTAGGGATGATATCCAATTTTTGAGGGATTTTGGATTGGAAGGTTTCCTCCTTTCAAGGAGGTTTATTCCCCATCAATTTGTATACGTGCCAATTTGAATTACCATCTAAGGGCATGGAACTTTAGGTCTTCATGTGAAGAAAACTTGATATTTTGTCGTTCTACATTAATCTCTAGTAGGGATGTACTTTTTATTATTCTAGTAATGAGGTTTAGTTTCAGTTTCAGTTTCTAAGGCTTGGTTTTCTTCATAGTAATTTTAGTATCCTTGGGCTTGGCCATCCTAGGAGCCTGAGAGCCTTGCAATACAATTTCTTTATCTTCTTTGCATTTGTTGTTTCCTATTTCTACATTTAGTGTTCATGCTTAATTTTTTGTAGGTTATATTGGTTAATGATTGAATAAATTTTTTTCGAAATTCATTTATATAGTTACAAGAATGATGCATCCATAGAAAAACTCTTCAAATTCATATTCATCATTGAGTTACCTGGATTGGTTTACTAGTTCACAATTTTGGAATTTCTGGTTTTAGTGAAAAAATTATGCTAAATGTTAGCACATGTTAATGAATGTATTTCAAGTTTATTCCACTTGTATTTAAGTTTAAAAAAATCAAAATTAATAATAAAATTTAACCCATGGAATTTTCACTTGATTAGCTTAGGCATTTGGGTACTTAGATCAACTTACTGTTTTTTTTTTTTTTTGAAATTTCTAGTTTTTAGTATTAATATTTTGTTGAATTTTAGCACGTGCTATAGAATCTCTTTCAAGTTGATTCTAATTGGATTGAAGCCTTAAAACATTCAAATTAATAAAAAAATTACCCGACGTCATTTTCATTTGATTAGCTTAGGAATTTGGCAGGTTAACTCAAGAAACAAACATCCTATAACAATCATGTAGCAATGTACAAATTTCTTCAACTTCACTCCATAATTTCCCCAAAAGTTTGTTTCTTATTCCTCATCACTCAAAAAAATTATTTAAGCCTCGAAGATAGATTTTAGAAGACCAGAGACCCTCTAGGAACTTTTCTTTCATACTTGTAGTTTCATTCTGCAACAAGGTTATATTGCTTCTGTTATGTGTTAGATATAATGAAAGTCATTTACCTTCAACATTCTTAAGAATTCTATTTTATTTTTGAAAGTATAATAGGAATTAATTTAGTAATTACTTTTCATACAAAAGAATAGGTTTATTTCTTACAAAATAGATTAATATTTCATTCTTCCAATATTTACTCTCTGCAAGATAGATTAGGATCACTTTCTGTCATGTACTCTCATGCAATCAGATTATGGTTTATTTCATGTCATTTAATTATCTATAGTAGAATAGGTTACATTTCATTAATTTATTTTCCTGAAATTTATATAGGTTTTTTTTCCAAATATTTCTAGTAGCATAGTGGTCTCTATGCATTTTAATTCACTTCATTGCATCATATTAATGAAAGAAGGACACATTGGATGTTGCACACATAGTGTCAACACCTCTTAAGTTTTTATGAATTTCGGATTGATCATTAAAGTTGATAGCCTTAGGAGATGTAACATTCTTGTTATAATACTGGGGCTTAGCACCATACAACAAGTTATTTCGCCAAAGTGTTCATACAAGAGAGAGTGAGGTTACATGGAGTACCTAAGAAAATTATCTTCGACATGGATGCAAAGTTTACTTCTAAGTTTTGGAAATATCTATTTGTTGGTTTGGGGACGAAGTTGGATTTTAACACATTTTATTATTCCAAAATATATGGTAATATTATGAGAACAATCATAGTGTTGGAGGATATTCTTAGGATTATGTCATGCACCGACGAAGGATATGGGAAGATTTTCTTCCACTAGTGGAGTTTTCTTACAACAATGGGTACCAAGTGTCACTAAAGATAACTCCACTTGAGTAACTTTATGGAAAAAAAGTGCTATACTCCTATCAACTAGAGTGATCCAATTAATAGGGTCCATATCAGACCTAATATCCTAAAAGAGTTGGACCACGTAATGAAAACTATGAGGAATAATTTAAAGATAGCTCAAGACAGGAAAACCATCTATGGAAACAAACATAGAGTGCACAAGGAATTTAAAGTGGGAGATCATGTGTATCTATGTATTAAACCAAAGAAAATATCATTGGTTCTTATGCAAAGTTGGCACCACAATTTGGCACCATTCCAAATTATGGAAAGAGTGGGGTTAGTGGCATATAGATTAACGTTTATACCCATGGTGAAGGCACATATTGCCTTCCATATTTGTTTACTTAAAAAGTATGTAAATGATTCTAATCATGTTGTTGTCTATGATACATGTGGAATCTAGGGGAGAATTCCATCCAGAGCCACTGTGCATTCTAGACTGAAGGAAATTCATGCTCCAAAATCGAGCAATAGAGTAGGTTAAGATGCAATAGATACATTTTGGACCAAAGGAAGCCACATGGGAGATGGTTGATTGAATGAGGGTTTTATATCCATTTTTGTTTGTTTATTATATAAATGTTAACATTAATATAAATTCAGATGTATACGTAAATGAAAGGGAATATTTTTGTATATAAAGTTCTTATACATAGCATGTGTTTGGATGTATAACACTGAGGACAATGTTCCTCTAAGGGGGTGGTGTTTCTATCAACCCTTGTGGATAAAACTCTTGTAAATATCATTATGAATTCTAATTCATGTAAATTATGTTCAATTTTAACACATTGAATGGCTAATAAGTGGACATAGATTCATAGGATTGAGAAGGAGGATATTTCTTGTAACTCTAATCCTTGCATTTATTCCATCACCTAAATCCCTATTGGTTTATTGAAACTAATATGCAATCATTGAATGGAGGATCTGGGACTCCTAAATAGAGGATGAGTTAATGGAATTCCCCTTGTAAATTATGTTGACATGGTCAACACAAAAGAGAAATTTAGGGAAGAAAATCATAATGGGGAGATGATAGGGGCATCAATTTTTGAACATCATAAGTTTTTGATAATAATCATCATCATGAATTAATCAATGGAGGATTCAAGCATTTTAGGATTGGAGAATTCCTGGAAAAACACTCATGTATTGAGAGAGAGTTCATAAGAATAAGACGTAGAATGCAAAGTGATTCTAGTAGCTGGTGTGGCCACTGTGAAGGCTCAAACTCCCTAATAACCTATTTTATACACTTGAGAGACATGAAAATCCATGAGTTTATAGAGTCCCATTGATCCAAATCTATGAAGGAACAAAATTAAATATAGATATAAATAGAAACACATATACACATCGAAAAGAGAACTTCAATTCATTAATAGAAAAGTACTGAAAATGTTTTACATGCATAATGGAAATAAACTAGCTCAGACGATGGTAGCTTTTCTCTAAGAAGAGATGTGACGAGTACATGCCTTTTGAATTGTGTTAAAATGAGGCTCATAAGTATATTTATATTTGAGAAACAATGGAAAACAATAAAAATCCAAAAACCTAACCCTAGGAGATGAAGCGCCAAAAGTCTGTGGGCCTTCGTTGGGGAAAATTGGTACATCAACTTCATAGGGTTGTAACTTTGGAATATGATCTATGTTTGACACACACAATACCTCGTTAGAAATATCTATCCTAGGAATACAAATTTTGATTAAAAACCCTTTCCATAGGTTATTGTTATAAAATTAAATATTACAGAGAAATGAAACACATAAAATATGTGGAAAACACAAGCACACAAAACACATAAAACCAGAGAGACATAGATATATGTGGTTCACCTAGTTTGGTATGTCCACCCCAAACAGCCAGTCCTTCCTTTCTATTATCCAAAAAAATGAAGAGACACAACCTACAACAGATCCACTGTAATATCCTATGTTCTCTCTCACAGTCTCCCTATATGTTTCTCGCTCTAAGAATACACATACAATACACAACCGTAATACAATACCCTCATATAAGAGAGGGGTTTCCTTCTAGGGCAAAAAACCATAAACTAAACATAACTTCTACCGTCAGATCATCTGCCTAATGGACGGATTAGATTGATTAGAAATTACTATACTTTTGTAAGGAAATTTTAAATCTATTTTTAGCTTCAGGGGTGCTGCCCCCGAAACACCCCGCCAGGGGGGGCTCCATAAAGTTACAGCTGCCCCCCCCTGGATCCCCCAAGCAGTGTTTAATTATGGGTGGATTTGCTGCCCCATTCAGGTACAGGGGTCCAACGCTGTGATACAAAATAAACAAGATAATCAGGCTCCACACCCAAAAATCTCCCACTTGGCTCCACACCCAAAAATCTCCCACTTGGAGACTGATTGTAGCAACTCCACCACTGCTTCATTTGCTAGACAATGACTCCTCTTTGGACCTGGTTGTTTCTAATCTTCATCGTCATCATTGAAGACCAATTAAAACTGAGCATATTCTCAGTTTCTCCATGGTTACAAATTTTGTTAACATATCTGCAGGATTCTGGCTAGTGTGTATCTTTTCCAGCTTCATCTGTCCATCTTCCAATACTGACTCTATGAAATGGTACTTGAGTTGTATGTGTTTAGTCCTAGAATGAAATGCTGAGTTTTTTTCAAGATGAATGGAACTTTGGCTATCACTGTATAACATGCCCATATCATGCTTCTTACCCAACTCATCCATAAACCTTTGTAACCAAATCATTTCTTTACTAGCTTCTGTAGCCGCAACACACTCTGCTTCTGTTGTTGAAAGTGCAACAACACTTTGGATTGTTGAAACCCAACTGATAGTTGTTTCACCTACAGTAAATACATATCTTATAGTGCTCCTCCTGTTATCTCTGTCACCTACCATATCTGCATCAACATATCCCTGTAGAGAAATGTTTGAACCACCAAAGCATAATGTTTGATTTGTGGTACCTCTCAAATATATGAGAATCCATTTTACCGCCATCCAATTTTCTTTTCCTGGACTTTTCATATACCTACTTACAACTCCCACTGCATGTGAAGTATCAGGCCTTGTGCAGACCATTGCATACATTAAGCTTCCAACTGTTGATGCATATGGAACTTTAGACATATAGTCCCTTTCTTCTTGGGTCTTGGGGCACATCTCCTTACTAAGTTTGAAATGGCTAGCTAAAGGTGTACTAACTGGTTTTGCATTCTACATATTAAATATTTTCAACACCTTTTGTATGTACTCATTCTGAGACAGTTTTAATTTGCGATTTTTCCCGTCTCTAGTTATTCTCATACCAAGGATTTATTTTGTAACTCCCAAATCCTTCATAGCAAAGGAATTTTCCAATTTTCTTTTGAAGTCATTTATTTCCTGCATGTTAGACCCCGAAAAAAGCATGTCATCTACATACAATAACAATATAATATAGCTGCCATCATTTTTCCTTTTCATATAAACACACTGATCAGAGTGACATCTAGTATAACCTTGCTCGGACATAAACTTGTCAAATTTTAGATACCACTGCCTTGGAGCCTGTTTTAAGCCATACAAGCTCTTTTTTAACCTACACACTAATTTTTCTTTCCCTTTTACCTCATATCCTTTTGTTTGTTGCATATAGATCTCTTCCTCCAAATCTCCATGGAGAAATGATGTCTTTACATCTAACTGTTCAAGATGTAAATCTTCCGCTGCTACCAGACTTAAAATAGTTCTGATTGAAGTCATCTTCACAACAGGAGAAAATATTTCATTAAAATCAATAACTTTCTTATGTGCAAACCCCTTCACCACAAGTCTAGCTTTGTACCTCTGTTTTCCTCCATCTTCTTCCTTCAGCATGTAAACCCATTTATTCTACAATGTAGTTTTACCTGCAGGAAACCTGTCTAAGTCCAAAGTTTGGTTATTCATTAAGGAGTCCATCTCTTCTTCCATGGATAGCTCCCACTTCTTCTTGCTTTCAAATTTCATTGCTTCTTCATAACATTCAGGTTCACCAGAATCAGTCAACAATAAATAATATAATGAAGGAGAGTATCGTTCAGGGGGTCTACTTATCCTGATAGATCTTCTAACACCACTTTCAGGTGTTTGAGGTTCCTGTTGTTGTTGTGGTGGTTGTTGTTGTTGTGGCTGTTGATTATTATTATTTTCAGGAACTTTTACGTTTTCTGTGATCTCATCAAGAACTGTGTATTCTTTGTTTTCTTTTTCCTGTTTCTTTTCCTGCAACTGATTCTTACAAAATACCATTTCATTGAATATTACGTCTCTGCTCATAATGATTTTGTGATTTTCATAATCATATAAGAGATAACCAAAATCATTAACACCATATCAAATAAAGGTACATTTCTTTGATTTTGCCTCAATCTTTGTTCTATTTTCTTTATTAATATGGACAAAGGCCTCACAACCAAAAGGCTTTAAAAAAGAGTAGTTTACCTTTTTACTTGTCCATGCTTCCTCTGGAATACTACCATCCAAAGAAATTGAAGGCCCTCTGTTTATTAGATAAACAACAATATCTACAGCATCTGCCAAAATTTGTAAAGGAAATCTTGCATCCAATCTCATGCACCTTGCACACTCCATGATTTTTTTGTTCATCCTTTCTGACACACCATTTTCTTGTGGTGTTATTAGAACTGTCTTCTCTATATGAACTCCATGCTCTGAACAGTACTTATCAAACTCTTTGCTACAATATTCACCTCCATTTTCTGATCTGAGACACTTCAACTTCTTTCCTGTCTCAATCTCAACCAAAGCTTTCGATTTCTTGAAAGTATCAAATACATCAGATTTATTATGAATACAATAAATCCAAGTTTTTCTAGTTGCATCATCAATACAAGTAAAATAATAATGAGAGCCACCAAGATATGATACCTGAGTAGGTCCCCATACATCTGTATGCACAAGCTCTAATTTTTTTCTCTTCTTTTCTTTCCCAACTCTGAGAAATCTGACTCTCTTCTGTTTTCCATAAATGCAATTCTCACAAAAATGCAAATCAACATTCTTCAAACCTGCCAACAAATTTCTTGAGTGAAGAATCTTCATCCCCTTCTCACTCATGTGTCCGAGCCTATGATTCCATAATGCTGCATCTACTCCTTTGGAAGTTAAATCATTAACATAGTTAGAAATACCATTGCGTAAATACAATGTACCAACCTTTTCGCCTTTTTCTATTACTGACTCTCCTTTGGTGACCTTCCAAGTTTTATCTGTGAAAGTTGTCACACAACCTTCACTGCCTGACTGCCCTGTTGAAATCATATTTTTCTTTAGATTTGGAACATGCCTTACCTCCTTTAATAGCCATTGGTTTCCATTCTGTTGTTTTACAAGAACCTTACCCATTCCAACAATTTTACAGGGTTTATCATCACCCAAATGGACTTGTCCAAAATATCCTTGAACATATTCATAAAAATATTTCTTATCAGGTGTGGCATGGAATGAGGCTCTTGAATCTACAACCCAAGAATTAGTAATATTTTTTAAAGAAAGAATCAAATCATCTTGTAACACATCACCTGTCACATTTTCTTCATGATTTTTTTCTTGCTGTGTGTCTCATTCTTTTCCTTTCCGAGATCTACAGTCTTTCTTTAGGTTTCCTTTCTTTTCGCATTTCCAGCACACTATCCCCGATCTAGACTTGGATCTGCCTTTCTTGATTTACTGCGATATCCTGAGCTCTTTCCTCTTTCCATTCTTCCCCTAGACTCTGCACTAAAAGCATTACCCAATGTCTCGCCGGAGATTTTCCATCACATTTCCTCACTAAGGATAGCACCGACAACATCATCAAACTTTAAAGTACTAGATCCAGAGACAGAGTTACTAATGGCCATAACTAAACCATTCCAACTTTCTTGCAGTGAGCACAGAAATAAAAGAGCCCTAACTTCATCATCAAAATTTACCCCTACAGAACTTAACTAACTGGTAACTGTATTAAAATCATTTAAATGGTCTACAACAGATCGACCTTCTAACATCTTCATATTAAATAAACGTTTCATAATAAATACCTTGTTTGAGGCCGAGGGTTTTTCATATAGTTTCACCAATGCCTTAATCAAGCCCTCTGTTGTTGTTTCCTTCGAAATATTGAAGGCTATCGACACCGCGAGGCACAACCGTACTATTGTGAGTGCCTTTCTATCGAGAATATCCCATTTTGCGTTTGTCATAGCCATCGACTTCTTTGTTTTTCCGCTCAATGGTAGGTACAGATCTTTCTGATACACATAATATTCCATCTGCATCTTCCACAGCAGGAAGTTTTGACCATTAAATTTCTCGATCCTAAACTTACCATCTTCCGCGATTTCTCCCACTCGAACCAGGAACCTTTATTTCCTGCGAGTTTATCAGCCAAATAGACCTTCGGCTCTGATACTTGTTGTTAGAAAATTAAATATTACAGAGCAATGAAACAAATAAAATATGCAGAAAAAACAAACACACAAATCACATAAAACCAAAGAGACACAAATATACGTGGTTCACCCAGTTTGGGCTACGTCCACCCCGAACAGCCAGTCCTTCCTTTCTATTATCCAACAAAATGAAGAGACACAACCTACAGCAGATCCGCTGTAATATCCTCTGTTTTCTCTCACAGTCTCCCTATCTGTTTCTCACTCCGAGAATACAGATACAATACACAGCCATAATAAAATACCCTCATACAAGTGAGGGGTTTCCTTCTAGGGAAAAAAACCCTAAACTAAACATAACTTCTACCATCAAATCATCCACCTAATGAATGGCGACCCCTCGCTTGTATGAGGGTAACCCCTCGCTTGTATGAGGGTATTGTATTACAGCAGCGTTTAATTACGGGTGGCATTTCCGCCCCATTAAGGTACAGGGGTCCAACGCTGTGATACAAAATAAATAAGATAATCAGGCTCCACACCCAACAATTATTTGTTTTCCTGTTTTCCAAAAAGACATGGTTTAGGGCTTGAAAACACCTCCGGAATTTCAGGACTCGAAAAATGCCAAAAATAGTAAATTGTGCTACAATTAACTAAACTAAAATAAATAATGGTGGGGGTCCAAGTGGAATAGCCCTATGGCCAAAAATATCCACCTATATCACCTATGTTGTTTATGCATGTTATGATTATGAGGCATGTGTTATGTTTGCATGTTGTCATTTTGAGGCATGTGTATGTGCCTATGTGTTGTGTGCCAAAGAGAGTTTAGTGGAGTGGTGACACTTAGGTTCTTGCTTAGTTGAAAAAATTGCGAGGGCTTATTTGATGAAAAACCACCTGAGTAGTGCCTTTCCTTGGGGTTGATCAACCAATGGGAACTTGTTGGGTTGAGAAAATACTATCTAGGTTGAGGCACTCAGGTACTCAATAGGGCTGATAAATACCAAGTGTAGTCATGTGGTTGAAAGCGTTGGGGTTAGAACCCACTGATAAACTACCTGGATAAGTGTGCTTGGTAATCCTATACTATTAAATCTCCCTCATAAACCTCCCATTGTGCATATGTAATCCATGTTCATAAATGGATTGAGACTCTTTGTTCATTGCTTGAAACCTAGTGTGGTGTGATTGGTTGAGATAACTATGGTGTTGCAACATGGAGCTATAGAGAGATATCACCTCATAAATGGACCCCTTCCAGGCGTGACTGGTTAAAAATTACTAAGAAATTTACCTACTTAGATTCTAATTCTAGCTCAGGGGTGATCGACTGCAAGAAATATTGCAATGTAGTCAGCCTACAACTGGGTGGAGAGTTGAAGTCCACTCTTAGTTGCAAATCATTTGAAGATAAGAAGATAAGTTTCTTACTTGGTGGATTGAAAATATGAGTATTTTTTTTATGTGATATATATATGTGTGTGTGTGTGTGTGTATTAGTATTCTTAACAGAGGAATATGTTATTCCTATTTGTTCATAATGAGACGATTTATGTATATATGTATAATTGTTATGGTTAAGAGGGGTTGGAGGCCTTTGTGATATTTAATGCATTCATGGAGTGCAAAGTTATTCATATAGTATTGTGTGATTGCGAGATGTAGTTGAATAAGCATTTACAATATGTGAATTCTATCAATAAGTCTTCCATGGATATTTTGACTCTTGGTAGGTTTAAGGCTATGAATTTATTTTTTGAGTAGGGACTAAGTATAATATATCATATGGTATATTAGTTGGATCTCATCAATAGGGACCCAATTGATGAGAAATCCAATTCTATATTTGGTCAATAGGGTTGGTTTTTACACTGCTAGGAATTCATGGAGAGAGGGTAGGGCACAAGTCAATGGAGGGGAAAGCCAATGTAGCTTCATTTTGAGTCGACTAAAGGGAACTCAAATTTTATGATCGATCGAGAATCTAAATGAGTTGTTGAGTTTTACCTTATTCACACTAAGAAACGTGTCAAAGTTCCATGATAAGCACACAATATCCAGCATGGCATCCATTAGAGGAAGACCTAGGTTGTTGGGGCACCCAATTCATCCATGGTTATAGATCGACGATGTTGTGGATTTTTTGTTACATACATATATAAATCCATTGGAGTAGGGTATGGGTCCCTGAAGAGTGTGGTACATTTTCATTATTGTTACCTTATATCGAAGTTATGAGGCCGGTGTTCAATTATATGCATTAATCTTATTGATTTTCAGCCTAGACAAAGTTTTTAACTCAACATCAAAATTTCATAGTTTCCACTAGCCCATATTAGCATCTTGACAAGTCATGTTGATTCAATTACTTGTGTTAGGTTAGCTAATCATTCTATGCCACCCAATTGGGTCATTTTGAATAATCCTCTTTAGTCGTGCTTATTTGACTAGTTGGATCATTTTGAGTAATCCTACCTAGTTGAGTTGAGTTGATTTTTTGGGGTAAGTCGAGTGTTGGTGGTAAGTTGGTTGGTCATGTTTGGTCTACTAGTCGGGTTATGTCAAAAAATACTCAACCAACTAAACATGGTAGTGTATTCCAAATTTAATTCTACATGCTTTGGGGACGTAGGAATTTTATAACCCCATTTCCATAGTGAGACCATGGATGTTGGGTTAGGATAAATTAACACTTCCCATTCAACCAAAAAGGAACTAGGGGGAGGGAAGTGGATGTTACAACCCCATAAGTTGAATTTTTTTTTCCTCCCTTTGATTTTCCACAAAGACTAAGGCTCAAAGGGTTGAAAATTATGTCTGCATATTTGTGCCACAACTAGGTGCACGTTTTATAAGAAAATAATGATTCTCATAAAAAATCAAAACTACTCCTACTCCACACATTGGTGGATAACCTTGGTTGGACCCATCAAATATGCTCCAAGGGATTGAATTATAACACTAAGGAATCATAGGAACTCTTTTCTCTTTACCCTTAATATCTGTTTTGAAAAAATTACATACATGTTTAATGAAACTTGAAACAACCTCCAATAGTATTTATTTACCTTGAAATATGAACATTTTCCTAGTCCACTAGAGCGAGTGAAAAAAAATTGTAGGGAAAACTAGATAAACTGAAATTGCTAAATCATTTTCCCATTCTAGAAGGATTTCTTCCAAAGGTTATTTATTCCATTGGTAAACCATGGGATTAAAATGAGACTTAGCCAAGGACTAGACCTTCCAGGTTAGAGGGAATTTGATGCATAAATTTTGGACGGGTTCTTCATTTGATTTGAAAAGGGAGCACCAACTGGGGCCATTCCAACCACTCTTTAAAAAGTAAGATGTTGCATCATGGATTTACCTATTCTATAGAAACCCAAATATTTCCTCTGATATGTAATCATTTAAGATGGCCTTCAAAATCATGGAAATAATACTTCTAATCAACTTGTAAATTAAATTGCATCATGATATAGGTCTAAAATAACTAAAGGATGTGACATCTTTCTTTTTCAGATTTAAACAAATAAAAGTTGACTTGATAGCACCATGAATGCGAGAGTTGTTTGGGTATTCTTTAACCACCATGAGAATATGATATTTAAGTGATTCAAAAAATCCCAAATAAAATTCTACTTTATAACCACACGGTCCTAGGCATTCTCCTTTTTGTGTTGAATATAAAATACCCAATATTTCAGACTCATAAATTTATGTTTCTATAACTTCATTTGATTCATCATTAAAATATCGAGGGAAATGGTTTAGCACCTTCAAAATTTCAAGGATTGGGAAACTCGGAGGCTCAGAGAATAAAGACTTGAGGAAACTGATTCTTGTCAAGAATTTGTTATTGAAATTCTTAACCAATTTTCCATATTCATTTTTTGATACCCCTCATAATGTTGCATGATTTTCGATCTTTTCCGAACTTATAAAAATAATTAATACTTTTGTCCCCCATTTATAGCCAAGTAACCCATTTTTTTTTTTTGCCAAAAATAATATTCTCAAATCAATATGTACCTTTTTGAGGTTTCTAGGGCTCGAAGAGAGTAAAGAGATTACTAAGAGAAATTCCTTGAAAAAATAGAGTTCAAAATGTCAGCAACTTTATTCTCTATATTTGTGACAATAGCTCCTTGATTGATCTTGAAATTAATTTTTCAAGGCTTCATTTTATCTTTTAAAAACTACATATTGTTGGAGAACTACAACATATAAGGAATGGAGGTATCATCTATAAGAATCAACCAAGAATTCTTGGCCATATTCACAAAATCAATCTTCTTGAGGTAGGAAACATTGAACTTAAAAGGGGTTGGAGGCTTCTCTTCTTCCAATTCTAGATTAAGTACAATGGGATTACGATAAGAAATAAAATACATCTCGGCCCATGTCTTCTAGATCATGATATTATATAGGATTGATTCAATGATGAATAAATTGTCAAGTATTTTAGATACTACATCCACACCCGACCTCATATTTCTCCATGTTGGGGATAATTTGACAGGGACCATGTTGGACAGTCCAGTCGAGTTTGGAAATGTACAATGTAAGTATGACTATTAATATAACAAAATTCGGATTAGTTAAGATTTTATAAGACAGTTAGACTATTGTAACTATCTTGACATTATATAAATAATTTTTACGTATGAATATATCGATTCTACTTTTATTTTTAAGAGACATAATATAATGTGTCCTTCATTGGTTCTCCACTACTCAATATCTCTTCTATTTATCTCTATTATGGTCTTTGCTATGTTAATGCTTTATGTCTATGCCAATGTTAACCATGTGTACTTTTCCCTACATTACAACAATGGTTTCATTTTCGGTAGTCTAGACTCGAGTCACGAAAAATATGCAGTGATAAATGTTAACATTGGAAGAGATACGATTGTGGTGGGAGACAAAATTAAATAACTACCTCAATATCTATGCACAAAGAAACTGACTGTCTTTAGCAGAAGACAGAGTCAATTTTTTCATTAAAGTTCATGATCGGTTTATTGAAGGTGCCCTGATAGAAATCAAGAAATTCCTTTATCGAGTCCCTCATGAAAAAACCTCAGAGTGAACTTGATGCTCAAATTTTATTAAGTCTCTCTAATGACAATCGAATGAATTTGCATGAGTGGGTCGAGTAAATGTTGTATTATTTTTGTGAATAATGAGAAATATAAGAATGAACCTCTATCAGTTGTGTCAAAGCTAGATTATTTGACAATTTGTATGACAAATTATTTTTCTCGATTCCCACCCTTTTACATAAGTTCCTCCTCGACAAGGTTGCAGGTCATATCATCAAATACCAACCTCCGTTGAAGAATCTAGTAAATATTGACCATCATAAGTGGCAAAAATGACTGGAAGAACTTCTTATATGCTCATTATAAAGAAAAAAAAGAATCTTGGGATCACTGTTTAAGAAAATAAGCATGCCTTCCACGTACTCCCTTGCTAACTAACACTATTTCAGGATGCCATTGGGGGTGGGGGGGGTGGTGGGTAACGAGTGGTGAGAAATAAAGAAAATAAAAATAAATAAGTAAAGTTGGAAAAGTAGTCGAGAGTCATAAATATGGAAGGAAGGTGATCAACTGCTAGAAAACAAGAACAAGAAAGTACTCAACATAACTATAATTGGAAATATAAGCAGTCATTGGATATCCATAAAATAGCAAGAGACAAATGATAAAAATGACGAGAATAAATAAGAGAAGAAATGCAGAGAATGAAAATGAAAAATATTGACCATGTGAGTGAATATGATGGGACACCTCAAATGAGTTGAGAGGTGTTGCATCACCTGCTTCGACAGAGAAAAATGGTCTACTCGTAAGTCTTATAGGGAAATTATATGTAATGGAAATTGATGACTCTAGCCCCACCATCTGACGAATTCTAAATACATTAATAACAACTCTCGTTATGAAAAAATTCCATCAAAAAACATCATGACATTATTTAGACATACTCGTTGTTTGACATAATGAAGATGACCAAATAAATATGTCAGAAAACATAAATCCAGATGAAAATCAACCAAATAGTGAGAGTCATGAAATTGAACATCTCCAACTCAATAATCTCACAATTGTACCCCCCTTCTGTAATTAGTATCCATCAAAGAAGTTGAAATAATAAACATGGTTAGCAAATAGTCGTGACCGACGCTAAGTTGGTTTATTGAATACATAGATAAATTGTGCCAGATTGACGAGTCATGGTTGACAAACATCGTCAATAAGGAAGAAAATAGCAGGCATGATAGAAGTCAACTCACCATCAATCCCGTCATAAATGACTAGTCAAGTAATAGTCAAACATATGGAACATTGAAACCTTTTACAAGAAGAATGGGATTAAATCACAATCTCCTCTATGAGGTTGATGAAGATCCAAGAAAACATTAGTTTGTTTGTGAAATTTTCTAGTTTTTAATTGATATTACTGACGAGGATAAGAAAATGGCTCAATTCATAGCTTCCTTGAGGAAGCAAGCATTAACATGGTTGATGAATCTTACCAAGAAGAAAATTAAATCAAAGGATGAAATCAATAAAACATTTCTCAACTTTTTCAAGGCCCGGGATGTCAAACATACTGCGACATAGAAACTAAAAGAAATTAAACAATGACCAAATGAAATAGTGAGAGAATAAGATAAAAGATTCAAATATATGTTGAGCTAGATCCGATACATCATTGATGAAAACTCACTAGTACTATGGTATTTAGTTGGTCTCCTCCAGAAGATCCTTGACCCACTAGGAATGCAATAAGTTACAACTTGTGAATAGGCCCTTAAGCTGAAATAGTGTATTGAAACTAATGATGAAGGTTAGTTGATTGTCTCATCGACTAATAATAAGCTTGAAGATAAAATTGAGTAATTTCAAATTCATTGTTGGTGTTGACACTCCAAACGCACAACTTTTTGTGCACTAATCATCAGACTGATGTACATACTAAGGGAACTTGTAAATATGTGGATTATTTTTATTAGGATGTCCAATGAATCTAATCTGATATATATTGAAACATATGTCTAATCAGTTCTAATCATACAAATAAATATTGCTAGTACAGTCTTCATAATGTTAAGCCTAAATGGTGTGCCATTTATGAAGATAATACACATGCAAAAAAATGATGTCCACTCAATTAGAAACCAAGCCAAATTATCATGTTGTGTACCACACACAAGCCTTAGATCAGTTTAATGAGAGACCATCAAATGGAGGATGAGGAAAAAGTCAAGGATGTTTTGGTGTCCAACAGGGGGGGATACAATGGAAGAGGTCAAGACCATGGTCGAGATAGAGGAAGGTTTTATTGTTTTACATATTGGGAGGAAGATCATAAAACCCTAAAATATCCATTAAATGGTAAGACCAACCTACACTTATGAAATATGTGCAGCCTGGGTGATCATAAATTAAAACATTGCCCTGAAATTATTGAATTAAAAAAAATAATTAAGTTTCAATCTACTGCAAACCATTCCAAAAAATGATATATTGAAATTGAATAATATTCATGTTGTTACAAGGGCAGGAACTAGAAAATATAATAATAAGCAAGTTATTCAACCAACCAAAAATGCGACTAGATATCCAGATATGTAGGCATAGAACAACGCAATGAAAAGATCAGTTGATTTCTTTACCAGAGAATTCAACTCACATAAACTAGTGAAGGACATCATATTAGAATATTTTTTATAAATTTTAAAAGAAGAACATTAAGTTGGCCATTTAATATAACTTCTGATAATGTTAAAATATTGCAATGAAAGAAAGTAAAAATGTAAAAAAATAAAAATTCCTAACTCTCATAAGTAAAAAAAATTGAAGATAATGCTCCACAAGTGGATCTTGAAATAAATGGATATATGGTAAATCAAGTCATTGTCAACTTCGAATCTCAATTCAATATACTCCCAAGAGAGAAATGAATAAACAAGGGCACACCAAATTTACATAAGATGACTAACTTTCTTAAACTTGCTAATAAAATATTCATAAAACCTATTGGGATGTTAAGGAAAGTGAAAACTTCAATTACGGGCATCCAAATGGAAGTTTATTTTGAAGTAATTGATTTAGTTGATAGAATACCTGCATATCTTGCTCTAGGCTGAACACCATGGGGTCGGAGGATGAAAGTGACTATATCATTAGAAACATACAGAATTAAGCTTGAAGGTAATGACAAGAAAATTATTATTCCTTTGGATGCACATGAAGGAAATCCATGGATCAATACTTGTGAAGGAGACACATAAATGGGAATATTGTGCCAAATACTACATGAATATCATGATAATGTATATCTAAATTCCTTGGTTGAAATTTTTACAAGCTCACCTCTCTCTGTTGGTCATAATTTTGACATGGAGCTCTACGAGTGGTAATTCGAGAACTACAAATCATAATCTAAAGAGTGTTTGATGATTGAAGCAATTCCGATGATGAAAATGCGACCATGTTACTTCGCCAAAGCAGTGCCTATTGTTATCACCACAATTTTTTACACCATGTAAGACCAATTTTACCATGGTAAAATTTCTTTCGCTATAAGAAATAATTTAATAAACCAGATTTTATTAATTATTTCTGTTTTAAACACTAAACCACATGAGGAATGATTAAATAAATCCTTATTTATTTGATTTTTCCTATAGGAATAATTAATTAAACCATTGTTTAAATAATATTCTTGGTCATCCTCGAATGTGGGTGACAGCAGAAGGACCCATGACAACTACCTCTCCCACGCCCAAGAGGACGAAGATCTGCAACACAAGGCCTCACCTGATGTGGAACCACACTCTAACAATCATCCGCATGAGATGATCAAGATAAGGCATGATGAAGACATGCTTGGAAAACATCACCCCCTCTAGGGTACCTCTCTTCCACAATCGTTATAAATGATCACTTGGATTGACACGTCAATCGACCATAACTCTTCACACGTGCCCACTCTTGAAAACCATTATAGCGTACGACTGCACATGAGGCATAATTATGCTCAGCCCCCTCGCATGTGTCATAGACCTCTTAAAGAGAAGGTCCTTTAGCAAAAAGAGACACATAATCTACCCCTCCAATTTTATTTTGTTTTACATTTATCGCCCTCCTATGGACCTAGTCTATTGCACAACCTTCTCCCTAGTGTTGCGTTGCATATAAATCCATCGGCTATGCTCCCCCCTGAATGTGAATCTCACCCGAGCATTATCTGTCTGTCCAGTTTCATAAGCCTGGGTGCACCCATTATCCCGTGCACCTTAACATGCATTCCTCTTCAGCGCACCTCCCAATCCACTTGCACCTTGCTTCACACCTCCCTCCTTGTTGTGCATTCCCCTCTCTTTGTAACTCCTATGCTTCAGTTAATCGTGGCACCTAGGCTACGAAAAATAACCATCTGAGGATGCTAGAGAGGGGCGCTCCCTGGTCGCTACCACCAGGTGCCAAATAATCACCTAGAGTCCATCGAAAGTTCCTCCTCAGGCAGTCACACTAGAGAGGCTCCCCAGAGCCCCAAACCTGATCAAGAGGAGGAGGCCCCCTCGTAGGGTTTTCAAAGATGTAGAAGTGGACCAAGGAAGTCCACCATTGCACACCAAGCGCACCCCTTGCCTCACAAGATCGAGCCTCTTCTGGCTCAGGAAGATGAGGGGGATGACTTAGATGTATGGATAATGGATTCTGAAGGTATCTGGATGCACGTACCAAACACAGAATATCCAGTGGCTCCCATCATATGCACACTGGGCTCCAAGTCTTCGCGTCTACCCACCAATGCAGAGGAAGCTGTTGTGCAGGCGTACGTCTATCCCATATTGGAGGAAGATCCAGACAACAATGATGAAGCTGAAGACTAAGGACTGCGTAGCCGCTCAGATCTTCCTTGTTTTGGGTCATGCTTTCTATAACCACAAAATTTCTATTTTCACCAGTGCTATAACACATTTTGTAACTTTCTGTTTCATGTACTTTTCGAGTTGGTTTCCTTCAAGGAGGCAGCCCCTTATCCGCGCAACAAAGGTTGGGATTGGTTAAGCACAGCCTACCAACCCAAGCTGTAGCATATGTATTGTTTCAATTTTCGATTTAATATAGATTAGCCTCATTTACTAAAAAAAAAAGATATTCTTGGTCATATTTAACCCAATTATGAGAAATAATTAGATAAATAATTATCTATCTTAATTTTTTTTAGGAATAATTAATTAAATCATTAGTTAGTTATTATTCCTTGTTAAATTTGACTAAATCATCTAGGAATAATTTAAAAAATCATTATTTGTTTATTATTATTTAACCACATTCTTGAAATGATAAATAAATCATTCATTTGTTTATTATTTCGAAATGAAGGTATTTAACCAATTTAAATACATTTTCCCTCTAACAAAATATAATAAAATATTACAAGTGGTTAGCTATAGATCTTGGTTAATAATATTTTACTATTCGCCATTATCAAGGATAACTCAATATTTTGTTATAAATAGAAGGGTTTTTCCATTCATACTTGACTTTGATCGCTTTCATTGTTGCGCTTTGATCATTCTCATTGCTGCTACTATTTTCTTTTGCTTCTTGAGCTCCCATAGAGTTCAACACATTTTGGGTTTTTTGCACCATTGAGAGAGAGAAACTTCTAGAACAGAACCATTGAGGACAATTAAGAACCCATCCCATTGAGGGGTATTGTTAACATCTATTTTTTCCCTTCACCAGGTGTAATAATATATGAAAAAATACTTTAAATTTTGTCTTATTTGTTGGATGCATGGAGCAATTACTATTTCCTTTCACTGTTTAACTACTTTTACTGCATAGATCTGGTTTTTTGCAACATTTTTTCTAACTATCGATTGCCAATATAAAGAGTTAAGTAGCCATTTCTATTTTTAGGGTTGTTTGTCACACACAACTAAAGTAGGCTCGTTTCATACACTTGCGTTAAGAATTTACGCTAACAAATGGCGACTCCACTATTGTAATTTAGATTCCTGCGCGACTAAAAACTTCAGTAATAAGGGTTTCTCTTCAGATGTTTTCACTCTCTTGATGTTTTTTTTTAACTTTTATGCCCTAAATCAATAAAAATTATAACTTTCGACTATTTTCTAGTGTTTTCCATAGGTAATAGGTATCATTCGCGCCAGAGACGACAAATTTTTCCGCAACTTGCTACCCAAGAATTAAGGAACACAAAATCACACCTTTTAGCTCAAGTGGTGTGAGTTTCACTCAAGCTCGCACTTTTCTCATGCCCAATAACTGCGGTTTCAATAGTCCATAGGTCAGTACCTGCGAGTCGGAAAATTTTTATGAGTTTTCTCTGTAACTGTAATGGTTTTCCGAGAACATAGTTTTGGGTTGTCTAGCCTCTATATCAGCCCATCTTAGGCCTAGATATGCTTATTTTTATCCTTGAAGTAGGACCAATCCCCTTAGGATTTCATTACACTTCCACCTTTCTAGGAGAGGTTAAGCTGAGTAGGTAGTCTAAGATTCTTAGCACTTTCAACCATTGTTTCAGGGTCTAATCTATCCTTCTTTCAGATCCTTTTTAATAGGTTATTATTCCATCCAAAACCCCCTCTTCAATTTTTTTTGGTCTTTCCCTTAGGGTATCCTTGCTTCCCTTAGGGATTTAACCTTTCGCCTTACATTTTGCAACAATCTTCCTCTCTGGTTTCTTGTTGTTTTTCTGCATCATTTCTAGAAGATCAGAGTCATTGGATCCCTATCCCTTACAACTTATATATTTTGGCCATGTTAGTGTTTTGTGATTTAATTTCTCCCCATTTTAATATGGTTGTTTTAGAGCCCTATTTAGGTTGGGATTTATGCACAATTAGCTATTTATTTTACTGTCATTTCAGTTTTATTTAGAACACTTCAAATTTTGTTCCTTTCCTTTACACAACCCTCTAGGATTAATGAAAATTAACACACGTATTGCATACACTCACACCTAAAGAGAAGATCTCTTGGTTTACATTACCAAGGCAAGACATAAACATCATAATCAATTAATCTGCCTCACTGAGCCTTTGTTTATCACTCTTCAAAATTTTAATGTCATTTGTGACTTGCCATCATTGCACCCCCAAGGCATTTATCATGGAGACTCTAAGGTATTCACCCTCAGTTTCGGTTAGGATGACTTACTCCACCACGTAGGGTCCAATTTAGTCCTCCGTCGTGTCCCCATACTGATTGTGATTTTGGTTCATTAGGTTCTTTGTTTGATTCTAACCCTCATTCCCCTCACCCACATATCATCACCATGTCAGGTACCAATGCAGGTGCTGATCCTTAGGTTGGTTTTGGCCCTGGACCTAATTCTGGAGCTGCTACTAGCAAAACCACTATTGGAACCATTCTGACTACTCCATTGCTACCTTTTATGGCATGTTAAAGCCTTCCTGATTTTAGGCAGTTAATCAATGACCCCATATTCCACAATGCAGGTTCGCCTACTATGCAAACTAAGCTTCTTTCCTACATTCCTAAATTTGAAGGAAACACTGGAGAGAACCCGAATAATCACGTCCGCTCTTTTCATTTGTGGTGTTTGTCTAATTATATCACCGATGACTCCATTCACCTTCGGTTCTTCCAATGTACGCTCACTAGAGAAGCTACAAAGTTGTATGTTGACCAGAATATTGTGTCTCATTCCACTTTTGTGACTATTTCTAAAGCATTTTTGTATTATTTTAAGTTACCCCTCTATTATGATACCGGTACCGAGTTTTTGATTTCCTTTCATCAATCTTCTGCCACCTGCCTTTCTAACCATGTCCAAGAATGGCGTAGAAGAAGGCTCTTGTGTCGAGCTCTTACATTCGACGATCATGTCTATATGGATCGGTTTCTTAGAATGCTCTTAGCACTCATTGGTAAATATATCACATCTCATTTTACTCAGTACGAGGAAGAATCTCTCCAGATCACATTAAAATATGACTTGATCTACGCCTAGTTTGGTTATGTTTATACCATTTTACTGGTTCTTCTTATACCTAATGGTGCCGAAGCACTTGGGGCATCTCATGTCACTGATAGTATCATTGTATCTCTTTCACATTCGTATAGTCATCCTTCTATGGGTTATGGTTACTCCCATGGGGGGACTAGTTCCTCCAACACCTATCCCCATTTTGAAAACTTGTATCCTGGTCAAAGTGTTCCTTATGCATTCACCCAACCACATCAACGGATGCCAGGGCTAGCAGTCGCACTACCTGTTTACCTAAATGTAGCCCCACCTCCTTTTTTCCCTTATGTACAACCCATCATTCCATCCCCTCCGACGTCAATCCCCCAACCTCCCGTGCCTTCTCAACCTCTTCCATAAAAACCACAACCTCCTCAAGGTTAGTTGTATGCACAAAATATCATGACTAATACTCATAATTCAAATAAAATGAATAATGGGAATGGAAACTAGAACCAACAAGCGCAAGGTAACTTAGGGTGCCTAGGAAATCAACCGAATTCACCCCAAGGGAACCATCCTAACATCGCAAATCAACAATAGGGTAATCAAACCAAGTAGAACAAGCCTCTTCATATGAATAGCCCTTGTTCATGTTGTGGTGTCCATGTCCATTATACTCATGATTTCCTGCTTTTACCTCAGATGCACCAGTTGTGGCAAGCACAAGTAGCGTCTAGAGGACAAAAATCCACCACTTTGGTTCCTCCAAAAATTATGCCAACTAAACTGGTTGTGTTCACTAATCCTTTCCCTCAACAAGGATATGTTCCTACCAAACCACCTCAAGTTCAGGCTGCTCCTCAACCTCCACAGTATGGTACCCCTAATTACTAGATTCTCATGATGAATTATGAAGAGGTCAATACTGTTGATGTCAACTTTCATACCCGATCACGCCAATATGAAAAGAAACCCACTATGTCTCCAACTAAGTCCCAGACCAAAGTTCCCATAGAGTCCATTTTGACATCAAATGTTCCCTTATAGATCCCTAAACCAAAGGCAGAGGTCATTCACAAGATCCCCAAAGTGCCACTACGCCAAAATGCTACTTCTGCCAAAGCTACCCACACCTACAACATATTAGATGACTTAGCGTAGTATCCTACTACCATGTCAATGTTGGAAGCCCTCCAGACGTTCCCATCTCAACAAAAAGATCGAATATATGGTTTGGGCACTGTGGATCCTTCATATGACTGTTTTATTGTATTTGATGTTGACAAGTCATAACATGCCCCTCTACCTTCATCTGTTGCCTTCTAAATACCAGTAAAGATTCATAATGCCCATGTTCAATGATGTATCATTTAATGACGGCACATCCACCCATGTGATATCCACCTATGTTTGGAATAAGCTCGGATCACCTGACTTTGCCCCATCCACCATCACTTTTTGTGCGTAGTATGATCACCCTTCTCAGCCCCTTGTCATGTTCCATAATTCTCTAGCCACACTTGCAGGAAAGACTGTTTGTATTGACATAGAAGTCATTAATGCCCCCTTGGATTATAATATCCTCTTAGGTCATAACTACATTGATGTGATGTCAATTTTAGCATATGTGGTTCACCATAAGATGTGCTTCCCTGACAATTGAAATATTGCCACCATTGATTAGTTGACATATTACGAACCGAAGTCTCAAACCTCCCCTGAGTCCATCATATCTTCGATGCCCAATAAATAATCATTCGCACCTCTCAATAGTGTTTCACTAGGAGTCTATAAGGATTCCACCGTAGTTGGTTCATTCCCTAGTCCCCCCCTATTATCATGGATCTTGACTCATCAAGTGTTTGCATGTTGCAAGCATCTCGGGCTAGCCAAAAGTGGCTCGGTTTGACTAGGCAGTAGTCAATGCCTTTGCAACCTATTTTTGTTCACTTGACACAGCCATCAGGACCATCTCCTTAAGGATATTATCCTTCTTCTAGTGTCTCTCCCAATATTTTTCAACCTAGAACGGTTCCCCTGAGCCTTAACCATTTGCGAATCATTCCACCAGGCCATTAAACTTCCAGTCAAATGTCGTTTTTATCTCCCCCATCTGTAGTCTTTTCGGTGCTTGTTATGGAAATTTTGAGTCTACCCAATTTGACC
This sequence comes from Pinus albicaulis, assembly GCA_034641835.2. Classification (NCBI taxonomy): domain Eukaryota; kingdom Viridiplantae; phylum Streptophyta; class Pinopsida; order Pinales; family Pinaceae; genus Pinus; species Pinus albicaulis. The sequence goes on along the minus strand of CM076569.1, from coordinate 840,876,521 downwards.
TTGGGGATCCCAGTCTGGTACTTTGATCCCCTAGAAAACACTCCACCTACTCAACTCAAACCTTATATCGCTTTGACCCCGATTCAATCGCTCGCCATGGCCCCTCCTTTTTCTTCAGTGTCATAGCCACCTCAGCAAGAACCCGCTCCTATTTCGAAAACATCCAGTGAGGGGGGGCAAAGCCAAAAAGAAGGAACCTAAGGACAAGACCCCCCAAACAGCTCCAACTCCTCCTAAACCTCCAAATCTATCACCTTTATGAGCTTTGTGTGACGTTTTTGGGCATGCCACCCATAAATATCTTGAACTTCCTCATCTGAAACTCATGGTCAACGAAACGTTTCCTGAATATGACATCTCGGAGGTCCATGTTACCTTAACTTATTTAGCTAAGAAACTCAAATAGTTGCGCACAAACCACCCTTGTAATATGTGCGATTTTTATGGCCACTATTCTCATCATTTTACCTATCTTGATGACTTTCACGATACCCTTAAGACAATTCATGAAATATAGGTTTCTCGTAGTAGATCATCTACTCCTCTACTTGTGAGTTTTTCTTTAGCATAACCGAAAAATATATCTGCACCCATTGTGATACCTCCCCCCAATGTCGAGATGATGAAATCTTCGTTAGCTATCCTCTATCTATCATCATCCATGATATCCACCATGGAAGACCCATGTGGGGCTTCCCATTCTTCTTTGATCAAACCTCCATCGCCGAGCACCTCTGGCCTCAACATCGATGGATGTTTCACCTACTAGCTCTTCATCTACCCTCCATAGTGATGTGTATGTGAACCATATTTCTCATGGAGATGCGCCAAGTAGCCCTACCACATCTTGTGGTCTCCCTTCCACTAGTCCTCCCATATTCCATTATGATGAAGACATTATGGAAGCCATGAACACCCCTAATTTTCCCTTGGATGATATGCACCACCGTGCATACTTCCTTCCTCAATAGTCTTATGACCAATATGTTGTGGAGTCTAAATACTTCATTCATGATGAAGTCGATTGCTCTAGAAATCATATTCTTGCACTAGATTCTTTTGAATAAGAAAGCATGGTCAATATATCTCCTACCATTAAAATAAATATTTCCGATAAACCATGGGTTGAAGAAAAAATTACCTTAGGGAAAAATTGCACCTCAAAAGATATTGAGGCTTAGACCAAGCTCTTCATGGAATTCCATGATTTTGTTTCCTGGTATTATTCAGAGATGCCTGAAATTGATCCCACCATTGTTGAACACCATATTGACACATGGCCCAATGCCAATCCTATCCGTCAAAAGTTGAGACCCATCAATCCTTCCAGACGAGACACTATCATAGCGAAAATCGATAAGCTCAAATAGTTCGGTTTTATCTATCCCATTGAATACACCACACGAGCTTCCATCCTTATAATGTCGTTCTCAAAAAACATCACACCATTTGTGTCTGCACTGACTCTCATGACTTGAAAAAATATTTTTCCAAAGACAACTTCCCCACATCATTTATTGACAAAATCATTGATGAGTGTGTAGGGCATGAGGTTCTATCCTTTATGGATGGATTCTTCGGGTATAACAAAATTACTATCCGTCGCGTTGATGAGTTAAAAACTGCATTCATTAGTCCATGGGAAATTTTTTCTTATAGGTTCATGCCTTTCGGTTTAAATAATTCCAGAGCCACCTTCCAGCGAGCCATGTCTTACTACTTCCATGACTTTGCTCATATTATCATTGCTTACCTTGACAACTTCACTGCTTGTTCTAGGATTTGGGCGCAACACATCCATGATTTGTGTACTGTTTTTATCTAATGTCACGAGTATAATATCTACCTCAAACCGTTGAAGTGTGTCTTTTTATTTCCTGCAATCAATCTCTTGGGCTTCATTATGTCCAAAGATGGTATACAACTTGATCCAATCAAAGCTCAGGCCATTCTTGAGCTACCCATTCCTTTTAACTTGCGCCAATTACAAAGCCTTCAATTCAAAGCCAACTTCGTTCGTTGGTTCCTCCCTAACTATGCCACCACTATACATGAGTTTCTAAGACTCCTTTCATCTAGCATTTCATTTTTTTAGGATGACTATGCTCAACATTTTTTTGACGCCCTGAAACATGCCCTCACTTCCACTTCCTTGATTAGTCTACCTAAATTTGAGAGGGACTTCATCCTGTACATCTCAGCTTCCACCCACTTGGTTCCTCGGGTCCTAATTCAGGAAGATGACACCAGAAACTAACATGTTATCTACTATGTTAGTTAGAACCTTGTGGGACCCCCTGTGTCCTACTCACATGAAGAGAAGTTGGTGCTGGCCATTGTGTTCTTGGTCCAATTTTTTTTTCATTATATCCTTATGCGTTGCACCAAGGTCATGACCAATTCCAACCTGATGGCTTTCCTATTAAGTTGACAGATCATTAATGGGAAATATGCCCATTGGATAGTTATCCTCGAGGAATTCAATCTTGAATTTGTGACACCCAAGAGCAAGAAAGGTTTAGCCCTTACTGAACTCATTTATGAATTTCCTACTAGCACATGTGATCCACCGGTTAATGATGATTTACACAATGAACACTTGTTTTCCATTACTCAGGAAAATATTTGGTATGACGACCTCCTTACCTATTTTCGAACCCAAAAGTTCACTTCTCATCTTGATTGTGATGGTCGAAAATGTCTACGAAACCAATTCCCCCACTAACTTCTCATTGGTGATGATATTTATCGTTGTGGTGTTGATTATGTCCTTCGTTGTTGTCTCACGCTCACTGAAGTTAAGCATGTGCTTAATGTCTGCCATAGCAGTGCCTACAGTGGCCACCTCTCTGGTTTGGCCACTACCCAGAAAATGATGCACGTTGGGTATTTTTTGCCTTCTCTCTTTATAGATTGTATTGAAGAAGGAAAACACTATTCAAATTTTCATCTATTTGACCCAAAGGCACGAGATCCACTCACTCCCCTCCATCCTGCCATATCTGTTGGTCCCTTTTGTAAGTGGGCCATTGAATTTATGGAGTGTCAACCTCCATATACTTGTAACCACAAGTATATTATCGTGGCAGCCGACTATTTCACCAAATGGGCTGAGGACATGCCAATGTTCAACAACAAAATGGTTGCTGTAGCTCTCTTTTTCTTTAACCATGTTATCGCTCGATTCGGAGTTTTGAAACAATTTGTCACTGACCATGGCCAAAATTTAGAAAATGAGATATGGTTTGAGCTATCATCTCTGTTGGGCTTTGAGAACCAATATTTGTCACCTTATTATCCCCAAGGTAATGGAAAAGTTGAAGCGGGCAATAAAATCCTTAAAACTATGCCTCAATGAATGGTCAACAAGGACAAAACCAATTAGCACCTTATGCTCTTCCCTGATTTGTCGGCCTATAAAAATCCTGTTAAAACCACCACAAGGTTTAATCCTTTCCACCTTGTTTATGGCGAGGAGGCACTCTTATTGATCGAGTGTGAAATCTCCTCCCTTCACCTAGCCGTCGAAATTCTCCCTGACACCCAACCTTTAGAACAATGACTTATCATGCTTAAGTGTACTTTCGAGGATCATCGTGTTGCATTTCAAACCATTGAAGTGGCCAAGAAACACACCAAAGGCTAGTATGAACGAAATTCCACCCTCATACCTTCCATAAAGGTGATCTTGTTCTAGTGTATGGCCAGGCTCATGATGTCCTCGGTCATGGGAAGTATGACTGATCATTATGGCTATGACCTTATATTATTAGTAGGGATTTGGGAAAGGGGGCATACCTTCTATAATAATTTCAAGGCCAAATCCTTCCTACCCTCGCAATGCACTTTACCTCAAGAAATTTTACCCATAACAGCTCCCATTAATATGCATGTATTTCTTTATGTCATGCATTTAGGTAGCTTTCCTTTTCCACCATAATCTCATTTGTTGGCTTGTGGTGCCTTTTAGATGGATCCATCATCCACACCATAAGTCAGCTATACTAATGGTGCAAGTTTCTTCTCTCAGAATCTAGCCTAGGCATCTTGGGCCATTTTTACCCCCTTGGATTCGTTAGTCCTCTCCAACAACGTATGCATTAGATATTCCACCAATAACCAGTACGAATATGATGTAGTGATAGGTTTTATATTCAATGCCCTTGATCATCATGTCCTTCATCTTCGTGTTCATTTAGATTCCTTACTGATTTTCATGCACTTGAATGCAATGTATCATGTGAATAACCATGTCCCTTTTAGAAAATATTTACAGGTGAATCTCTTAGTGTGTGAATTCGAATAGATTACATTCAGTCATGTACCTAGAGCCCATAATCACTATGTAGATAGCATTGAAAAAAATATTCTATATTGGCACTTGTCACATGAATTTAACACATGACAATAATAAAACAAATGGTGAACCACATACTCATCATATATAAAAATATGCATATCCATATTATGTATTTAAAAAATCATAAATGTTTGGAGTCCATTACTCTAAATACATCTGACATGCCTATAACATGTTACAAAAATCAAATTGGGGGACACCACATGCCCCTATCTCTAATCACTATTTGGAGGGTCCCGAGCCAATGGCTCTGCTCCACTAGTTCGCAGATCATAAATTTCCTGCCCGACCATCGCCATGCACCACATCACCCCTCACCTCTCTAGGGGTATCCATATACCTCCCTTGATATACTATTCCTCAAGATCATGCCACCTGCGCTCTGATACACTGGTCAACAACATGCCACACTGGTGATGGACATCCTCCAGAAGAGCCTCATAATCAAGTCTCTGGTCCGCTCTCGCTCAACTAGATCATGCAACCCTTAGTGTCGCGGATCATCCCGCATACTGTGTTGTTTTCACCGGTGCTATATCTACATACCAAAAGTCATGAATTGGTACCACATACATATTCTAGAAACTTTAAATGCACCATAATACATAACAAATTTCACTTACAATCTAGTCGCCATGCTCGACCAGGCAGAAGTGGCAAGTCAAGATCCCCTTGAAAGTTCATACCATTGCATGGATAGTCATCTATGTACATCAACATATGATCCCAGTGTGTGAAAAACTAGGGTCGAACACCCTTCTGACTCCCCCCCTCCTACTCTCCATAACACCTACCTCCATTGGTCCATCCTAGGCTCCTATGGCCCCCCATCCTCGATTTTTACATGAGGTCAGATCATGGGGATCTTCTCAAAGAAGAACAAGCACAATATCGTACCAAAAGCACAATCGTGGTTCACCTATCACTTACATAGCGAGAATAGTTGTCTCAATGATGACAACATGATCTAGGCCCACCCATAGTAGGTCCTGCTCAAAACACTCTCTACCAACATCATATGCCCGACAATGATGTGATGGAACGTCTAGTTTCCTGGGAACCATAGTACTATTGTGATGAAAATTTGTGTCTCTAGCCACTCTATATCATTGATCAAAATGGCCATGCCCTTAGCATGAGCATCCAGTCTATAATGGCGCTCCATGAAATCTGATATGTTTCACCCACGTGGTAAAAATATATGTGTGTTTTCCACCACCCCTAGTGGTGGGAGTCTAGTAAAAAAAAAATATGTCCTGGATAGTAAGTTTGATCCTGTGCCCCTACACCATGAAGGCCTCCTGGTCTGGATCCCAATAACTCACTATCCTTGATAGTAAGGGATGAAATTCCCTCATTAGTGGGTTATCAACCAGCTTGAGAACCCCATATCTAGAAAATGCTCCTCGTACAACCTAATCCGCATGGATCTCGGGCTTAAGAGCATCCAAATCTCTCTCACGCCAGTTGATCCTCAATTTTTCCATACCTGTATAACACCATCATGTTTTTCATCTCAGAAATAAGACAACTACATCAAAAATATTCTAACCATGGCCCTCAGCTTACCAGTAGATAAAAAAACTCACCTCCATCTCCAACTCGCAGTTTTCCTACCCCCCTAACTATAAGCTTGAATTTTTTCCCACTAAAAACTGCAAGCTAGGTCTCATTTCAGGGCCTGAAAAGTGTGAGTCGACTGTGAGGATGGATAGGGGTCTCCCACAAAGCCTCGGGAACCTCATATGAAAAACTAAACGGACAAAAAAGAAGAGTAGGTTTAGGCCACTTACCTTCCACTGACATATGTTGATTCCAATGGTCGGTTTGGCAGCTAGAAGCGCTGCAAGATTTAGGGCCTTCTCCTCCTCTCCAAATTCACCACAACTCTCTTAGAAAATGAACTAAATTGGAGGGAAATTTCAATTTTAAAGGAAAAACCCTAAATTTTCCTTCACCAATTGTGACCAAACTATAGCTCCATTTGAAAAGCCGCCACACCATTGGAAAGTTCTCACTGAGAACTATAATCAGCCTTCCTTTGTTTTTGTTAATTTGACACTTAACCTGGAAGTCATTTTTCCAAGAAGCGTTACTTTTCCACCTCTTAAATTAGATTTCTTCACATGCGCTGCTTGTACTTGGAGCACCACTTTTCATTCACTCTTTTCAACTCATGTGTTGATTTTATTCATGAGTAACCACCTTTTTCTCATGTCTTTATGGTCCCCACTAGGCCTATTCTCTGTGGCAACATCATCGAGTCACCCTTGTTCAGAGCATCCGATTTGAGTCATCATTGCATTCATGGAGTCTGTCCTAAGTCCCTTTACCTCCTGTCACAACATTACATCCATTTTTTCCTTGTATTCCTCTCATGTCACCCATTTTTTAATCCAGTCATACTGTCCCCCATCCCATCGGGAGTCGAGTCAGTTGCTGCCAGGTCATCCATGCTTTTTATGCTCTGACAAGGGAAGTCACCCGTTCTCTATTCAGTATCCCCTATTCCATCATCATCCCTAGTGTTAGTCCATCAATAACTTTATTATGATCCCTCGTGCCTTAGTTGAGGATTCATCATTCCCACACCTATGGCAGACCTCCTTTTGTCGACATCAACACATTCATTCTAGAAGACAGGTCTCAAGGGCAGTATAGCTTGGTTCCAGCTTCCATTCTTGTTCGATGCCTTAGATCAGGAAAATGGAATCATCATTTCCCTTTGACTTGGTTGTTTCTCTTCCACTCAGCCTCACATCAGTATTGCATGATTGATATTCGTATACTTGATGGTCTTGTGATCCAGAAGATTGTACTAGTGATTTCCGGGTGTGTGTGATATGTTTCAACACACATGAGGGGGTGGCCTTTCAGATATCCCCCCACATGCCCGCATGACCTCAAATTATGATATAGCCTTAGATACAACTCCATAGATTTGATGGGTTCAGTTTATGCTGCTTGCAGTGCCCATAGCATGCATGTATCATTCAGATGATCCATTCATATTTTCAAAGCCCTTTCATATTTAGCAGGGCTTATTTGGTTGTTATTATGTCTCATGTACTCATATATTATTGTATTCAGTCCTGGCTCATGTTTCTGCAAGCACAATATGTATGTGGGATCGATTATATTTTTATCGAGCCCATTTTAGGCCATCATGTAATGTATCATTTATCATGTACTTTATTGCTCAGTCTCATATTGTAAATTCCATTATCATTCTTTATAATTTTTCATCTCAGTGGCCATAGGTATGCCTTCCCTACCCCATTGAGAACATGTACCCCAACATTAAAGGAGACTTATATCATTTGTAGGTCTTGTCGCCTCAGTCATTTTACTCTCTCACTTGAATCCATCTATGTATATATCTCTCTATGACTCCCCTTCAGTTTCTAGAGATTGTATTATTTCAAGATACTTTGGCCATATGATTAGCTCCTAACGCTCGCACATTGGGGGGGAATATTTATCACCAAAATTTGATCATCTAGCCATTTACACTTACATGGATCGATGTACACCATGTAAGACTAATTTTACCATAGTAAAATTGCTTTCATTATAAAACATAATTTAATAAACCATATTTTATTAAGTTATTTTTGGTTTATATAAGAAACCCAATGCGGAATGATTAAATAAATCCTTATTTATTTGATTTTCCTGTACGAATAATTAATCAAACCATTGTTAAATAATACTCCCGGTCATATTTAACCCAATTATCATAAATAATTAGATAAATCATTATTTAGCTTATTTTTCTCTAGGAATAATTAATTAAATCATTATTTTTTTATTATTCTTTAACCACATTCTTGAAATGATAAATAAATAATTTATTTGTTTATTATTTCTAAATAAAGGTTTTTAACTAATTTAAATACCTTTTCCCTCCAACATAATATAATAAAATATTCCAAGCGGTTAGATCTAGATCTTCGTTAATAATAATTTATTATTCGCCATTATTGAGGATAAATCAATATTTTGTTATAAACAGAAGGGTTTTTCCATTCATTCTTGAATTTGATCACTTTCATTGTCGCTCTTTGATCATTATCATTGCTTCTGCACCATTGAGAGAGAGAAAATTATGGAACTAAAGCATTGAGGACAACTAAGAAACCATCCCATTAAGGGGGACAGGTAGCATCTATTTGTTCCCTTCACCAAGCGTAATAATATATGAAAACATTCTTTAAATCTTGTCTTGTACATTGGATGCATGGAGAAATTACTATTTCCTTTCATTGGTTAACTTCTTTTACTTCATAGATATGCTTTTTTGAAACATTTGTTCTAACTATCAATTGTATATATAAAGAGTTAAGAAATCATTTCTGTCATTAGGGTTGTTTGTCATGCACAACTAAATTAGGCTCTTTTCTTACACTTGTATTAATAATTTACGCTAACACCTATCCCAAAAGAGAAGAATTATAGAGGAACATTGTCACTGCTTCTGATAAATTTAACACAGGATTCAAATAGTATGAATCACTTTAATGAACGAGGATCACCTGTAAACCACGTTGAACAGGTAATAAAATCCATTGGTGAACAAGGAAGGATGCATACTTTAGTTCGAATCTTTATGAGTCAAGCAATGAGATGGTGGGACACCCAGTCATCTCAAGTTAAAAAAAAACAACATCGACAACATATTTTATTGAATTATTTGGAGGTAAGAAGGTTTCTACACAAGCAAACATAACCATCTTCATCTTTGGACAAGGCCCCATTTTCCACATAAATAACTGAGTCAAAACGTGAAAGATCATATATAGATATGAAATATTTTAGCCTCATATGTTCCTGAACACTTTAGACGACTTACCCAATAATTCGTATTAACCAGAAGAAGCTCAAGAAAAATATTTCAAATGTAAAGGATTGAGAGATAATTGCATCAAAGATTTTGAATTTAAACCAGAGGAATGGGAATTGAATGACGTAGTGAAAAAAATAAAGGAATTTATAAAATAAAAATCATCCGACAATAAAAAATCAACAGTCGATACCTCATCGACCTATATACATTAGAGCCAATACTGGCTATTCAAATAGAATTGGAAGAATAAATTATCATTGGAAAAATATTTTTCAAGAAACAATACCACCCAAAGAACCAAAAAATAATAAAATGAGTGTCCAAACTTGACAAAAATGAAATTGAGAAACCCGAAAAACCTGATTTTCCACCTACCTACAAAAAAGTAAGGGACAAGTGACCCGATGGGTCGAACGCACCTGACTGGATTTATGCGAAAGTGAAAATATGAGAAGTCAACATATCTAATGATGATTGACCAATGATCGCCCAACTTGGTGACTATTGGCTAGATAAGCAGATAACAAAGTTCGTCAACTTGCTCAAAGAATATCAGGATGTATGTCCCCATGATTATAAATATTTAAAGGGACTTGTGAAATAAATGGGGGATAGGAAAATCAACCTCTGTAACACAATTGGGTTAAAATTTCGTGTAATAAAATTTAATAAAGGAAAAAATAATACCACGCGAAAGGGACACTTATTCCAAGATGAATGGTGGGAAACACATCTTAGAAGGTGTTCATTTCAGTTATTATGGCTAAACAAAATTGGAAAAGGAAATGGAAAAGGCTTTGGAAAGGAATGAGGCATTAATTGGAATTTTATTTATGAAAATAAAGGAAAATAGGAGAAAAGGAAGGTGAAATGTCATAGGTTGCATGTGAGGAGGAAAATGAAGAAAATAGAGGCCTCATTGATAAAAATGATTTTTAGGATCAGTTGGAAAGATTTTGTTAGGTTTTGGTGGAGCTCTCTATTCTCTCTCTTTCACACTCTTGGACACTTAGAGTTTTATTGCAGAAATTCAACATTGAGCGAAGAAGGAGGAAAGTAAGAAAATGAAGGATGCAGAAAGGAAAGGAAAGCAAGGATCAAGCAAGGAAGAGCAAGATATAGCAACTTCATCAGGAATACTTGCATGTAACATATTTCATTTGTGATTTACTATCCGGTTTAGACATGCATTTCTTATGCATGTTGGTATTTGGTTCTCTTTCTATGGGTGGCATGGTTTTTTCGAGTCTTGATAATGGTTTTTAGTCTCACCTTACCTTTTTCTAGATTCCATAGTGTGTTGGAATTTTGATCTTAGTTTTTAGGTTTCGAATTTCTGGTTAGATTTCAGAATATTGGGTGGAGGTGATCTCAGTTTCATTCCCAAAAGGCCTAGGAATACCTTGACCAGTTTTGGCGAGATACACGGTAAAGCCTAATAGATAGGGATATGGAAAATTCCTCAAGGATAGTGATGGATTTTGGATGGAATTCCAAGTTCAATTTGGTTTTGTAACTGGAGCACCCGTTTTGGTGTGGTAACAATATGGTGAGGGTGGAGGTGGTTTAACCTATGGATTCCCTTGGTTGTGTTTTGGATTGGTTTATCCATGAGATCCCACAATCATTCTTGGAATATGGCATGGGGGTAAATGGCTGAAGAGAGATTTGGCTTAGGGATGTCTATGGTCAGGTTTACATGGAAGCCCCAAACTTGGTCGATTATTACCTATGTTTAATGAAAGCTAAGTTATCTTGCTTTTTTACTTATTAATGTGTGGATTTAATGGATGTTATCTCACTTTTATTGTTAGGTCCCTATAATACTAGTGTAGCCCCCTTGTTGTTATTATTTTTCCCATGTAGTCCTCATAATGTTATTATTGTGCCCCATAGAAGCCCATTATTGGTATTGTTCTACCCTTACATTATTATTGCTATGTAGGCTCTGATTATATTGGGACCCCTTATAATCCTATATATAGAAAGTAGGCTTTTGTCAATTGAATCATCTTAGAATTGTTCTTTTATGTAATATAAAGGAGGTTTCCACCTCGAAGAGGTTGATTTAGAAGTCATTGATCTATATTTTCTTCTAATTTGTGAGTTGGTTGCATAAAATTTGGTTCATAACAACAAGTTCTCGAAATCTTAAAGGATAACCCAACTTTTGCGCAAAATCAAATGAAACAATAGGCAGATCAACATCACAACGAAAGATGTTTTGATGTAGGTGACTGGGTATTTTTACGGCTCCATCCATACAAAAAAATGTCCCTCAAGCAAGCTAAGGAGGATAGTAAATTATCGCTAGAGTACTATGGTCCTTACAAGGTGTTGCAAAATATTGGTACTATGGCATGTAAATTAGAGCTTTGTGCATCTTCCCGAGTGCACCTAGTTTTCCATTTTTCATTCTTAAAGAAGGTTATAGGTGACAAACTCCTAGTTCAAAAAATATTTACATAACTTGACAAGGAAGGAAAAATCATATTGAAACCTAAATAAATCATGGAAACAAGAACTTGACATCTACGATATCTCATCAATTTCAGAGTATCTCATCAAGTGGAAGAATTGACCAGCTGAATATTCCACATGATACGATGAGAATTTTATACAGAAGAATCCATAACTACTCAAGCATTGAGGACAACACTTTTTTGAAGGAAAGTGGCATGTTAGGTCCCTATAATACTTATGTAGCCCCTTATTATTATTGTTATTGTAGCCCCCTTGTTGTTATTGTTGTACCCATGTAGTCCCCATAATGTTACTATTGTGCCCCATAGAAGCCCACTATTGTTTTAGTTGTGCCCTTACATTATTATTGCTATGTAGGTTTTGATTATATTGGGATCCCTTAGATTCTTATATATATAAAGTAGGTTTTTGTCATTTGAATAATCCAAGAATTGTTCATTTATGTAATGTAAAGGAGGTTTCCCCCTTGAAGAGGCTTATTTCTAAGTCGTTGATCTATCTTTTATTCTAATTTGTGAGCTAGTTGCAAAACATTTATTTCCATGGTTTTATGCTAGTTATAAGCATGATTAAATGCTTGGTTCATGTCATCGATATTCCATGTATTTACTTGTAATTGCTAAAATAATGGATGCAAGACCTAATTGATGTCATATCTATTCAAGGAAGAGGGTGGTGATACTTCTTATAATGTATCACAAGGGTTTCCAGTCATTCATAATCTCCATTATATCCTAAACCAATAGATTGCATTGATGCCAAGTGTTTGAAAAAAATTTAGTCATAGTTGGGGATGGTCAGGACTAGTCCCAGAGTTATTTTTTGGTATATTACTCTTTTCATCACGTGCTTAATGGTTTTTGTAAGTTACAACAAGTTCTGGGAAGTGACCATAATTCTGGGCTTGAAAAGCACGTCAAACCCCACGGACGTATGCATAGGTATGGGAAATTTAGTCCCTGGATGCAGGCACATAGGATTGTGATTGCATCCAGAGCCTTCAAGATATATGGAGGTGGTCTTGTGCATGTGTCCAAGGTTTTTCTTCATGAAATATCAGTGGGACTCGGGGACAAGTCAGGTGGATGACTGGGATAGCCTTTGGGGGTCTTGTAGCAAGTGGTATAAGTGTGTGTTATGGTTTTCCACTTCGATTCCACTTCCTCAAAGCAACCAAGGAGGTTTAGTTTGTATTAAATACCCATTATCTCATGTTTACCGCAGTTAGCTAGTTACTTGGGTAGGTGTGAGGGGAGATGGACGTTACAACCTCATTCATGGAGCTGAGCAAATAAAAAAGGTAGCTGCATATAAGCCTATCCATAAGTATAAACCCATTGTAAAAAAGGAAATTGAGGGGATTGTTGCCACTAGTATCATATACCCAATAGATACATCAGAACATGAGAGCCCCATGGCTGTACAACCAAAAAACCATGACCCTAATAAATTACTCATATGTGTCTACTACCTTGGGTTAAATAAATTAATAATTAACAATCTATTTCTGAATACGTTTGCATATGAAGTTATAAATGAAGTCACATGTCGCAAATTCTATTTGTTTATATATGGTTTCTTAGGGTACAATAAAGTACCTATTGTAGAATAAGACAAAGAAAATACAATATTTTTCACTGATTTTGGTTCTTTTTCCTATTGCGTAATGCCTTTTGGACTAAAGAATGCACCAAAAATATTATCTTAGATCATCATCAAAGCCTTATAGGAGTATATTTATAAAATAATGGAAGTATACTTTGAAAACTAGAGGGTCTATACATTTCTTAAATATCACACGTAATGGCTAAGATTAAGGTTGAAAATATGTAGACATATTCACTTATCATTAAACATCAAAAAATGTATCTTTGCAACACCCATTGGAATATTGTTAAGCCATGTGGTTTCAAAGGATGGACTCAAAGTTGTCATGGAAAATATTAAAGTAATTTTAAACTTGAAACCCATTGCAAACCAAAAGAAAGTTAAAATAATTTTGGTTCATAATGTTATTATAGATAGTTCGTCGAGAATTACTCAGATATAATGTTCCCCATAGATGATATTTTAAATAAATATGTGGCATTCAACTAGTAAAAATAGGGCATTGAGTCACTATAAATACTAAAAATTATGTTAGTCGAAGCACCTAATCTCAACTTTCCCGACTAGTCAAAACAATTTCATATGCATGTTGATGCATTGAATATGCCAGTCAAAGCAGTTTTGGCACAACTTGATAATGAAGTGATGGATCATCCTAATTCCTATGCCGACCATAAACTAAATAAAGCATAGATAAATTATTCAACAACTAAAAGAGAAGCCTTAGCTATGACATTCACTTTGCAAAAGTTCTAACATTACCTTTTAGCAAGCCCATTTATATTCTATATGAATCATTAAACATTAAGGTACATTGTTAATAACCCAACCCATCAATGACACATTTGTCGTTGTTTTTTTATTATTTCAAGAATTTGAATTCGAAGTTATTATTTTACCTCGAAAGAAGAATGTTGGTCCTGATCATTTATCTCAAATAGAATCTGGAGAAGAGATGATGGATATTGAGGATGACCTTCCAGATGCAGAATTGTTTAGAATTAAATCAGTCCCTCAAGTTGGCTAAAAAATTGGAGTTTTTGCACACAGGAAAAGCACCTAAGGGTCTATCTGAAAAGAAAAAAAGTAATATTGAAATCAAAGCAGTGCCATTTAATTTGATGAATGGAAAATTATACAAATTGCGTTATGATCTGATATTGCAAAGATGTGTGTTGGAGCATGAAAGGAATGATATTATCAACGAGGCACATCAAGAGGGAGCAATATGTCATTACTAGGGTGATAATATCATGGAAAATACTGCAGGAAATTTTATGGTGTGTTAGCCACCTATGAAATTTGTTATACCAAAAGGTGGCTAAATCATTTTTGGAGCCTTCAAGGAACAATTTTTATTGCAAAAAACTATTGGCTTTTGAAGACTCTTGAAGACCTCATGCCTCTGTCCAAAATCTTCACTGATGTGTTCATTGAACACTCTAGAATTCTACTAATATCATGAGAAGAAACTGTTGCAAAGTCACCGTTTCCCCCCCTCCTTCCACTGAAAATATAACCTCATTTTCCCCCTTTATTCTCCATTAAAATCCCTCATTTTCATGTTTTTCCTTTTCCCCCTTCCCCAAAACCACTTTGGTAAGGTTTAAGACCTTTTCTTGGCCTTATTGAAACCCTCAAAACCCTTGAAAAAGCATTGAAAAATTCATAAAAAACACCTTTTTTTATTACAAAATTAAGCCCCCTTGGGTTGAGTTTTAAGCCATTTCCCCTCCACGTGCCCACACCCTAGAACCAAGTGCTAAACCCACAAAGCGCTTATCGCATCACAAATCCTGAGTGCATAGGTCTATTTTCT
This sequence comes from Pinus albicaulis, assembly GCA_034641835.2. NCBI lineage: Eukaryota > Viridiplantae > Streptophyta > Pinopsida > Pinales > Pinaceae > Pinus > Pinus albicaulis. Next base: position 840,861,404 of record CM076569.1, on the reverse strand, counting down.
ATGTTTAAAACCCCGATGCCGATTAGCCCTATGCATAAAACCCCCGGTCATATTATCTTCCATACACCCATGGCCCCGTAGTCGGGCACCAGGCAAAATCACGAATATAAAACCCTCTTGAAAAAAAACCTTTGTTATATTAATTTTTTGGTTTTAAATATTTTTTTCGTTATGTTAAAAAGAAAACTGGGCGGAATTCATCACACCGATTTTGCGAGGGAGGCGGTTTTTTTCCGTTTGGCAGCAATCAACCTCGCCAGCTGACACGTGGCATCGAGCACTATTGAAAAACCGCCCTCATCGCACATTAAAGTTTGGACGTGGAGTGAGCGCAATATTGATGCACATCGTCTAATCTGAGGCCGCTCATCGGATGGTGATCACGCTCTGAAGAAGCCCGACAGATAGACTAAGGTATGGTGTGGTGTTAAAAGAATCTCTGCCTTTGATCTGAACTATAGATCGATGGCCCAAAAATAATCGCCCTGGTCCCCACAGCCATGACAGCAGTCTCGCAGTACCGGTGGCCTCGAATACCCAGTCAGCATCCACGCGGAAAAAGATGACTAGAGCAGATTTCCATGGGTTCCTCACACAGTCATTGAATGTGGACCCGAGGGTTTTTTATTCATCCTAATTTTATTATAGGCTTGAGGTCTAGTCACATTTTCTAAAGGTTTTTGGCACCCGATCTCCACCGTTGATCGCGTGGGCCAATTTCATCCAACGGCCCACGTTCGGCACAATCCCTAAACGCCATTTTCACCATTTTTCGCCGAAACAGAGTTTTTTAGCCCATTTTCTTCGTTTTTCCCAATACAACGACTCTTTCGCTTTGACTTTTCACCCTCGCTCCCGACCGTCGATCTCTGCGCAATCGACGATTCCGATTTAAATTTCCTCCTCCGCTCTCCTCTGACCTCTTCTGATCAATCTCGATCGTTGGATGATGCCATCCAACAGCCACACTCTCCCCACATGTCCTTCAAAAGCAGAAAACCTATATATGCAAGATTTAATAATTTTTTTTGTCTTTTGCAGGGTTTAAATGGTTTTTCTTCCATGTTGAAGAAAATTCAAAGGCTGAGGGTGACGATCCTCCTCCCTTCGATTCATCAAAGAAAATCATTCGTCGGGTTTAAAATCCATGTTTCATCGGTGTTTCATGAGGCATTGATGCCATATCACCCCTGCACAGCCCTGCACACCAACAAACTCAGTGAATCAGGCACAAGTCAAAGAGTATCAGCGTCAAAAACAGGAAACACACCAGAACAGAAGATTGAAGACAGATTTTGGGGATTATGTCTAAGATGGTTTATCAAAAGCGTAATCCCCAATTAAAACACAGTTAAGATAAAAATCATAAAGGTTCATCAGACAGAAAGCCTCTGCCACCACATCTGAGGCAAATTGATTCCTCCCAGGTACCACAATGCCACCTGTGCCTCAAATAATTCATATCAGAGGTCGAAGTTATTAATCAGGATCAGATATTTGTTTCAAGCACAGCTAGAGAGTAAAATTTGCAAACAAACTTAATGACAAAATATCAATAGAGTTACTTTGATACCACAGAGAGCCTCAAAAGTCAAAAACAGCTCCCACCGAGCTCAAATCTTAATGTAAAATCATTTAATACAGAGGAAACCTATGTAAGCTTCTTTATGGAGGCCCCCAAAGGCCGAGAAGCCATTAAGTTTGTATTAAGTATCTGTAGAGATATTTTTATTAGATCTCACCTCCTCATTCTTCTATAAATACTACTGCAGAAGATGAGAGAGGGCTTGGTTGAGTTGGCTACTAAACATTGAAAAGTAATTGAGCTTGAGACTTCTACTTGTAAATAGTTTTCACTGGCCCTTGGAGCACTGCTTGTGACAGATAAGTTAGGCTGAGATGTGTAGATGATTGTTAAACTAAAGCATTGGATTTAAAGCTGTAACTGGTTTGGAGCATCAATACAAGCTGATTTATGGGATCCTGGTCTATGTTGACGGTGATGTTTTTCTCATTGTGACTTGTTATCTTGTTTTTGTTATCACCGTGTTCATCTTCTCTTATAAATAACGACATGCATAGAGTTAGGACCTACTGTATACCGGTACCCTTCTCTGACTGAAAATCTTTATCTAAATGTTTTCTTCCAATCTGTGTTATTTGGAGATGCTTCAATTCAGTTTAAGCATAGGAATGTTGGCGTTCCCTCGTCTTATTGTCTTAGCTGAATATTATTCTTAAATGTTATGTTCAGTATTAGTTAAATAGAGATGAACTAAGGAAGATATGGTGTGCCCTGGTCCTAGTTTTATCCCCAAAGACTGTCTAAATGTTTCCCTTGGTCTGTGTTAAAAGTTGGCTAGTTTAGAAGTACTTACCAGATCTTAGACCATCCTTTGTTATCATTTGTGTTTCCCTCTATTTTTATTATGTTTTCTATTGAAATTGGATCAAAGGCTGGCTTATTTCAAAGTACTTACCAGATCCTGGATTAGTTTTATGTTTTTCTTAAGTGTTTGTCAAAGGCTGGCTAGTTTCAAAGTACTTAACAGATCCTAGGCTACTCTTTTTTCTTCATTTGTTTAATTCCCCTTCTTGATGTATCATTTCATTCCATAAATAAAACTTTAAAGAGATCCTTAGACATAGATGACTTGCCCCATGGACCACTATTTAACCTAATTGTTTCAATTAAACCCTATTATGACTCCATAGCCCAATGGACTAAAACCTGCAATTATCTATCTCCCTAGCCAAAGCTTGTTCTGTTTGCTTGCAACTTCTCACCTTTGAAACTCTTTGCATGTGGAAATTTCCCCTCAAACAGTAATCATGCTCAACCTTCCAAAAATAAAACAAACCCTTGGCCTTAACAACTAGCCTAACATCATTACCCAAAACTTCAAAGACAAATCCATCTTTGCACTTATTGGAGAGATCCCTCTCCGGATTCAGGAGGGCTAGATCCTAGAATCCAAAAGTGTTTTAAATGATTTTTTTTCTATGATCGGACTTTGCCAATCTTGCTGATTACAGATTCCTAACATTTCTGGCGACTCCACTGGGAATCGAACCCAGAATCTCTGGTTGAATACTTTAGGTATCTCAGAAATCCATTGATTTAATAAAAAAATTTCTGTTAGCTGGTTGAACTGTTAGGCATAACATCTCTGGCCAACAAACATTATTTAAGTGATTAAAAAGGAGCCTTTTCAAGCACTACCAAGAAGTGGTAATCATGATAAAACTTGTTTGAATCAGTGACAAACTAGGTAAAACCTAGGATTCTCATAAAGGTTTGTCTAACCTTGAAAGATTAGTTGGCTTAGCCATCAGAGCAGACTGTCTTTGTCTCATAACTATAGCTAAGTTTTGAAACAGAGTTAGGATATTCTTAGAAACCACACAACTGAAAAATAACTCAGAAAAAACCAAAAATATTTTAGATTGGTATCTAATAAACATGGTGGTGGACCATAAAACCTTTTACCTCCTTTCGAGCTAAAAAATTCCACTTGGCGACTCCACAATCCTAAATAGACCTTAAGAATCCATTGGGAAGAACCCTTATCATTGTAATATCATCCAAACTCAGTTAGAGGACTGTAGGATTAAAATTTGTGTAAATAGATTAGTTGACCATTTGAAGATTGTCATACCTGGTTGAACTTTTCTTGTTTATTTGGGTCTGAAAAACACAACATAGTGGCTCCTAGAAAGATTCACACTAGAGCCTACCCTAACCCTGATCCACCTGAGATAGTTGATAACCCATAAAGTATCCTTAGGAAGTCTCCTAGGATTAGATTATCAACCATTTTCAGATCACCCTTGAGAGCTAATTCACTTCCTAAAAATATTTCAGCTCTACAACAATCACAAGTCGACTTAGTAAATCCCTTTAGAAGTAGGTCTCTTGATGATTTAGACTAGTTAGATTCTGATTCTTCACTTTCATCTCCTGAAACAAGTAAACATCCTGGTACCAGAGACACAACACCTCCTGATTTACACTTTCTTCTTAACTTAGGTGTCTCTCATCCAAGATCAACTCAGCAATCTAATCCTAGTATATCCACTTCTGCTCACCCTACATTCACTCTTCAAGCCACTCCATCCCATCCCACTTTTCCTCTTGTCAATTTACCTCTTGTAAATCCACATCCACCTCCTGCCATGGATACATGGTATGCTCCCTTAGTCCTTCCTGTACCATTAGTCAATCTTCCACAGGACTATCAGTCCAAAATTCCATTATATGATGCTATAAATGCTACAACTGCATCACAACATGTGAATAAGATGAATGTCTACTTCGATAGAAATGAAATTGATGATGATTCTGTCAAGCTTAGATTATTTTCTCAGAGCTTAGGGGGAGAAGTAAGAAAATGGTTTAAAGGGTTAACCCCCCATAGTATCAATGATCTCCAAGCCTTCCATCAGACATTCTTAAACAAATGGGAAGTAAAGAAGAATCCTCTCCAAGTCCTTTATGATTACAAGAACCTCCATAGAAACACCGGGGAAAGTGTACAAGCTTATTGTACCAGATTTAACAGTGTATATAATGCACTTTCCCCAGATCTAAAACCTACAGAAGGCTCAGCCCTAAACAAGTTTCCTGAAGGGTTTGACCCTCAGATGGCCTATCAGCTGAGAAAGAGAGATCCTGCAACTCTTGAAGAGATGCAAAAAGGTGCTCTTTCTGTGGAAGTCAACTTGATGGAGAAGAGAGCAAGAATGAAAAATGAAAAAAGAGTGTCCTTTAGAGAGGAGTCTACACCCTCTGCTTCCAACTCAAATATGGAGAGAATGATGGAGGAGATGATAAAGAAAATGAGCATCCTTGAGAGAGCACAAGCCAGCCAAAACCAAACTGCTCCTCAAAATAGAAACCAGAACCAAAATCAGAATTTTAGAAGAAACAAATCTCCAAACAGACCCGGGGAAGATGATCAACAGATCACTCCTCCCTTTCATCAAAACTATGTAAGTGAGGTTGAGGAAACAGATGAGATAACAGAGGAAGATGATATCAACATGCTGGAGGTAGATGATGATGACTTTGAGATTCATTACAATAGAAAACAAGGTCTCTATACACCTTATGATGACAAAAGAGATGATGATGAAAATTATTATCAAGACATGGAAAACGTCATCATAGAATCTCAAAGAGAATATGACCTTAGAAGCAAAACCAGTCAACAAACTCCCAACACCAAAACCTTTGACAAATCTTCACAGAACAACACTACAACCAAGCCTAAAGTTGTCAAACAGAAGGACGAAACAATAGCTGTTAATTCTGATAAAAGTAGAGAGAAAGGCACTCAAAACAATGAAAAACAGAGTGCTGATCCTAGTAGTACTAACACTTCAGCTAATACTCCTGTTAAAACCATTTTGTCAAATGTAAATAGAAAAAATCAACAAGCTGATGTTGCTGATAGACTAGCAACTAGTAAGACTGAGACAAGTTCTTCAAAGAACCAAATTCCTTTCAGCCTAGAGCAGGAAATTTCAAAGATTAAAATCTATGTTCCCCTCATTGAGTTAGCTGCCCAGCATGTATATAAGACCCAAATTTTGAAGACTTTAAACATTGAAGAGAATAATGACACATTCAATCTTAATGATGACTAGCCAGAGCTTATTTTGGGTCCTAAGATTGAAGGTAGGTATCAAGAGGGACCTGTTTCTCCCTTTTATATAAGTTTAAATGTTCATGAAAAAAATTTTCACAACGCTATGCATGATTCCGAGGCTTCTCATAATTTAATGCCTAAAGCTGTAATGGAGAGCCTTGGTCTAGAAATCACCAGACCTTACAAATACCTTTACTCCTTTGACTCAAGAAGAGTAAAATGTTTAGGATTAATCAAAGACCTCTGCATTAACTTAACCTAGATTCTAGCCAAATGCTTAGTAATGGATATTGTCGTGGCTGATGTGCCCCCAAAGTATGGAATGTTATTATCAAGATCTTGGGGGGCTAAGTTACAAGGGACTATTCAAATGGACATGACCTATGCGACTATCCCTGTTTTCAATCAGACTAGAAGGCTTTACAGGGAGTCTCATATGCAATACACAGTCACAAGTCAAGACAAACCACAAAATTCTCCTCTCTATTCCATAAACACAGGCCTAGATTCATTTATCCTTTTCAATGATGAAGCTCTCAACGAACCCATGACCTTGTCTGATGCAATGATAAATAGAGAGGAAGAAGAAGATAACGTAGGAGTGTTAGAACAGTTGGCTGAACCTATAAACTCTAGCGAAAAAAACACAGGTCTTGAGCTACAAATCATGTGTCCTTTGCTTTTAAACATTCAGAGTCAAGAAAGCAGTCCTCAACCCAATAAAATATTTGAGGTGTTAGAACAAGTTCAACTAAGTGCTGATATTCAACAACAATCAGAAAGCATAGTAGTTGAAGAGGACAGTAACAAAGATGAAACCAAAACTAGTCCTCTATGGAGTATGCACTTCGATAGGTCCTGAACTAATACCAACGCTGGTGCAGGTGTCTGGATATGCAACACTGAGAATAACCACACAGAAAGCATTTCCTGCAAATTAAACTTTCAGTGTTCCAATAACATAGCAGAATATGAATCCTTGATTCTAGGCTTGTGTTTGTTGAAAAAGTTAGGAGCCAGAAGAATCAATGTATATGGGGATTCAAAGTTAGTCATTAGGCAAGTCAATGGGGAGTATAACGCAAATCATCCCAGACTTAGGGCCTACCGAAACGATTTCATGGACCTTTTAAAAATATTCGAGGAGTCCAAACTAATTTTTGTCCCGAGGAAAAGAAATATTGTGGCCCACAATTTAGCCTTTGCAGCTAGAACATGCTTAACGCCATATGAAATCAAAGATTGCACAACTCAAATAAAATTCAGACCAACCGTACCTGATAACGAAAAATACTGGCAAGTTTTCAACGGGGACAAACAAGTAGAAGACTTCATGCAATTCAGAAATGAATTTGAACTACGCATTTTGGATTCAGATTATGATACAGACTGCAGTGAAGAAAATTTTCTTGGTGAAGAAGAGCCGTCTCCTGAACTTGCCAATATTAATCTTCTGACTAGCAAACTTGAAAACAAAACAGAACTAACTGCAGAATTAGAAACAGAGGAGCTAGAAACTGCAGAGTCTAAGGATGAAAGTTTTCCAAAGGGTCTGGCACCCTTAGAGGAGTTGTTTGATTTTAACGATGTGGCCAAGAAGCCGAAACTGGAACCTGTAGAGACTGAAGTGGAGGAGTGCAATATAGGGAGTAAACTTAAACCAATGATGATCAAACTATCTAAAAATTTACCAACTCACATTAAATTCAAATACATAGAGATGTTTAGAGAATTTTCTGATGTTTTTGTGTGGAGTTACGAAGATCTTAAATCCTATGACACTGAAATAATACAGCACAAAATTCCCCTCAAAGAAAACCAAAAAACATTCAAACAGAAACTGCGCAGAATAAACCCTATCCAGTTGCCCTTGGTTCAGAAGGAGATCATGAAAATGTATGAAGCTGGGATTATTGTCCCTATTAGATATTCTGAGTGGGTGTCTAATCTGGTGTCAGTTAGGAAGAAAACTGGAGAAATCAGGCTTTGTATAGACTTTAAAGACTTAAACAAAGCTTCATTAAAATACAACTACCCTTTACCTAAGATGGATCATATTTTACAAAGAGTGGTAGTGTCTAGAAGAATTTCTTTGCTTGATGGTTACTCAGGGTACAATCAGATCTTAGTTCACCCTGCTGATCAATTAAGGATAGCCTTTACTACACCATGAGGCACTTTCATGTATGTGAAAATTTCCTTTGGTCTAATGAATGCTGGAGCAACTTTTCAAAGAGCCATGGACATAGCATTCTCAGAAGAACTGGGCTTCTTCATCATTATATACCTTGATGATGTCACTGTGTTTTAAAAAACAGATGAAGAGCACTTAGAAAATTTAAGAAAAGTTTTCGAGAAATGCAGAAAGTTTGGGATATCTTTAAACCCTAAGAAAACATTGTTTGGGCTCCAAGAAGGTAAACTTCTTGGGCACATTATTTCAGAAGAGGGTATTAAGATTGATCCCAAAAGGATTGAGGCCAGATTGCAAATATCTCATCCTTGAAACATCAAGGAGTTGCAATCTTTCATTGGAAATATTAATTTTTTGAGAAGGTTCATCCCCAACTTGGCTGAGCTTCTTAGAAATATCACAAACATGTTGAAAAATGAACAAGGGGTAAAGTGGACCTTGGAAGCAAAGATGTCCTTTGAGCTGGTGAAACAAGCGTTAACCAAAACACCGGTTCTTATAAGTCCTGATTTTTCAAAAGATTTTTATATTTTTTCATTTGCATTAGAACATACCATAGCTGCTATCCTTTTACAGAAAAATCCACAAGGACAAGAGCAGCTTATTGTATTCTTTAGCAAGGCATTGAGGGATGCCCCTCTGAAGTATAACATTATGGAGAAGCAAGCTTTTGCTTTGGTTAAATCTTTGAAAGACGTCAGAGTATACATCCTTCACTCACACATCATTGCCTTTGTACAAAATTTAGTTGTGAAAGACATTATAACGCAGGACCTAGATGGTAAGAGAGGTAAGTGGATTGTTGTTATCCTTGAATATGATTTAGAGATAAAACCCACTAAGCTGATCAAAGGCCAAGGTCTAGCTAGATTAATGGCTGAATCAAATTTTGAAGTTCTTGATATAAATATGATTAATGCTTTTGATGATCAAGAGGAAATCTCAACTCCCATTGTTGAAGAACATTTTAATAATTCCTCTTGGTATGCTGATATTATTTACGTTTTTCTTAATTTGAATACACCTCCTGGTTTGACAAAAAAAGAGGCAAGGTTCCTAAAGTTAAAAGCTGTAAACTATTGCATTATATATAGATGTCTTTATTGGAAAAATTCAAGTGGTCTATTGCCTAAATTTTTGCTTGAGTTTGAGGCAGAGAAGGTTAAGCACGAGTTCCATGAAGGAGAGTGTGGAGGGAATTTGTACTGGAAGACAACAGCCAACAAAATTTTGAGGGTTGGTTTCTATTAGCCTACTCTTTTTCCTGATATACAGAAGATGATCATAGCCTATCATAAATGTCAAATTTTTGAAGGCAAAAGAAAACTGTTACCCCTACCTCTGCATCCAATCACTGTTGAAGCCCCTTTTCAACAGTGGGGACTTGACTTCATAGGAGAAATCCATCCACCATCTTCTGCTCAGCATAGATGGATTCTCACTGCCACAAACTATTTCACTAAGTGGATAGAATCCATACCTTGTAGGCAAGTCAATGATTCCATTATCATAAAATTCATGGAGACCAACCTTCTCTCTAGATTTGGTTGTCCTACCAAAATCATCACTGATAATGTAGCATCATTTGGCTCAAAGAGGATGGTTGATTTCTGTCACAGATATCAGATAACATTGGGGCATTCCACGGCCTATTACCCTCAAGGTAATGGAATTTTTGAATCCTTAAACAAAAGCTTGGTGAACATAATCAAGAAACTGTCGGAGGACAACAAAAGTCTTGGCACACAAAGCTAGTTCATGCACTTTGGGCTGACAGATTGACTTTGAAGAAATATATTGGCATGTCACCTTTCCAGCTTGTGTACCAGTGATGAAGTTGATTCAAGAATTAAAAACCGAAGATAATGATGTGATCATAAGGATCAATAAAACAATTCATCTTCAACAAACCAGAGAGGAGCTTTATCACAAAGCATTGCAAAAGCAGGACAACATTAAAAGGCTTTTTGACAGAAGAACAAAGACCAGCAATTTCAATATTGGGGAAAAAGTTTTGAAGTGGGACTCAAGGAGGGAAGACAAGGGAAAGCATGGAAAATTTGACAACTTGTGGCTTGGCCCTTACTCTATCCATTCAGCTGCTGGTAACAATGCATTCTTCTTATAGGAGTTGAATGGATCAGAATTGTTTGGAGGTCCTATCAATGGCAGGATGCTTAAGAATTACTTCTCTTGATACATTTCATGTTCTAAAAAACCTTTTTTATCTTTTTTCCATTATAAATATTTCATCCATCATCGCATTCAATGTTATAAAAATAAAAAATACAAAAACAAAGAAAGAAAGAAAAGAGGGAAGATTGTGAAAACAAGAAAGGTATAGCCCCATACCAAAAAGAGAAACAAATTTGAAAGTGTGCACGACTAAATGACACTCCTAAAGAACACACTTCTAGTTAGTCAAACATCCTAATCTTGACTACGTAGTTTTAAATTTTCTGCTGATAGGATTAGTGAATTCGATTCGCCAAACTGTTTAACCTTGGCTTATCAGTAGATAGTTTAGGATATAAATTAAAGGTTCAAACATGCTCAAAATCTGAACCTAAGTTTTCAAAGGGAATGAATCAAATCTGTTTCAAATTCCGAGTCAAGAAAAATGTAAATCTGGTTCCAATTAGCTCAAAATCCGAACCAGTTGACAAAGGAAAGACAACTCAAAACAAGATTCAAAATAGAGCAGTAAAAGAGATGAAGGAAATGCTTTGAAATTTTAGAACCTAAGCCTTCCTTTTTGATTTAATTTTTTGCAGAATAAATGTCTATGTGTAGCTTGTTTTTATGCCATAGATCACAGCAAGTCAAACAACTTAATCTTGACTTGGCTGTTTTTAAATTTCTATTGAGGAATTTAGTGAATAAAATCTGTTGGACAGTTCAATCCCAATAGATAGTAGATCAGGTAGAGAATCATGTGGGCTCAACTGTTTAATATGAGTCCATGGAGAAATAAGGAGTATAAATAGATTATTTTTCCTGCTTTCAAAAGAATAAAATGTTGTAAAAGAGTTTTCCAATCCAAGTGCACTCTAAAGAAGAAAAAATGTTATATCTGTAGGATTGGGTAGGTAGAAATCTTGTTGATGGAAGATCCATTGTTTTTATGGCTGCTAATATGTTTTCAGAGCAAGATCATCCCAGTAAACGAAAGGCAACCCAATGGATGAGGCACAGGTCAGCCTCCCAGAGAATTCAAGTATGAAGTTCTTGATGCCTTCAAGAAGGCACCATCCCCAAGTGGAGCCACTGTTAGCCACCTATGAAATTTGTTATACCAAAAGGTGGATAAATCATTTTTGGAGCCTTCAAGGAACAATTTTTATGGCAAAAAATTTTGGCTCTTGAAGACTCTTGAAGGCCTCATGCCTCTGTCCAAAATCTTCACTGCTATGCTCATTGAACACTCTGGAATTCTACTAATATCATGAGAAGAAACTGCTGCAAAGTCACCTTTTTACCCCTCCTTCCATTAAAATACTAACCTCATTTCCCCCCTTTATTCTCCATAAAAATCCCTCATTTTCATGTTTTTCCTTTTCCCCCTTCCTCAAAACCCCTTTGGTAAGGTTTAAGACCTTTTCTTGGCCTTATCGAAACCCTCAAAACCTTGAAAAAGCATTGAAAACTTCATAAAAAACACATTTTTGTATTAAAAACTTAAGCCCCCTTGGGCTAAGTTTTAAGCCATTTCCCCTCCACGTGCCTGCACCCTAGAACCAGGTACTAAACCCACAAAGTTCTTATCGCATCGCAAATCCTGAGCGCATAGGTCTTTTTGCTATGTTTAAAACCCTGATGCCAATTAGCCCTATGAATAAAACCCCCAGTCATATTATCTTCCATACACCCATGGCCCCATAGTCGGGCGCCAGGCCAAATTGCGAATATTAAACCCTCATGACAAAAAACCTTTTTTATATTAATATTTTGGTTTTAAATATTTTTTTCATTATGTTAAAAAGAAACTGGGTAGAATTCATCGCACCGCTTTTGCGAGGGAGGTGGTCTTTTTCCGTTTGGCAGCGATCAACCCTGCCGGCTGACATGTGGCCTCAAGCACTGTTGAAAAACTACCCTAATCGCGCATTAAATTTCGGACGTGGAGTGAGCGCGATATTGATGCGCGCCGTCTGATATGAGGCCGCTCATTAGACGGTGATCTCGCTCTGAAGAAGCCAGACAGATAGACTAAGGTACAACGCGGTATTAAAAGCATCTCCACCGTCGATCTGATCTGTAGATCGATGACCCAAAAATAGTCGCCCTGGTCCCCACAGCCACGACAGTAGTCCCGCAGAAACGGTGGCCCCGAATACCCAGTTAGCATCCACGCGACAAAAGATGATTGGAGCGGATTTCCATGGGTTCCTTGCACAGTCACCGAATGCAGACCGGGGGGTTTTTTATTCATCCTAATTTTATTACAGGCTTGAGGTATGGTCACATTTTGTAAAGGTTTTTGGCGCCCGATCTCCACCATTTATCGCGTGGGCCGATTTCATCCGACGACCCACGTTCGTCCCGATACCCAAACGCCATTTTTCACCATTTTTCGCTAAAACAAAGTTTTTTAACCCACTTTCTTCGTTTTTCCAAATACAGTGACTCTTTTTCTTTGACATTTCAACCTCGCTCCCGACCGTCGATCTATGTGCGATTGACGGTTCCGATTTAAATTTCCTCCTCGGCTCTCCTCTGACCTCTTTTGATCAATCTCGACCCTTGGATGATGCCATCCAGTAGCCACGCTCTCCCCACATGTCCTTCCAAAGCAGTAAACCTATATATGCAGGATTTAATAATGTTTTTTGTATTTTGTAGGGTTTAAATGGTTTTTCTACCATGCTGAAGAAAATTCAAAGGCTGAGGGTGATGATCCTCCTACCTTCGATTCATCAAAGAAAGTCATTCGCAGGGTTTAAAATCCACGTTTCATCAGTGTTTCATGAGGCATTGATGCCATATCACCTTTGCATGCCCTGCACACCAACAAACTCAGTGAATCAGGCACAAGTCAAAGAGTATTAGTGTCAAAAACAGGAAACACACCAGAACAGAAGATTGAAGACAAATTTTGGGGATTACGTCTAAGATGGTTTATCAAAAGCCTAATCCCCAATTAAAACACAGTTAACAGAAAAATCATAAAGGTTCATCAGACATAAATCCTCCACCACCACATCTGAGGCAAATTGATTCCTCCCAGCTACCACAATGCCACCTGTGCCTCAAAGCATTCATATCAGAGGCCTAAGTTATTAATCAGGATCATATATTTGTTTCAAGCGCAGCCAAAGAGTAAAATCTGCAAACAAACTTAATGACAAAATATCAATAGAGTTACTTTGATACCACACAGAGCCTCAAAAGTCAAAAAGACCTCCCACCGAGCTCAAATATTAATGTAAAATCATTTGATACAGAGGACACCTATGTAAGCTTCTTTATTGATCCCCCCAAAGGCCGAGAAGCCATTAAGTCTGTATTAAGTATCTGTAGAGATATTTTTACCATATCTCACCTCCTCATTCTTCTATAAATACTACTGCAGAAGATTAAGGAGGGGTTGGTTGAGTTGGCTACCGAACATTTAAATGTAATTGAGCTTGAGACTTCTACTTGTAAATAGAGTTCACTGGCCCTTGGAGCTCTGCATGTGATAGATAAGTTAGGCAGAGATGTGTAGATGATTGTTAAACTAAAGCATTGGATTTAAAGCTGTAACTGGTTTGGGGCATCAATACAAGCTGATTTATGGGATCCTGGTCTATGTTGACGGTGATGTTTTTCTCATTGTGCTTTGTTATTTTTTTTCTGTTATCACTATGTTCATCTTCTCTTATAAAGAACAACATGCATAGAGTTAGGACCTACTATATACCAGCACCCTTCTCTGACTGAAAATCTTTATCTGAATGTTTTCTTCCAATCTGTGTTATTTGGGGATGATTCAATTCAGTTTAAGCATAGGAATGCTGGCGTTCCCTCGTCTTATTGTCTTAACTGAATATTATTCTTAAATTTTATGTTCAGTATTATTTAAGTAGAGATGAACTAAGGAAGATATGGTGTGCCCTGGTCCTAGTTTTATCCCCAAAGACTGTTTGAATGTTTCCCTTGGAATGTGTTTAAAGTTGGCTAGTTTAGAAGTACTTACCAGATCTTAGACAATCCTTTGTTATAATTTTTGTTTCCCTCTATTTTTATTATGTTTTCTATTGAAAGTGGATCAAAGGCTGGCTATTTTAAAAGTACTTACCAAATCCTGCATTAATTTTATGTTTTTCTTAAGTGTTTTTCAAAGGCTGGCTAGTTTCAAAGTACTTACCAGATCCTAGGCTACTCTTTGTTCTTCATTTGTTTAATTCCCCTTCTTGATGTATCATTTAATTCCATAAATCAAACTTTAAAGAGATCCTTAGACATAGATGACTTGCCCCATGGACCACTCTTGAACTTGATTGTTTCAATTAAACCCTATTATGACTCCATAGCCCAATGGACTAAAACCTGCAATTATCTATCTCCCTGGCCAAAGCTTGTTCTGTTTGCTTGCAACTTCTCACCTTTGAAACTCTTTGCATGTGGAACTTTCCCCTCAAATAGTAATCATGCTCAACCCTCCAAAAACAAAACAAACCCTCGGCCTTCACAACTAGCCTAACATCATTACCCAAAACTTCAAAGACAAATCGATCTTTTCACTTATTGGAGAGATCCCTCTTTGGATTCAAGAGGGCTAGATCCTAGAATCCCAAAGTGGTTGAAACGATGTTGTTTCTGTGATCAAACTTTGCCAATATTGCTGATTACAGATTCCTAACATGGTGGACAATAATATCCCGATACTGCTAATTCCATGTAAAATAATGTAATAAAGTCCAAATATTTGGATGAACACTACCTAAGCACCATATGTCATTAGATTAAATTATCACTTTTCTACCCTTTGATATATGGGCAATAGACTTCATCAAACCATTTCCAAAAAGAGCTAGACAAGCATTGCCACCTTGTTCGCATATACATTTATGTCTAGATGTTATGAAATTATGGTACAACAATATTGTCAAGGTGGACCCATAGGAATTTCCTTATCGACCCACTATCGAACAAGCTTTTGATGAATTATTTTTACATTCTAACACAAATTTTCCTATCCCTCTTGTAGTCCTAGAATCATCTCAGGACATTTTTATCCTTCTCTCTGATGTCAAGTTGGTAGAGGAGGAATAAGTCACATTGTATTTATAGTCTCTTAAGGTCGAATTGTTAGTTACGTTGGCTGAATCATCAAATAAATTGAGTCAGAAAGAGTCCCAAAGTACTAAGGCCACTGCGAATTCTTATGAGAGAGTTTGGTGGGAAGTGGTGTTCTCCTAAATTTGGCTACGGAACCCTCAATAGAAACAACAGGTTGACGAACTAGTTTGACAAGTGGTTGAATCTACCAAAGAAAAAAGAAAATAAATTAAAAGGCATCAAAATACAAAAACAACAACCTTTTCTATCGAAGGAGGCATAAAAAAAGCAGTAGGAATGGTTAAGGATGATTTTATGGAAAATATTTTACAGAACATGGAAGAAATTTATCAAGATTCATTAGTACATAATCATCTGAAAAGTGGCACCACAATTAATGGGAAAAATGGAAACTCTACTAAGAAACAAAATAGCATTTATGGTCAGCGACAAGACCAGTCGGAGTAGGCACATGCACATAGACCAAGTATCAAGTGACTGAAATTGATTTAACAAAGGATGCGCCGCCTATTTACCCAACACATATTGAAGAGGAGAAAAATCAGTCGAATGAAAATGTATTGGATCAACAAATCTCTCAGGATAATTCATCAGAATGTACTCAACCATATGATATAGTCAAAAATCGTAATGATCAGATTCAACAAAAAACAATGGTGTGAATATATTAGTAGAAAACAATACCAACTATTCTTCCATCAACCAATCCATTAGTCACTCAACCTTATTAAACCGAAATAATGTCATCTGAGCCAATGTCGACAAGCACAAAGGGAACTTGAATCTATAAAGAGCTTATTGATATCCATACTAAGTATGTCGACCTAAATATTTTTATTCATAAGCATATTTTTGAATTCTTAGAGCATTCTCTAAAAGCAACCAAATTTTTGATGAGAAAGAGGAAGAAAGACACCACTAAGCTTCAACAAAAACATGAACGAGAAAGGGATATTCTGTTGGACTGTCAGCATTGGGAAGCATAAAATGTTAACATATACATTCTAGTTGAAGTTGATGATCATATCATCACCCTCTAGTAGTTGTTGTATCAATTGATTGATAAAAATGAGCAACTTCGTGTATAGGTAACAAAATTACAGACCAAACCAACAATGGTGGGAAGTGAGAAATTCATAGAGACACTTAAAAAAGCTCATCATGATTTCCTAGTGCCTAAAAAAAGTTGGGTGATAACACTTGATATAGTAGCTTCTTTAAAACCTACACTTAATAATTGACCGACCTATTTTTCATTGAATCACAGTTACATCAAAGCGAAGAAATGAGTATTGGTGATTTGTCGTCAAGACAAGTTGTTGCTCCTAGAGTTAAGGAAGCACTAGAAAGTAAGTTTGAGCCTAATCAAGAAATATATGTGCAACTAATGAAAACTTAATGATAGTGGCTCATAGTAGGAAACAAATCACAACTAGAAGAAAATAATTCTTAAAAAAAAATTCAAGCCATACTTAATTAGGTCCAACAACATGAACAGACCAAGACTTTGAAACAAAGGGTATCATAGGAGACTCAGTTGGAAGAAAGAGTTCAATTCTTGGCAAACCTTAAGGAATAAAGTTTTCAAGCTAGGTTAGCAGTTCAAGAATGGTCAATATTTTATGAACACCTACAGATTTCTGCACCAACCATCTATCAAACTTCATTCTCAAACATGCCACCCCCATCACTAGTTCATTCTTCGTCATGAAAAATGCCACGACACATCCATCAATGTTATGCACCTATTATTTTGACATGTGTTGCAACTTCAAAAAATAGTTACA
This sequence comes from Pinus albicaulis, assembly GCA_034641835.2. NCBI lineage: Eukaryota > Viridiplantae > Streptophyta > Pinopsida > Pinales > Pinaceae > Pinus > Pinus albicaulis. The sequence goes on along the minus strand of CM076569.1, from coordinate 840,844,488 downwards.
TAAATTAAAAATGGATCAAGTGATGCACCAGTTTGCAGAATCATTTCATGAAGATCCATTCGAGCCTTCAGATGCACCTTTTGAAGAAACACCAAAAATTCTTCCTTGATCTATCTTTTATTCTTTAATGTATTTTGTATTAAAATTTTGTAATTTTTTCATATTGTAGAGAGCCAATAATGAATTTTATATATCCCTTTTATATTTTTTATCACTCCAAATGTCCCCTTCTTCGGGATGAAGAAATATTTGAGGGAGGGGGAGATGTTTGAGGGGCTAGTCAATTTAGTTGGCTCTAAATCGACTAGCCCAACCAAGTCAAGTCATGTACAATATAAATACGACAATTAAGGTAACTAAATTAAGATTACTTCAGAGTCTGTTCAAACAATTACACTATTATAACTCAACCGACATGGTATAAATATACGTCTAAATATCAATGTATCAGATCTACTTGGACTTTAAGAGACATAATATAAAGTGTGATCCCATTGGTTCTCCACTAGTTGTATATCTTCTCTTTCTCTTTGTTATGTGTTTTTCTATGTGAATGCTTGATGTCTATGCTACTTGTAACCATGTACACTTTTCCTTAAATTACAATTTACCATATCAAAAAATTTCAATGAATAAAAAGGGTGATAAAAATAATCCTCCAAAGCATCAACTTGGAGGGAAGGACCCCAAACTTCTCTGATAGATGTAATGAAATTAAGGTTACAACCAAAGATAATGGGTGAAGTCAAAAAAAGACTTAATAGGGAAAATCTCAAGTTGGGTTACACTTTTGTGAGAATTTATTGTGAAAAAATTGTGATCACGTGTTTTCCGCGGAATTTTTTTTTTTTTTTGGACAAAATATTTAATATTTTTTTGTCGAACTAGGTATTTTTCGACCGAATATTTAAATCTAACTTTTGGCTAAAATTTTGGTAATTTAAGTTAACGACGACCTCAAATATCGTGCAACGTATTTTTGGTCCAGGTGGGGAGGGGTGTGGAGAGGGGAATATAGCCACTAATATTTTAGGCTGAAAAACGTTTTTGGCCGAAAACGTGTTTCTATATATCTAGTCCATGAGGCCGTAGAAAAATTTTCATCAGTTTTTCTTTCGAATGATTTTTTAGGTCTTTTGACGTTGGGGTCTTGAACTATTATTGCGGCCAATAAATTTCTTGCAGTTAGGAACTATTTTCGAATTTTTTTTTAGTTGTTAGCTATGATTTTTTTTAATTGTGATGTATTTTGGGGATTTGCAGCTCTTTTGAGTGCTGGAGGAATTGTTGTTGTAGTCTTTTGACATTGCGTAGTAGAAATGTTGTTGTGGTGAGAGACTATTGTTGCGGTTTGGAACTATTCTTATTGTTTCTTTTGAACTATTAACTATAATTTTTTTTAATATAATTTTTTTTTGATTTGTAGCTCTGTTGGGTGCTAGAGGAATTCTTTGGCATTAGAGGAATTGTTGTTGCACATATTCAACATTGCGGTTCGGAACTACTGTTATGGTTAGGCATTTTTGTTGTCATTTTTTTCAGCTGTTAACTATGAATTTGTTTTGAATCTATTTTTTTTTGGTGATTTGCAATTGTGTTGTGAACTAGAGGAAATATTGGGTCCTAGAGGAATTGTGGTTGTCATATTTCGACGTTGTGGTTTGGCACTGTTATTGCGGCGAGTCACTATTTTTGTGATTAGGCATTGTTGTTTCGCTTTCGAACTATTGTTGTGGTAAATCACTATTGTTGTCGTCAAACACTGTTTTTGCAGTGTTTTTTGAGTTTTTAACTATGAATTTGTTTTGAATATAATTTTTTTTGCTTCTTTACAACTTTGTTGGCACTAGAGCATTTTTTGAGCACCATATGTTCAACTCTGTTGGGTGTAATGCCACATCCTTATGTCAAGTCAACCAGACTATCAAAAAATAAGGTATGAGAATCCACTACTCTTCCAAAATGAGTACACTTTTTTTATATTTATTAAACTACAATTGTTATTCTTCACATAGTTTGGACATGAGAAGATTAAACCCAAATCAAACCCATACACATTGAAAAATATACCTCATTGTTGATCTAGTAATTTAACTCAGTATTGACTGGAAATAATCTAAAATTTGCTTAAATTATGTCTTACTCATTCTCGTAGGATGATTTTTGATCTTATAGTTGTGAACTTTACCCTTAACGCTTCCTCTTTACATAAATAGTTTGTTAAGTAGACACGACCATTACACTATTGATTGAGTCTTTATTGGGTTCCACCAACAGATTGTGATTATTAATTCTAGCCAATCAACAGTGGTTGTAGCTCTTTTACAAATAATTCATTTCGTTTGTAACATAACGCTATTTTTTATATATTTTCCTAATTCTTCCTTAGTAATTTGAAGCATAAATCCTTGGAATCAGAACGTAGATTATGCCATCTCACAAAGCATAGAGTACTTTGAGGCCTCATACCTTTAACTGTGCATGAATTTTAACAAAGTATTTATATTAAAATAGATCATATATTAGCCCATGTATGAAAATTTTCAAATGCATTCTAACCCAACACATTCAATAATTCAATGGTAAAGAAAAATATAGTCTATTATTTCTAGAAAATAACAACTATGTTTGTTTTTTCATTCTACCCACATTACTCGAATAAGAATTGTTATTAGAGTAATTAGACATTAATGTAGCTAACAACTCAAAAAAAATGCAACAATAGTGCTTAACCGCAACAAAGTGCTTGATCGCGACAACAGTTCCAGACCCCAATGTCGAGAGGCTGAAATAATAATTCGAAAGAACAACTGGCAAAACAATTGTGATGAGCATAATTATTCTTTCCCGTATTTAGAAATTTGTCAAATATAGGTCTATTAATATATTTTATCTACATTTGGAAGTACAATTAAAATCTAGATTTAATCTACATTTGTAAGGCCTATTAAATGTCTTAATTTTTTGTTAAAGAAAGAAATAATAGAGTATTACAAGTATAGTAAGCCTTTGTACTTTGATCCAATTCTTGTTTCCTTTAAGTTGGTATTTTTTTTTGTAGAAGTGTGAAGAAGGAATAGTCTATTACCTTAAATTTAAGTCGGTATTTTTTTGTAGAAGTGTGAAGAAGGAATAGTCTATTACCTTAAATTTATGGAATTTTGTTTATGTTTTTTAAATTGGGGTTTGTAATTCATTGTAGTTTGTATTTTTTATATATTTAATTTTAATTTTTTGGTGCAAATATGTTTGTATTTCATATTAAAAATTATTTTCTTTATAGTGAAACTATGTGAAACTCGTTTCTTATTCCTCCCCATGTTTGTATAATTTGTGAAATACAAGCCTATTAATAGATTCAATGCACATTTGGAAATTATCTACCCATTCCATTTATGATGGTAACGATAGTTAGTATGATGTCTTAACATAAAAAACACCCTAATCTTTAAAGGAGCTTTGCATTTCCAAATCAATTGATACCACCATTTCCTAGATACATTCTCATTGACTACAGTTAAGGCCTCATATCCTAATTTAGTTGTTAACATCCCTAGAGAGTGATTCCAAGGCCAAACTAGAGTATCAGCCACATCCAACAATGAGAGTCCAAATTTGGTAAGCCCACAAACAAAATCCTTCTATTATGAATCCAATACACTTACTAGCGCAATTTCTTCTGCTTGAAGCCAAACCTATGAATCATCATTCCATATTCCTCTAACTCCAATATCTGTTGAAGTATACAACCCAAAATATGCGCTAGATGTTGTTTCATATTTGGAGAGAGCACCCACAATCACCCTTGCTCAATTTGTAGGACATATGATGATTACATCTCGGTAATTTTATCATCAAAAATTTTCTTTAAATGGATATCTAACAAACTTGACATTTTTTAGTATTATATAACAAAATATTTTTTAGTATAAATTTTATAACAATGCAAAAGATAATTTGTTAAAACTCCATAATTGGTTTTTTAATAAAGGAACATTAGATTGAAAACGAGCTTCCTTCTCACAATTTTGCAATATTCATTCCATTAATATAATGTAGAAGATGAAACCTAAAATGTGGAGTTTTATTTTCAACATTATATTAAAATAATGGAATAAATATTCTAAAATGGTGGCAAAGAATTTGGTTTGAAATTGAAGGTTTAGTTAAAAACCTAAAATTGAGGGGTTTTATTGAAATAGAAAGCCAAGGAAAAAAACTAAAAATTGTTGGTTTTTATCGATTAGTTATTTCAAAGATTATAAACAAATCAATTTTAACTTTATAGTACTAAAAATTGACAAGTTCGATCTCTCCACTTGAAAAAATAAAATTGGCAAACAACTTGACAAAGGAAGTAAAATTGGATGCATCCCTATTAAAGTTGGACTACTTTCTCATATGTCTTGATAGAAGAATAAACCAGACACTAGGCTGGTAACAATATCCTTGATGATGCTTGAGATTCATAGACAACAAGTAAGTCTCCTCTCCTTCCATCTAGGTATCTTCCCCCAATCAAACCAATAGCATCTCCCCACTTTCCATGCTAACCATCTGCCAAGTACCTAGAATTCATTCCATGATATAATTTGATTTAGATACTTATTTCTCATCATTCTACCCTAAATTTATTTATCAAAATTTTTGTTGCCCAAGAATTTGCAAAAAAATATGTTATTCATTTTATTGATTTATTCATTGAATTTTCTTGTTATCCCAATCTAGGACAAGCAGTGATTACATATTTTCTATATAATATGGTGATGGAAAATGTCTTCCAAAGGAAAAGGGATGTACCTGGAAGGACAACAAACAATAAAGAATATTATATTTCACTTACAGAAGGCTTAGGAACAACTAGGGACTATGGATCCAATGGAATTATAGTATTCACCAATTCCAAAATTACATGCAACTATATGAAAGGCGTGTACAAAGTCAAAAGGAGATGTTAAAACAACTACATAGAGAAGATAATATTTTTAGGTATGTGTTATATTCTTTCCACAGCCAACTATGAGCATTGTTACGTTGCACTAGGTGCAATAGGGTGGTTTGAGGCAGTGCCCTAGGATTTTTTTTATGAGAACCCAATAATAGTTGGGTGGACCTAAGGATGGGGGCCGAACCCAAGGATGGTGGGCAGACCTACCCATGGTTTTGCACATAGTTTTCACACATGGTTTTTGGCATGATGGTTTTTTCCCGTGGTATTTTGTAGATCTGGTTAAGGGAACTATGGTTATCTTCTTATCCAGGGTTAATGGATTGGGGTTTATGAGTGCTTCGACATATATATATATATATATATATATATATATATATATATATATATATATATATATATATATATATATATATATATATATATATTGTAACATTGAAATAAATATAATGAAAAATTAATTTGGTTTTTCCATTTTTGGTTCCAGGAGAACATCTCTGTGTATATTTTATGTTCTTGACATTGTTTATTTTTTTGTTTTAAGAATTCATTTGCAGGTAATTTTTCTATAGGGTTAAAACCTACAAATATATTTCTAGTGAATATCAATCATTTAGAATAATTCATTGTGAAAACTTTAATAGGATGTCTATTGATCTATTATATGGGGCAATGCCAACTCAATATTTGTGTGTCAAAGATGAATTAGCATCAAGAACCACTCCATCAAAATTTATTCATGGACATTATATAATCTCTGATATGGGTGCCTTTTAGTTATAAATGTGTTGTCTTTAATGAATATGTGGTTCTTTCATTATTATACTAAGTATGCCCACACTATGTAATGACTACATTGTGAATTATCGGGGTGACATGTTTAACAATTTTTTTTATTTAATTCTCAAGATGTGCACTTTAGCATTTTCATTTTTAGTGTTGAGTATATTTGAATTGAACATTTAAATATTGAGTATTCATTCTTTTTTATATTTGTCTTGGGCCGAAGAGAACTATACACCAAATAATTTTGAATAAACCCTTAAATAGTTACATTTATCTATATTATTGCTTTTTAAAATTGTTGATATTTTTAAATAGTAATTTTAAATATTTCCAAATGCATGAGGTATCTTAGATTTTTTGAAATATCACACACACACACACACACACATAGATCGAGGGCCTACATCATTACATGAGAATTTAACACATGATTTTTTGAGGCATAAACAAGATAGAGCATCAAGTGAGTCTCGAGCATCAACTCGAGCATGAAATATGCATGCCGATGAGATTGGTCGCTGATTGAGGAGAGTATCAGATGAATCGGGAGAGGACCATCGTTCATTACATCATTATATGGTATACATATTTTCATGTGAAAACTTATTAAATGATATTGGTAGAATCATATGTACATACATATTGTATTCATTTATGTGAATTTAACTTTATTAATTTATAAATTCCAATTTTTTAGAATAATCTCTCACTAGGTCAAGGAGAGTATCAAATGAATCAATGGAGGATCATAGTTTTTTACATCATCATTGTATATATATATATATATATATATATATATATATATATATATATATATCTGTGTGTGTGTGAATTTATTTCCTTAAATGATAAATTGGTAGAATCATATGTACATACATCTTAAATTGATTCTTGTCAATTTAACTTTATTAATTTATAATTTCCATCTTTTTTAAAAGAATATCTCACTACATCGTCACCTTAGGGTGCTCAACCTTCTCCCAACAGTAAAACATCTCAATCAAGTCATGTACCTATGTGTGAGATTCCTCAACCATCTTGAGGTGTTCATGAATCTCAATCGGCTCATATATCTCCATCTGAAAAATTATATAATTTAAATTTATTTATGTTAAAAAAAAATTGTGTACTTAAATAAATTGTATGTACATATACATGTATGTCTATTTTTCATTTATATAAATATATTTTAATGTTTTAATATTACATGCATGTCTGTTTTTCATGTATACAAATACATTGAAATGTTTTAATAATTATGTAATTCTATTGAAGCAAGGGGTGAAAATGTAGAAGAAAGTCAAGGTAGGCCAACGATGGCATTTCAAGAAGAATACTATATGCCATTAACCACGTATCCGTCAAATATTCCTGATGAATTTCTTGGGAGAAAAATGTCCAAGAGTATATATTACATAGGTGTACATCTCATTATTCAAAGTTGAAGAACGATCTTGGAAAGTTTGAGCTCCCTAGAAAGAGTCGGAAAAGCTTAGAAATAGTTTTTCACTCTTGAAATACATTTATTGATATTTATAATAACCTTGGGCAAAAAAATAATGGATTTGTTGATATGAGGAGGCATTGCAAGACAAAAGTGATGGTAATTGATAAATGGCTTGAGGTCGATAGGAGGGTCACAAAACAACAAACCAGATCTATGCTTAATTTCAGAGAAGGGCCGAAAAGAAATACGTTGAAGGTGAAATATTTCAAGCACTCTAAAATATCCCACCCTTTGTATGATAGGTTCCTTGTAGCATATGGAAATATGCTATGGAATTATGATTTTCCGAGTTATTTTTCTTGATTATTTAGTGTTGAGTTTTTCGAGGGTATGAAACCTAATTATACCAACCTTCCATCCAAATATCAATGTGTTTCATGTTGGACATTGGGTTCAACGCTCCTCGTGTGTTTCGAGACATGGACTAACGGCCTCCTGTGGATCCTAACTCTGGCGATCGTAGCAGAGACTAATGCCTTCGGGTTTTGGTCTAATGGCAATCATGATTTCAGCAGGTGGTATCAAAGCGATAGGTCTCAATTTCAAAACTCACTCGGCTCGCGTTGGGGGGGAGATTGTTGGACATTGGGTTCAATTCTCCCTGTGTGTTTCGCGACATGGACTAATCGCCTCTCGTTGACCCTAAATCTCGTGATGGTAGCGGAGACTAATGCCTACGGGTTTTGGTCTAACGGAAATTGTGATTTCAACATTTCAAAAGGTTGAACATATGATCAGAAGGGTGCATTTAGAGATACTTCATTGTGTTTTCCTTCACCTCCTTTGGTAGCTCAACCACCATTTCTGGTAACTCTGTGATCGAAGATGGAATCCACTTCTCAGATTGGTTGAGAAGCAAGAGATGTTATTCTAGACAACATACACACAACATCGATTGGAATTGATGTTGCTTTAAATTGACAAAGAGCACGAGCTAATTTTATATTTAAATAAAATGTGGAAAAAGATAACATGAATATTGAATAGGTTAGAGCCTATGAAATGGATTTTTGTGATGACTGGCAAGAACTAATTGGTCATGGGAAAGAGGCCATGGGATTAGTATGTGTTAATGTTTAGAATGGATATTTAACTGTAATGTAAATTATGAGGATATAATTTTATGTTAAGTTGGATTTCATATACATTTTTTAAATTTATTTCGACTCATAACATAAAACGAATGTTTCATATGTTGACCATTTGCATGTAACTCTATTGTTGATTTTTTTTTGATATAATGTTGCCGGATTTAGGTTCAAATGACGATAGGTTGAGAGATAATAGTTTTTTTTTTAAGAACATATCCATACTAATAATTTACTTTTATTATATCGATATAGTGAAGACATTTTTCTAAAATAAATAATTAGATAATTAAATTTTCATGTATTTTCATTTTATCTGGCGTTTTCGGCACTAGGCAACTCTCTTTTTCCATATTAGGAGATGTGCCAGGGATTGGCTTGTCACGAGTATTGAATATTTCAACTTTGTTTCGTTATAAATTGAATCAATTCATTTAACTATTTAAAGCAAGTTGTAAACTTTATAAATTTAAAATAAAAAACGAGATTTATCTTACAATTTTAAAATTTTAAGTTTATGAAAGAATTTTTCCTTCTCCACGGATGTTAGTTATGGAATCACCTATGGGTATTGGACGGTCTAAACAATTTAAAAAATTTGTTGCAAACTTTTTAATTTTACGAGTTCGTTCATTTTCATGTGCAATTTTTTTTTTTTAGTATATACGTACATGAGTTATGCATGGCATCCACGAACACACAACGTAGGGTGAACACCACGGTAAAATAGTGCACGAGCATGTTGTTGATGGCACTCTGGACGTATTGCATGGAATTTGAAACCGTTTATAATTTTGTTTCGATGATAAAATTCTCATTTAATGTTAATACTTTATTTTTTAATTTAAAAGTACGCAATATTATGTATATATATATATATATATATATATATATATATATATATATATATATATATGCATATTACACATGTTGTGTAGGGCACTCATGAGGATGAGGATGAGAATGATGATAGATCGTAAATGCGAGTGAGGCTTTCCTTGATGAATATTTATGTTTGATAATATTTTTATTATAAAATTTTGTCTTGATATAAATTTTAGACATATTTTTTATAAGACTCTTTATTATGAATTGATCTTTAATATAAAACTTTTGGAGTTTATAGATTTTGCATGATGAATCTTATAATGTTGTAGAAGATACTATATATGTGGGTTGATACTTAGGTTTTGTCAAGTTGTTCAATGAATATTCAAAGAAATCATATATATTAAAATTGAAATTGAAAATTATAAAACATGGTAAAATTTTCATTCATGAAAAGATTATTATCTTCTATAGAAGAGCTACTATGGATGTGGATTGATACTTAAGTTTTAAAATAAAGTTGTAAGAAAAAATTCTATAAAATTGCGTTATAAAACATGGTACATTGTGCATGATGCACGGTTTGATACTTAAAAGGTTTTAGATTTAAGTTGTTCATAAATGTAAAGCAATGAAATTAAATTTGCATAAAATAAATCATGGTACACTTTTTGCATAATGAATCTTATAATTTTGTAGAAAATCTACTATGGATGTGGTTTGATACTTACGTTTTATCAAGCTTAATGAATAAATTCAAAGCAATCATTTTAATTTCATCAATATAGTATCATGTTGTATAATTCTAGAGCTACTATGGATGTGGGTTGATACTTGGGTTTTATTAAGTCATTGATGAATATTGAAAGAAATCATAACTTAAAATTGCATTATAAAAAATGCTCTACATGTTGCATTCATGAACAGATTATCATCTTGTCTAGAAGAGCTACTATGGATGTGGGTTGATACCTAAGTTTTAAAATAAAGTTTTTTAAAGAAAACCTAAAATAAAATTTCATTATAAAACATGGTAAAGTTTGCGTGATGCATGCTTTTATACTTAAAGGTTTTACATTTAAGTTCATGAATATGAAGCAATTAAGGTAAATTTTCATTTAGTTGGTACTTTGTATGGCTCACATATGTGGAGTTTTACAATGGAAATTTTGATACCCTTTGTAATAGTTACATTTTACCCATACCAAATTTGAGTGATGTATGTTTGAAGTTAAATGATAAGTATAATGCATCAAGTGATAAGTAGAATGCATATAGTTAAAATGTGGATAAGTAGAATGCATAAAAATTATGAACAAGTGTAGTGACATATAAGTCACATTTTGGATGCCATTATTACCCACCAAAGTTCTCATTGATCAACCTTTGCTTGGTTGTTCTAGTTAATTCCTAGATACTTGATTATGTCTTAATGTGATTATAATGTATAATCACATTTTCAACCATAAATTAAATACATGTATATACCCTTTTATGACATGTTCACTTTTCACTCGTTTACTTAACAAAACTTGCAAAACAAAATAAACTTTGTTTCAATAATATATTCGAATTATTTCATAAGAAAATGTTCTCACCATTTGAAACTTTCAGTAAGGTCTTATAACAAATATAGTTGAGAAATCAAATTATCATTATCATCCTTCTGTTAGAGGTCATTTTATATTGATCTAGTCTATTTGCATGTAGATGTATGAAAGGTTTTTTTAGCATAGGAATAGAAAAATGTTGAACAACATATTTTTGTGATTGGAAGCATGACTAATGGTGGATTAAACCCAAAATTTAGGTTGTTGAGACATGCAAAATATTGAGTGTTTTATGGTATACCTTAAATTTTTGTAAATTATTAGGCTAGTTTTGAGCTATTGCCATAGCAGATTTGGAAGAAATTTTATTATAGCCTCATGAACTTCTATTTTATTATCATATTTGGAGTAGTAAGTGTGGCATATATAATATAAAATTCCAATTTTTCCCTATTTTTATGAGATCTATGGTACATATATATCATATATATGTTTGTACAAAAGGAAATTCCATCAAGCTTGTTAAATGCATACATTCTAAATTTAAAGCACCTTCTTTGTTTTAAATCTTGTTACTATTTTTTTTTCATGAAGTTTGAGAAAGTGTAGAGATTGGGAATTAAATATTGTAATGTTGAAAGGTTATTATACGAATATTTTCAACGCTTTTCATTGATACAAATAGAAGTGGATTTTATTGAAGGTTTGGTCGAGGAGGTGGATTTGTGCATCTAGGGAAAAAAAATATTTCAGCTAGTCAATTATTGGTGGGATCCCTTTAGATGTTATGAATGCAAATGTGTTGGCCACCTTTCTAATGATTTTGGGTGGAGTTTCCATGGTAAAAATCCTATGAAATATTTTAGGTACAAAAAAATGGAATTGTGTATAAGAGACGATTCAAATGTCTAGTGCTACGTCCTCCAATCCTTCACTGCAGGAAAGTATCTACCTTTTGTAACACAATATTTAAGGTAAAATTTCTATATCCTATCATATTCATAATGGTTCTTCTCCTACTATAATGGAATTTCTCCCCTCCTCTCCTTTGTCTCAAGTTGGTCCCCCTCTATCGGTTTTTCTAGACAAGAATTTTCCACCACTTCTCCCTCCCTCAGAGGCTCCTAATTCTTCCTCTCGTATCGTTCAATATTTTTACTATATGTCTACTTCGACGACCGCCGGCCCCCCCCCCAATTCTCTTTTTAAAACTATTATACATATTTTTCTCAAAGGACGTCAAATTTCCCATGCACTTGGAATTATGATATTAGTTTTGATCTTAAATAATCCTTGAAATTCGTCTCATATGCATCTTTGAATGAATATCCCCCTATTTAAGTCCACAAAAGAAAACAAACTCTCTTGTCCAAAGCCCTAAAAAAAAATTATGGAGGATATTAAATTCGGTAGGAGAAATATGATTATAGGGACCCTTGGAGCAAGGTAATTCTTCATGTGGACTTAAAAATAATTATCTTATCCTTGAATTGCAGTGGTTTATTGGGGCACCCCTAAAATAATTTCCCTCATATGTCTCCTAGGACAAACTAGTACCAATGTTGTTCTATTTTAGGAGATAATGACTTGAATAAATAAAGCTAGAGTGATAGTGGAGCCCTAGTTGAAGGTTTGGTCTCTTTGCACCCTGACGCGAATGGTATTGTTATTACCAAATTGAGGCTGATTGGGCTACTCAACAGTCAATTCAGTATAACTGTTTCAAACCACTTAGGTTTGAAAGTTAGCCCTTCCAATGAGAGGGCTCTCTCAAGAAAATGTATGATATTTAATAATGAAGCTTAAAAAATAAGATTCCTAACTCTCATATGTCTTTTGGATGGTTTTTTGCAGGTGAAGGATGTTTGATGGCTACCACTCGGCATGGAGTCAGTATGAAAGTCAATTACATAAAAACATCATTCATGGAAGCTGAGGCATGTGAAGTCTTACAAAAATAACTTCGACAACAAACAAGATGCATAAAGGAAGTTGGAGCATAATAATTTACGAATTCCAAGTAATTATGCATGAAGTAAGATAAATTGACATTGAATAGGTAAATGAGACAACACATAAGAGCCCACAAAGAATCCCAGGTCTGAAAAAAGTTTTCAGCAACTGTATATTAACTCAATTGTGAAAATATTACAATAGTAGCATTGGTCATAACATCGATCAACCTTTTTATAACTGTAAAACTCCTCTATTTATAGAGTGAGGACTCATAAAAACGGTTTTCCACCTTGCTAGAATCAAATTCCTACCTAGGAGACCTATTTAAAATAGGATTACATCACTTGGAGTCTTCCTAGGGATATTTTCTATTTGGGAGAGTTTGAATACAAAAAGGACTCTTCTTTCATTAAATATTTCAACAAATCCCTTTAATATCCCTTATCAAATGCAACCAATTATTTTGATGAGAGTACTCGACTGCTGATGCATAATTATGCCACATGGATGCTGAGCTAGACCTCTTCCAAGTCAAATTTTAAAGATTTTTACACAAATCTGGTTAGTGAAAATTCTGAAAAATAGGCCTCAAAGATGAGTACATAATTTACAAACTGTGATGGTTGCAAAATATGAGAGAGGATTTTATAGATGGGCTTATGCTAAATAACAACCTCCTTCAAATTTCCAAAATGATTTTACATGTGGTAATAAATTTAAGTTGAAGTTGGCTGATTAAATAGTCATGTAGAGGAAAGTTCAGGAAAGTTCGTAGCGTAGTTTTCATAGTGTTTTCATTTCACACCTTCTACAATTTTTTAAACTTGCTACATGTTGGAGGGTCTTCATTAGGTAAAATAAGGTAAACACATGTTTTTATTCACCCCTTTCATGATATATTTTTGAAATTTTACCTCAAAACATTCTATAGCGTGTTCGTAGCGAAAACTCAGCTTTAAGCCTAGAGCTCGCTACGAACTTGCCTGACTTTTCTAGATTTTTCAATTTTCACTCTTTACCTCCAAAAAACATGTTCATAGCTCTGTAAATGATTTTATAGAGTATCCTAAGACAAAATTTTCCAAAAAATATGTCTTACCATCTTTCAAGGGGCAACAGGGTCATCCACTACAATCATTTTTAAAACCCTTTTCCTTCAATTCTTCTTTCACCATCTCCATTGAACCATACTGACATGCTGAGGTGTCAACAACCATGATCAGGTGGAAAATTTTCATGCTAGATTTCAGGTCCTTATATCTTGAATTTGAATATGAGCTATGTATTGGCGAGGTGGCAATAATGGCATGTTAGCAGCCATGTCATCCTTTTGCTTAGTGATCTTCATCAACAGGTGTCCCAGTGACACTCCTCAACTCTTTTGATGACTCATATGTTCTTTGAAATACATTAAATGATTCAAAAATACCAAAAAATCATCTCATTGTAAAAAAGGATTTTTTAGGCAAGTTCATAGCGAATTTTGATTGTTTTACATTGATTTCACTACGAACTTGTGTAGAAGTGCTAAATTTACATGAAATGGCCAATTTCACTTATGCACGAGATATTTTTTGGATTTTTGTTTGACATTGACACCCATCACATTAATGATGACCTTTACGACCCCCACATATATACATTTTTTGAAAATTAATGAACTTCATGACCTCATTTCACCCTAATGACCTAACCTAACTTACCTAATACTAACATATACAAACCTAGTTGTTATTAAGGATAACAGGTATGTCTGGCGGTTTATTAATGGATTGGCACACCTATTTGAGAGCCATTTATTCTTCCACATCAAATAATGTTATTACATTTTAATTAGATTTCAAAGGTTTCAAAAAGATCTGGAAAATTGTTAATGTTTACGAACCTTACTCATATTGAAAGACTTTCCAGGCTAACCTCCTTCAAATCCTCCAAGCAAATGAAACACCCAAGATGATTTCCAAAGATTTAAAGTATTCTTGCATCTAAAAAAACAAACTCATTAGAGAAATTTTTAGGTCTAAAATGGTCCCCGTAAGGAATATTATAAAACAATTGTGGAAACAATAAAATAAGATTAGATTACCTCATCGCATTTTGAAGGGAAAAAAGGAAAAACTACTTTTTCAACTCGTATTTTCAACTTATCTCCCTATGATTATACTCAAATTTATAGAGGGAGCACTAATTGGATGCAAAATTTAATTTTCCATCCAATGAGTGCCTATGTTACACACTTTTGATGGACCCTACTACATGAAAAATGTGAAATACATGAAACAACAGGATTCCAATCACATTTTTCATGTATTAGGGTCCATAAATAGTATGCAACATGGGTACTCCTTAGATGTAAAATTATATTCCACATCCAATGAGTGCTCCCATTCAAAATTTGAGTAAAATCATAGGGAGATGAGCTGAAAATATGAGTTGAGAAAGTAGTTTTTTTAACTTTTTAATTTTTTATCTTTGTACATTTTTACTCTAAAAATGGTGAATCATTCCCCATGCTTGACATCACCATATTTAATCCTATTTGTTCTTATAAAGTTGATTTTTTTTGTACATTTTTATTTTGAGGTGCATTTTTTACCTCAAAATTTATCTAATCCGGGAAGACTAGGAAGAATCATCCACAACTTTTGTCTAGCCAAAAGCTGCATGGTAGTGTCTAAATTGATAGTGCATATCTATAACAAAATATTGAATTTCCCCAATGACAATTGTTGTTGATTATTTTCAGAAATTCACTTTCAAAGAAAAAAATGTTGCAAAATTGACGTCTAATGAGAATGTAGATAATATGTGCATATCTAATATTTGTTTCCTAATTTACTTTCACCCAATTCATGATAGAATATGGACTGGTTAATTTTCCCATGAATATTCCTACAAAGGATCTCTCCATTACCATGGGAACCTCCTATAATCATACATCTTCTCCCATTGTGATGGAAAAAGCCTTCCAAGGTTTCAGGGTCTTCTTGCGTGAAGGATTTAACGAAGGGAATTTAGTCCAAATAGGTCCATCACCTTTAGTAATTGGTGACATAACATGACTAACAGGGAATATATATCTGAATTTCCATAATCATCAGGGGAATTTTGAGGTCTAAAATGGGCCTCTTAGGAAAATTGTGCAACCAAAAAAAACTTTATAAGAACCAATAGGATTCAAGATGATGATGTCAACCATGCCGTATGATTCACCATTTTTTAAGTAAAAGGGTAAAAAGAATATAAAATAATAAAATAATTAAACTAATTTTTCAAATTGTATTTTCAACTTATCTCCCAATGTTTTACTCAAATTTCAAGCGGGAGTACTCGTTGGATGAAAAAATTAATTCCTCATCAAAGGAGTACCAATGTTGCATAGTTTCTATAGACTCGGCTACACGAAAAATGAGAAATACATTAAAAAACGTGATTGCAATCACAATTTTCATGTATTTCTCATTTTTCATGTAGCAAGGTCCATCGAAAGTATGCAACATGGGTACTCATTTGATGAAGAATTAAATTTTGCATCCAAAAATTACTCCAGCTCAAAATTTGAGTAAACATTTTGGGAGATAAGTTGAAAATACGAGTTGAAAAAGTAGTTTTTATTTTTTTCTTCTAAAATTTGATGATGTAATCAAATTTTATTTTATTATTTCCACTATTATTTTATAATTTCTTGAGGAGACCCATTTTAGACCTCAAAATTCCCTTAATCCATGAGTATCAGTTTTTTGACGACACTGGATGCTTCCAACATTGTAAGGGAATCTTCCTGATGTGAAGTCCCAATTATACCTCACACTGTTTGGTGTAGGAGTCCTGTTTGGTCATATGGTCTGACCATCGTTGGAATTCCTTGGTTACAATCAGACATAAGAGAATGTAATTCCTCTTTGAGTTAGAAATAATGTGAGCTTTTTGAGCCACACAATGTAAGGTGTGCGAGGGAGACTTACACAACTAGTGAGGGAAAATGAGCCACTCGTTAGAAAATTAATAGTATTATCCTAAATGGGACTTAGCGATAAATAGGAAGACTGCAGATTAGTCCACATAGTACAAAAAAATCATTAAACCATAAAAATATTCACTCAATAATATCCATAGCTAATAAAAAAATTAGTTCATTAACCTAGTATGTAAATACAACAACATATATCATAAACAAAACTAGAATAGTTCAACTACATCTATGATACATGTATGAAGGAATGTAGACTCATTGATCTACTAATTATAAGCACAAGGTACCAAGAAAACTTTTACATGGATGAAACATTGTATATAGAAGTGGAAAACGAAGCTACAACTTGCTTCTCCAAATAATAATCTATCTGCTATGTGGCACAAGAGAAGCCAAGGATAAGCCTCCAAAATACTGGCCAAAAGGCCATTTGCCTGAGTTATGAGGAGATATTTATAACAAATTGAATGACATTTGAGCTTCCCCATGAATCTTTGACTTTTATTACTATTGATATTCTAACATGACTCATTAGATTCCAATATCTATCTTTTCATATCCAACATGTGTCTATTGGACTTCATTACATAACATTTATTACATAAGAAAATTTACAAATGAGATAGTGGCCTAATAAGATAAAATTACTAAAAGACAGAACTCATCAAATCGATATATCATTTTCTTCTTCATGTAGTTCATTTTTTATGTAAGTGTGCCATGCTCTGAACTCCTTCGCAATGCCCTCGATCTGGTTTGGAAAGTCCCCTTTGTAGTGCATCTTCACCTCTAATGCCTCTATCAATATGTTCTTGAAGCTTGACTCCATATTATTCCATAGCCATGAAAGCTTCATGTGTGCTTTGACTTATGCAAATGCATACTACTAAATAATATATTTAGTCACCTCCAAGCCTTCATGTTCCATTACTTTCTTGATTTGTTCAATGTAATCCCTAATCTCCTGGAAGATAAACTTACTGCCTTCGATTTCTTCAAGGGTTCTGATGGCAGGCTTCTTTTGTTTTTATGTTATATACTCAAACCCATTATGTAGGTGGTTTTCTACAACCATAGTATTAGCCGATAGTCCTCCAAGGTGAGAGTAATTTTTTAGGTGGAGTCTCAACTTAGTTCTATTTATCGTAGTGGAGACTTTGTCTTTCCTTTCAAAATGATGCGGAGCATTAGGATATTTGGATGGCCACTCCTACATCTAACCAACTGCTCTATTTCCTATCTTTAAGAGTTCCACCACTGCCTATGCATTCTTTTGAATTCAAATTAGAGGGGACATGACCTAATGTATGAGTATCATATCATCATATAGTTGCACCATGGTATCTTCCATCGGTCCCAGCTCTTCTAGCATGGAGGACTTCCATTCTACAATATTGGTGTTCTGTGATGATAGCTACTATTTTTTTGCTGAGAGATGTTCTACCTGTTGCTTCATCACAGGAAATTCTCTTCTCAACCTAGAATTTCCAATCAATAAGTACTCTGAGTTGTCATTTTCTACTATAGCAAAGGCAACATTTGCTGCCATAATTGCCCTTGGATTTATTTTAGTTTTGGAGGTTATCACCTTTTCTGTTTTTACTATGACTAGATTTTAAGGATAATTGGAAAAGTATAATTTCCTTTGTTGCACGATCCTCTTCTTTAGCTAATCAAATGTTACTTTGCAAACATCTATGACTCTATCTATTGGTTGAGGTGTAACCCCCATTTCTCTGAATGGAAGATGACCTCATGTGAGTTATTCTTCATGTGGAGTACTCAACTCATCATCCATAGGTTTGATGGTGTCTTCTTCCTTATGCTTCTCCTCCTCTAGTTCATGAGACAATTTTTCTTCTTCTAGCCTCTATGTTGCTACCTCCTCTTGAGACTACCTCTGTTTTTATTCCTCTATCTATCTCCTTTATTCCTCTTCTATTTGTTTCTTAAGAAAATCATTCTGCTTCTTTCTCTCCCCCTCTTCTTCTTCTTTTTCTTATTCTTCTCCTCTCCTTCCATTTTCTGCTAATCTCGCCCGATGAATACCTAATCCTTTTCTTGGGAGTTAGCTTCCTTACTTGAGGTGTGGTTTCCTCCTCCTCCTTCTCTTTCTCTTGCAATTCCTGAGCTTCTAGATTGTGGGATGAAATTGTATTCATGGTTAGATGTGTCTTCATTCTTGCATTGTACGAGATTTATATATTTTCATCTTTTGGTCTGTATATTGATGAATACCCTGTGTTATGATATGTTATTTGAAAATGTTGCCTCACAATTCACCTAGGATCATATGCATAGAAGTATTTGGTGGTGAAGTACAGGCACTTTAGTTCTCATATATCGGATACTAATTCCTTGTGGTTATTTAATTCATACAATCTAATCCTCAATAGAAAGATATGATAATGGGGATTTCTTCCTCTTGTGAAGAGTTCCCGAAAGTCCCTTGTGAAACTGATTTACCAATTCCTGGATGACCACCATGTTTTTCACATAACGTAGAAAAATATGAGGGGTCGTTTGACATTTGAAACATTTTATGTATGTTCCCTCAATAGTTGCAAACCATTATGTGATATCTTGAAGTGACTCATCCACTTGATCAATCATGCATGGCAGATCGGTGTCGAATATCAGGTGATAAATAACTACAAATAAGTGTTTAACCTATCTGTCATATGTCCTTCTTAAGATTCCTTCTAATAACACCCAAAAATGGAAACAAACTGGGAACTTCTGTTTGGGAGTCCAATTCCAATATAGTTTTGGGAACACATACCATGTACAAAATCCATATAGAAGAAATGTAGACATGCAAAATTTTGGTGCTTGATTTTCCTGTAAATGTGCTTTGGCCTGCCCCACCTTTCGCTGCAATTCATAGAATAATATATCTAACCAATTGAAATATTTATCGCGTGCCACCACCAGATTGAGAGTATATATCTAATTTTCTTGGAACACTTGAGTGTTCTTGCGCCCATATATCCTACAGTACATGGCCATCAAATATTGATATATTTCTTGCAAGATATTTTTCGGATAAACTACTAATGGACGATGGTGAAACTTGGTAGATTCTTGACACCATTATTTGATAACATTGGTTGTGTCGAGGGTAGCATATTTTGTGTAAAAATTTTCTTTTGCATATTCATAGGGCTTGATCATCTTATAGTATGTTTGCATATCCTCATCATAATAGGTGTTAAGGTTACTTCCACTCTCAATACGAAGCACAAGGTGAGAGTCATCCATGTGTTTGGTGATCCATTCAATAGCTTCAACACATGGAATGACTGGGAATCTACATGCGATCTTGTGTATCCTGATCTTCTTAGTACTTTGGAAACCTCTCTTGCATGAACATGTTATAGATTATTCTCCATGTGACATTTGTAGCCTCGTCAATGGAACATTGTGTGTCCACATATATAGGTATACTTGGTTTTTCAACTTTGATAGGCTCATCAATACTTGCTTGTGAAATTTATTTAGAGGCTACTTTACGAGGAGGCATGTATCCAACATATGATGACAAAGTGTTAACACTTGTGGCATGAACACCTATTTGTGGAATCACACTCATAGGGACAAGATCAGCTTCAAAAAAACTAACTATGCAACAATACTTCTAAATCATGCCAAAGATCCATCACGAATGATAGACCATGAAAAAATATTTATGATATACAAAAATAACTTGCATGCAATAAAAATACACATGCAAACTAGGAGGTCACATAGTCAAACTAAGAAGGGGACATGCATGTTCATTCGAAGATTTCTAGTGTGCTCATGCGCTCAAGAAAGAGGTAAAAAATAAGCTAGGGTGCATTGTAGCACCCTAAAGGGTCAAAGGAATGGGGAGAAAGGCCTCCAAGTATTCCCTATGTGCCCATGCACCCTAGGAGACAAGGAAGGCACATGGTCTCACTTCAAAGGGATGAATGATGAAAGAAGTCATGCTTCGGGTCTTTAAAGTGCGCCTATGCACTTAAGGAAAAGGAGGGCCCAATGCCACATGCTGAAGGGATAAATGATGAGGCTTCATGACTTCATCGTGCACCTATGAACCCTAAATAAAATGAGGGCACACTGTAGGACTCTGAAAGGTATAATAGAAGAGCTTCATGCCTTCATGATGTGCTCATGCACACAGGAAGAAAACTAGGTTACACAAGTCTTAATTTTCAAGGCCAAAGGGCCTTCGAGCTTAGGAAGTGCTCTCTTCCTAAATATAAACCATAAATTAGTTAAAACAACAAAATTCGATGCTAATATGAGAAAGAGAAGGGCCTACAAGGATTTATTTTTTTTGTCTCATGCATGGTAGAAGATGGAGGGTTTCAAGAATGTGAAGAGTTTCTTGCATGTGAAAATGGATGAAGACTTCCAAGATGAATATTTAGAAAATATGGAAGAAAAAAAACTACAAAACAAGATATCAACAAAAAATAAGGCAAGATTTGATCGGGAAATCATGAAAAAGAGTAAAAATATTGAGCATGCAAATTTTCTTGTTGCACTGGTCGATGAAGAACTTATTGATTTCCCAGTTGTGCACTTAGCTCAGATGAAAATATTATGGAAGGAATGATTAACTGAGATAATTTAAAGAAATTAACATGCAAAATGGATTCATGCGTGAGTGTTACTTTTCGTTGTGTGAAAGGATTAGTTAAGAAGGAGCTAAGGCGGTTCATATTTTCTTGGAGTGCACCCTCATGCATCAAGTTGGGTCATGCATGCAGTTGAATAGGGAACATGTCTTTGACATGAAGCAGTGTGCCCAGGCAGGGTGCAGTTTTTTATCTTGAATGAATGTGCTCGAGTAGGGCGCACTTCTTCAGTTTGAAGGAGTGCACTCACCTCAAGAGCATGTCTTCATTAACTCAAATTGTGCTTTTGATTTTTTGAGTGATTTTCTTGAATTTTGTTTGTTTTTTCTGATTTTTGTGATTTTGTTGAGTGTATGCATGGCTAAAAGGAAAGTTTCTAAGTCAATATGGACTATTATTTCACTTAACCATAAAATTACTAACTTGAATGCTTCTAATGGCTAAGTGATGACACTCAAGACACATTGAATTAGGAGGATGCGAAACTATGAGAAAACACACAAATAAAAAATAAAACCACATGACAATGCAAGGGGGCTTGAAAAAAAAACTAGCGTAGGCTCCAAAATCAACATAGGTGAAATTTTTGGAGGGACTTTGTCGCATCGACAACATTGGTGACACATTGGGAGAACCCTGACTTCTCTAAAATGGTTTTAATGTAAGCTCAAAATATCATTTATCCAAGAATTATTGATTCAATCAATGAGTTACCTTCAAATTCCCACTCTACCTAGTTAATGATATAGACTTTCATATTCCATTACTAGGCACAACACAATATAACAAGCCATATCAATATCCAGTCGATGTAAGTAAGGGAAATATAGTATGGTGAAATAAAACAATCAGAGTGTGAGTTTTACATCTTAGGAATTTCTCTTCTACCAGTAGTCCTGGACAATACCCCAATAGAGTCGCTTCAGGAACAAAAACATTACTTCATTTCTAGTGAGCCTCGAAAGTTGTAATATTACCAAATGGGGAAATCAGAAATATATGCATAAAAAACACTTTCTTTTAAAAATTTATGCTATAATAACTCATAAAAGCCCATGGATCCATTGGTTTATTCATTATAGTAACAAAATACAAAAGGATATTAGAATAAAATCACGATAGATGAGATAAACAAGCCTCCCACACCTAGAATAGCCCAAAAACAATGCAACCCCAAGACTACTAGAACACAAACATACTACAGCAAGTGAAAGTGCAGTCTAATGAGGGTTTATTATAATCCAAAATTATAGAGACAAATGGATCTGATATTATATTAATCAATAATGCTCAAAAACTGAGATCTAGTCTCTTTTACACTAATCCAAGAGAACCCGGGAAAGGTTTCCAGAAATACACCCAAATACAAATGGTGATCTACAACCATAGGACTGAAGAGTCATTGAAAATTGAAGCTCATGAAAATATAAGGCTGAAATAATATAGATCTTATGTAGATCTCCTCTAGGGTTTCTTCCAATGAAAGGATGAACCCTTCACCTACAGTAAAACACTCTAAAAGAGCCAATAGATCCTCCTCTGAAACTGCCCTCCAAAATAATGCAATTCCCAGCTAAAACTATGTTGTAAATGATGGGGATAAGTTCGTTTGATGCCAAAGATCTGAAATTCACTCAATAACCCTCCAAAATGATATCCCAAGAGAAGGAATCCTTCCTCCTATGAAAAACTAGCTAGGAAAGTGGGTTTATCAACCCTACACTGCAACACCTTGCAACACAACACAATATTCTACAAAATTTGCACTGTATCTGAATACTAAAGCTTAGATAGAATGCTAGATATGTGGAATGATAGATCAAGACTCTCCCAAGAGCTACTCAAAGGGAAGAGGTGGGATTACCAACCGGGAACACCCTATGCTAAACAACACCAGCAATCTTAGCTAAACAGTTGAAGAGAGAAAAGTCTAAACAAAAATCTCAAAATAATAATCATCAGCTAACCCGATATGGCTGCCATCCTCTTCCTTATAAAAAATGTGAGCCTTCTCACCTTGGGTCCCACTCATTAGGGTTTCCACCATCACACAATCAATCTCCCTCCAAAACTGCATTGTCCCATCATTAATGCCACTCCTCCATAACAACGTTGTTTGATTTTGTCAAATTTGACCTCTTCAACCTACTCCAGCCCCTTTTCACACCTAAAGGTATTCAATCCGGCTTTATATGACTATCTAAACTAATCCACAGTCATACTGGGCCATCTTCATTGATGATTCACTCCCTCCATTTCAGCTCTATTGACTTCGTCAAACTAGACCTTTTCTTCATGCATTAGACCATGTTCACACATGAGGGTGATTTATCTAGCTATGAATATGATCCCTTTTGACATTAAGAGGGATTTTATGCCTACTGAAAATATTTATGGGCATCCCTACCCATTTATTCATCTAACTACATGTCAAGAGAAAAATTAATATTGCAATCAACTGGATGCTAATTTAGGAATATTACAGTCCTCCCCTCCCAAATGTTGCTTGTCCTCAAGCAACTACAAGGATAGAACTAAAGAGCCTCCTCTCCTCCTCATGTAGAATCCTCATATTATTAACTCCTCCAAGGAATAAGATGTTGTCTCATCAATACATCTCCAAGTTTCCCCTCGCAGGTATTCAAGTTAGCTTTTGGTGACCATCCCAAATAGCCATCATCATGTAGAAGTAAAACACCCATGGAGGAAACAATGTGTTTTCTAGAGGCCTTCTTGAGGCATGGAATCTGAGATATGTTGGGAACCATCATCTACTTGTGAATCTCCTGTCCCCAAGCTATCGTCCATACAAAATGAGCCACCATCCCAAATGGTAACTCATGAAAAATCTCCTCCACCTTTGGCTCCTACAATGTAGGTGGGTTGCATAACTGAACACGGTAGAAAAAACAGCCTACCCCACACTGTCTCTCTCTCCACTTATGATAAGTGTAGAGTAGCTGCTGATTTTGGGTTGCAATAATGTTGTCATCAAGAGGCAAGAACAAGACTGAATATTCAAATATCCTCTCTCTAGAGTCATGAATCATGCTGGCCCAAACCATCCCATACAAAGTGAATGGTACATCATCACCATATGGTATCCAAATCAGAAAAATGCTGAAGGTTATGTTCAAGTTTTGATGATACCAATGGTTTCTACAGTGGATACAACATAGTTTTACGAATTGATGTTTTAGAACATCATGTGGCAAGTTGTCTCCCAACAAGTTGCTAGTTGTGCAAGTTATCTCATCTACTATGAGGTATTAAAATGCATTATACATTAGCTGAACATAATAATAATACCACACTTGCCCAAGGTCATACAAAGGAAATTTGTCTCCATCACAAATGTTGGTCCTAGAATGACCATGGAACCCAAAGATAATCTTGCCCTCTTGTGGAGCAATTCACTGTACATAGATGGTGAGAAGATGAAAATACTTTATGAAATTATCAATAAATACAAAAATAAATTTCTTACCATGCATAGTGAGTAGGCTGAAAGTGAGGTCCATAGATGAACCCTCCCAAGAGAATCTCCTCATAAATAGCTGAAAAATGAAGGCATGCATACTCCCAAGTGACAACGCTGTTGGCCTTAGTGATAAGGCTCTTATCACTCCATGACTCCCTTATTTGACATGCCACATGCCAAATTCATCCACCATCATGCTGCTATGTGTATAAATCTCCTTCCCATGTGGAAGCACCTCCTTATTCTCCAATGTTGAAGGGTAGCCTTTTTTCACTTTGATTGTGCCATCCCTTTCTCCTGAAACATGCTGCAAAGTATGGGAAAAATATAGCCCATACTCTCCCAAGAGTAGCTAAAGAAACAATAGCTCTTGTTGCCTCCTCACACCGCCATCATATGAATCATGAGATGAAAACATGATGATTGATATGAAGAATACCATATCAACATAATGCACCCAAACTCCTTGCTGCCATATGATGCAGGTACCCTGCCAAGTTTCCTCCACCAACATACCCCTTGAAGAAGGATATGTCACATGATGGCCAAACTCTTTTAAGAGTAGCCAACACAGCCATGACTCTTGCTGCCATGTGTCATAGATATGTAGGTGACTCACCAACCTCTTGCTTACCATCCACACCCTTTCATCCAAATGTGGGTGTCTCCTACCATGCCCCATCTTGGTATTCCTCCAATGGAGAACACCATCCTTCCATATCAAATTTATACCCTTACATTTCATGGGATGTTGAAATGCAATCTCTTGGAAATATCCCAGTGAAAACCCCTCATCAAGGACCATATTGAATCCATAAGGATCCAGGTATGTCGAAGGTATAACCTCCTCATAGGGATGTACAATTCTCATCCTCAAATATCCATCACAATGATGAAATATAAGATGTCTCTCATCGATCATCTGCTCCTCCAATGTCACACAAGTGTAATAGACATCAGAATTCTCTAATAATAGTTGGGCCCCCAACTCATTACCGATGCTCAATGATAGGGCTGTTGATATCTATAATGATGTTTTAACTGTCTCCTACTCATGCTCAATGATGAACATATAGTTCTGCATTGAATTTTTTAGGACAATGCTCATCCTATCCTCCAAAAATCCACACCCCAACCCCCGGAGTTGTGTGCATCTCAATAATGAATAGTCAGGAGGATTGTTTATCCTTTTCTTGAACAACTCAAGGCTGCACAACGCAGTGAAATTATGCTGCTCCAATTCAACAATACGTTTTGACCCTTGGTCATGCAATGGAATTTTTCCACAACCCTCCATATGATGTGTTGAAATAACAAAAAGTGGAAACTTATGAATACCTTGGTAAAGCTTGGGAAAATCTTGTATTTCTACAAGGGTTCCTTCCTCCAATTTGATGGCTTCCCCAACTGTTGATGATGATGGCTACTCTTCCATAGTTGTATCAATGCTGGTAAAATTCTCCTCAAGTGGTGGTGAAGGCTTCTCCTCCTCTAATTTTCTTTTGTCAAATTTTGAGTAAAATCTGCAAATGTTGTCACTCTTGCATGACTCATATGGATGAACCACCAAATGTTTTATTCACCCTCAAGGTGTATCATTGCAATCTCAGTAGCCTCTCTTTCTATCACTAGATGTAGTAGGAAGAATGCATCTAGCTTCATTACCCAAGCCCTTGCTATACATGTGGATGACCCATCAAAATTAGACAATATAAATCTATTACCCTTTAGTCTCCTATTGTTGCAAGGTCTCCTTTCTTCTTCCAGTTGAATGAACTGTGGGAGAGTTTGAGTCTCTTTGAAAGCTCTAGGTTGAGACTTATGTTCTGCCAGCTATCCACTTAGGATCTCATGTTCCAAGTGCCCCCATCTCCATGCCCCTTGTCTTCTTCCTCAAAAGGAAAGGGCATAGTATATTGCTTTGGAGATCTCTACAACACTGCTTCTTTCTTCTGATAATAGGAAGTACATGAATCTTCCTCTTTTTGAAACCCTCTAGAGGTCTCATTTTATCTTTCCTCTTTCACTTGCTCAACCTCCTTAGGGAGGTTCTTCATAGCTCTGAAAACTCATGAGACAAAGCTCATTCTCTCCATAATTCTAATCTCTTGTCCTTCTCTTCTTCTTCTTATAGCATATTGGCTGAAACTCACAATCTGAGCCAAGATTATGCTCTGATACCTCTGTAATATTCCCAAATGGGGAAATCAGCAATATATGCATATAAAACACATTTTTTAGGAATTTATACTATAATAACTCATAACATCCCATGGATCCATTGTTTTATTCATAATAGTAACCAAATAAAAAAGGAGATAAAAAACAAATCATGATAGATGAGGTAAACAAGCCTCCCACACTTATAATAGCCCAAAATCAATGCAACCCCAAGACTATTGCAACACAGAAATAATGCAACAAGTGACAGCGCAGTCTAATGAGGGTTTATAATCCAAAAATATATATATAAATAGATCTTTTGTTATATTAATCAATAATGCTAAAAAACTGAGATCTAGTCTCTTTTACACCAATCCAAGAGAACCCGAGAAGGGTTTCCGGAAATACATCCAAATACAAATGGTGATCTATAGCCATAGTACTGAAGATTCACTAAAAACTGAAGCTCATGAAAATATAAGGCTGAAATAATATATATATGATGTAGATGTCCTCTAGGGTTCCTTCCAATGAAAGGCTTAACCCTTCGCCTACAAGAAAACACTCTAAAAGAGCCAATAGATCCTCCTCTGAAACTACCGTAAAAAAATAATGCAATTCCTAGCTAAAAATATGTTGTAAATGATGGGGATAAGTTTTCCTAATGCCAAAGATCTTAAATGTGCTCAAGAACCCTCCAAAATGATCTCCCAAGAGAAGGAATCCTTCCTCCTATGAAAAACTAGCTCAGAAAGTGGGTTTATCAACCCTCCATTGCAACACCCTGCAACACAACACAATATTCTCTAGAAAATACGTCGTATCTGAAGACTGAATCTTGGCTAGAAGGTCAGATATGTGGAATGATAGATCAGGAATCTCCCAAGAGCTACTCAAAGGGAAGAGGTGGGATTCCCGACTAGGAACACCTTGTGCTAAACAACACCAGCAATCTTAGCTAAACAGCTGAAGAGAGAAACATATAAACAGACATATAAAAATAATAATCATAAGCTAACCCCATATGGTTGTCATCCTCTTCCTTATAAACAATTTTAGCCTTCTCACCTTGGGTCCCGCTCATTAGGGTTTCCATCATCACACAATCATTCTCCCTCCAAAACTGCGCTGTCCCATCATTAATGCCACTCCTCCATAACAACGTTGTTTGATTTGGTCAAAGTTGACCTCTTCAACATGATATAGCCCCTTTTCACACCTAGGGGTCTTAAATCTAGCTTTATATGACTATCTGAACTATTCCACATTCATACTGGGTTGTCTCTATTGATGATTCACTCCCTCCATTTCGGCTCTGTTGAATTGGTCAAATTATACCTTGTCTTCATGCATTAGCCCCTGCTCACACATGAGGGTTCTTTATCCAGCTATGAATATGATCCATTTTCACATTAAGAGGGATTTTATTCCTACTGAAAAGATTTATGGGCCTCCCTACCCATTTATTCATCTAATTACATGTCAAGAGAAAAATTAATATTCCAATTAGCTGCATGCTAATTTAGGACTATTACAAAAGTACCTCGTCAAAGTCGATTTCTTCACCTCCCTACACAGGAATCCATTCTCTTCTTTCACCCTTTTATTTTTATTTATTTCATTTTACTGTGCATATGCACTTATAATTTTTTTCACGGGCGGAAGATGGATCCCAACTTATTGAGAGAAAAAGAGGTTGTTCCTTGATATACATATTTTAGATCTTTGATGCTTTAATTAATAAAAAATTTCCCCTCATGTTATTATAAAAATATAGATAAGAAATAACGCACCCTATTTAAAAAGGTTGAGTGTGGGAAAGATAATCCTAAAATAGATACAAATTTCCTAGTTTGCTTACAACTTCGCGGTTGAAGGATTGTATTTTCCATCGAAAAATCATTGTATTGAAAGATGTAAACCAAATCAAGGAAGAGGGTGACAGATAAGCCATTGAATACGTGATTCTACTACTTTCCTTTCACAAAATATTAGCCACGCCATCTCAAATCTCAAAACCTACTTATTCAAATACCAATAAAACTGAAAGAATAAAATTAAAACATGAAAGACAAGATAATAGTGCAATGAATCTAACAACATGTAACCTAACCTAACCTAAACTAAAAAATTCAAGGTCGGATAATGTAAAATGTAACTTCCAATGCAACCATAGAAGATGATCCCAACCTTTATTCCAAAGGATATGACCATGTAATGTAAAAACGAAAAGGAGTGCAGTGAATAAGAGGAACTGTGCAAGCATCTACAACGACTAATGAAAATAGGAAGTGTAACAACAATGATGTATCACACTCAATTGTTCTACCACACAAGGAAAGTTACAAAAACAATAATCACTTGGCTATGATCGTATATGACTCAAAAAAGTGCATGCAAGTGTAGGCTATGAGACATGGAAATATACTGAAAGGATTCTTCCAAAGAATCTGTAACAAGATCATGGACACAAAATTTAGGGAAGGACACACAAGAAATACTACACAAGGAAAAATCCATCTCATAATCCATGTAATCAGGTTGACCATAATCTAAGCTGTTGTGCATGTGAAATTATTTGATGGATGATGTAAGATATTCTTTAAGATTATTCCATGATCCTACATTACATATTGGAGATTTACTTAAATGGGATGAAGTGGTGTAAGCTCAATAGTCAAATTAAATTTCCTTCCTTGAGGGTTAAAATTATTTATGCGAATAAAAAATCATCCCTTAGGAAGGCATCATCATCCCATGTGCTGAAATCAATGAAAACATTGCAGAGGAAAAAAAAAAAAAAAAAACTAATCAAAATCACAAATATCACCACGGTGATAAGGAATTGAAGTAGCCATCATTCTTAGCTGAAGTTCCCTAGTCACCTAAATTGACTCTAAATTCATAGAAAACATAGTCACTTGCTTATCAAACCAATATTTTAAATCATGAGATTCAACAAAAAATTGATGTTCAAGACTAGTGAATTTTTTTTTAATGATAAGCATGGCATCTTCTTAATCGAAAGGGGATATACTTGAAAGAAAATCTTCGGTAATTGTATCAGTATCCTTTTCAAACTCTTACAAATAAAAATCTTCATGTGGAAATAAAGATTCAACTAGGTTACTTCAATGGCCATTACCATATAATTTCAAAATAAGAAAATAATCGGGGCCATGATCATCTAAGGGTTCATCTTGATTAATGGGTGAAAAATTTATGGGATGAATCTCTAGATTTGAAGGTGGTTGATTAATGATGTCAGATGAATCACCATCATATGAGAGGTGAGAAAAATATAATTTCTTTGCCTACAAGATCGTCTTCTGATTCAATAATTGATCTAGGTCCAACATACAGAACATCAAGGGGAGGAGGACATAGGACAAAGAGCATATCCGGTTCTTCTTCTAGATGTTGGAGTTGCTTTTGATTAGGAGAATATGATTCAAAATATATCCTTAACATCTAGTCTAAGAGTTAAAAATTCTCATCCAATAAATTCCATTCCACGTCGTCATTTGGAAATTGATAACAAAGGTGAAGGAACCGATCAACAAAATGGTCAAGAGATTCAATCAATTCCATTCTAAGTTGATCATTTCATCAATAGCATCTTGATATTCATATTTATTAAAAATTGATAAATATCGTTCACCAAGTGATCAAAATATGTTATAGAAGAAATGGTAAAACAATAGCACCATTTCTCTGCACGACCATCCAATGTAAGGGTAAACAACCATGCAAGGATTTGTTTTGAATAAACACCACAAAGGAAGTAGAATTGAACAAATTCAACAACGTAACTAAGGACAATTCTTGTACACTTTCCATCGAATTTAAATTATGACAAGTCATGTATAAAATCCATAGGGATTTAAATATATAAATATTTTGTAAAACACCTTGGGATTATGATTTGGGATCAAGCCATTGAAGATTCAACTAGACTTCACAAGAAAAACTTGTCATCTTGCCCTCCTTTTAGCACAAAAAATGTTGACGGTGTTGGACTCCACCAACATTGTAAAGGGATCTCCCTAATATGAAGTCCCAATTATACCTCAAACTATTAGGTGTAGGAGTCCCATCAGATCATATTGTCTAGCCACAATTGGAATTCATTGGCTTCAATCAAACATAAGATAATGCAATGCCTCTTTGAGTCAGAAAGAATGTGATATTTGTGAGACACCCAGTGCAAGGTGTATGCTGGATATTTAGATGGCTGGTGAGAGAAAATGAGCCACCAGATAGAAAATTAATAGTACTATCCTAAAGGGGACCTGAGGATAAATAGGAAAACTTGTTGAGTACATGCATATTAGTTCACTTAGTAAAAGAAAATTGTTAAAGCATAAAAACATTCATTCAATAATAGCCATAGCTAAGAAAAAAATAGTTCATTAACTTAGTATGAAAATAAAGCAACATATACCATAAACATAACTAGAATAGTCCAACTACATCTATGATACATGTATAAAGGAATTTCAACTCATTGAGTTTTTTATTATAGGCATAAGATCCCAGGAACACTCTTACATGGATGAACATTGTATCCAGTAGTGGAACACGAAGCCACAACTTACTTCTCTAGAGAATAATCTATGTCCTATGTGGTACAAGAGTAGCCAAGGCTAAGCCTCGCAAAAAATCCATTTGATATAAAAAATACAATGACTTTTGAGCTTCCCAATGAATCTTTGAATTCTATGACTATTGATATTCTAGCATGAATCATTACATTCCAATATGTGGCTTTTCATATCCCACATGTTTCCATTATAATTTATTACATAACATTTATTGAATATCATTTATTACATGAATTTTATTGCATAAGAAAATTTACAAATCAGACAGTGACCTAATAACACAAAACTGCTAAAAGAAAAAATCATAAAAAAGATAGACCATTTTCTTCTTCATGGAGTTCACTTGTGATGTAAGTGTTACATGCTATGAACTCCTTCACAATGTCTTTGATATAGTTTTTCAAGTCCCATTTGTAGCACATATCACCTCAAATGCCTATGCCAGCATGTTCTTCAAGGTTGACTGCATATTATTCCACAACGATGAAAGCTTCATGTGTGCTTTGAATGGTGCAAGAGCATACTTTTAAATGATATCTTCAATGATCTCCAAGCCTTCCCATTTTTTTACTTTCCTAATTTTTTCAATGCAATCCCTAATTTCCTAGAAGATGACCTCCCTGCCTCTAGTTTATTTAAGGGTTCTGATGGCAGGAATCCTGTGTTTTTGTGTTAGAGACTCAAAACCATTATGTAGCCAGTTGTATGCAACCATAGTATTAATTGAGTCTGCTCCAAGGTGAGAGTAATTTTGTAGGTGGAGTCTCAACTAAAATTTATCTATCTCAGTTAAGACTTTGTCTTTCCTTTCCAAATGCTGCCAATCATATGCATATTTGGCAGTCCACTCCTGCATATGATCAAGTGCTCTATTTCCTATCTTTAGGTGTTTCACCACTTCCTGTGCATTCTTCTGAATGCCAATGAGAGGGGCCATGACCTGCTATATTAGTATCATATCATCATATAGGAATACCATGGTATCCTACATCGGTCCCGTCTCTTATAGCATGGATGCCCACCATTTTGTGGTATTGGTGTTCTTTAATGGTAGCTGTTGGTTTTCTGCTGAGAGATGTTATAACTTTTTCTTCACCGCAACAAATTATCTTCTCAACCTCACTTTCTCATTCAATTAGTACTCTAAGTTTTCATGTTCTGCTATAGTGAAGGAAACATTTTCCACCATAACTGCCTTTGGATCTTTTCTAGTATTGGTGGTGATCACTTTTTCTGTTACTACTGAGACTGGATTTTGAGGACCATTTGGAAAGTACTAATCTATTTGTTGCACGATCCTCTTCTTTATTTGATCAAATTTTATGATGAAAACATCTATGACTCTACCTATTGGTGGAGGTGTAATCCCCATTTCTCTAAATGGAAGATGACCTCCTATGAGTGTTTGTTCGCTTGGAGTACTCGGCTCAACATCCATAGGTTGGATGGTGTATTATTCCTCATACTTCTCCTCCTCCAGTTCATGAGTCAACTATTCTTCTTCCAACCTCTTTGATGATTTATCCTCTTGAGACTCCCTCTGTTGTTCTTCCTCTATATATCTCCTTTCTTCCTCTTATATTTTTTTCTTCTCAAACAACTCATGTTGCTTCCTGCTTTACTCCTCCTCCTCTTCTTCTTCTTCTTCTCCTCTCCTCTCTGGATTTGTTTGTGTATCTACTGTTTTTTAAGGATCAATCTTCCATTTCCTGCTTCTCTCACTTGAAGAATACCTAGTCCTTTTCCTTCGAGCTAGCATCTTCACTTGAGGTGTGGTTTTATCCTCCTACCCTTGCTCCTACATGTGCTCAACTGTTGGATCATGTGGTGAATTGGTCTTCATGGTTGGATGTCTCTTCATTGTAGAAGTATACCATCTCTTTATCTTTTCATATTCTGGTATACATATTGATGAATTCCCCATGTTATAACTAATCCTTTGGCGATATTGCTGCACAATTCACCTAAAATCATCTGCATGGAAGTATTTGGTGGTGAATTTTAAGTGCTTCATCTCTTGTATCTTGGCACATAATGCTCAGTGACTCTTTAATTCATACAATCTGATCCTAAATTGAAAGATAGGCCAAGTGGCTTTCTTACTCTTATGAAGAGTTCTTGACAATCGTTTGACAAGCTAATTTTCCACTTCCTGCATGACCACCTAGTTTGTCACATAACACGATAAAAGATAACGGGTTGTTTGACATTCGAACAATATGATATATGTTCCCTTAGGAGCTACAAACCAGTCTGCGATATATTGAAGTGACTCCTTCACTCGATCAGTCATGCATGGAAAATCACTATTGAATATCAGGCGATAACAACTACAAAGAAGTCTCCAACCAATTTGTCATATGCACCTCTGAAGCTTCATTATGATAATAACCTGGAGTGGAAATAAACTGGGAAATTATCTTTGGGAATATAGTTCCAATATAGTTTCAAGAAGAGATACCGTGTACATATTCCATCTAGAAGAAATGAATACATGAAAAATTTTGGTGCTTGATTTTCCTGTAAATATGCTTTGTCTTGCCCCACCTGTCGCTGCAATTCATATGATAATATATCTACCCAATTGAAATCTTTGCCATGTGTCACCAGCAGATTGAGCATATATATCTAATTTACTTGGAACATTTCAACGTTATTGCACCCAAACATCCGATAGTACATACCTATCAAATACTAATATACGTTTCTCAAGATATTTGTTGGATAAACTATTGATGCGAAATGGGGAAAATTGGAAGGTTATTGACACCATTGTTTGATAACATCACTTATCTCGAGGGTATCCCATTTTTTGTAGAAGTTGTTGTTCGCATATACACTAGGCTTTTTCATCTTATAGTGTGTTTGCATATCCTCACCATAATAGGTGGCAAGGTGACTGGAACTCTCACTACGAAGCAGAATGTGAGATTCATCCATGTGTGTGATGATCCATTCAATAGCTTCAACACATAGCAAGACTGGGAATATTCATGCAATCCTCTATATCCTGGCATTCTTAATGTTTATGGATGGATGAAGATCTTGTAATTCCTCAGGAAAATTCTCCCACGTGAATGTGTTAAAGATGTTTCTCCATATGACCTTGGTAGCTTTTTAATGAAACACTATGTGTCTGCATATATAGGAATACTTAGGTTTGCAACTTTGACGGACTCATCAACACTTTCCTATGAAGGTCCTTTAGAGGATAAGATATGAGGTGGCACGTCTCCAATAGATGATGAAAAAGTGTTAACATTTCTGACACATACACCTATTTTTGGAATAAGGCTCATAGCCCCAAGATCAACTTAATACAACTAAGTATGCATCACTACTTTTGAATCACGTTCAAAGAGCCATTATGAATGATATACCATGAAAAACGATGAATGAAAACCAAAAATAACTTTCATGCAAGAAAAATACACATGCAAACTATGAGGGCACACTTTCAAAGCATGAAGGGGACATGCATGATTATTAGAGGCTTTGTAGTGCACTCATGCACTCAAGAAAGAGGCAAAAAATTAGATAGGGGGCACTATAGAACCCTAAAGAGTCGAAGGAATGGGGGAAAAAGGCCTTCATGTATTACCTATGCCCCCATGCACCCTACGAGTAAGGATGGCACACTGTCACATTTTGAGCGGATGAAGGATGAAGTAATTAGAGCTTCAGGTATTCAAAGTGTGCGTATGTGCTCAAGGAAAATGAGGGTGCATTGTCACATATTGAAGCATTGAATGATGAGGCTTTGTGCCTTGATTGTTTTCCTATGCACCCTAAAGAAAAGGAGGGAACATTGTAGCACTCCAAAGGGTCAAAGAGAAAATATTCATACCTTCCTAATGCTCTCATGCGGACAGGAAGAAAACTAGGTTACACAGGGTGCAATTATTTAGAATGAAGAAGCTTTGAGCTTAAGAAGTGCACTCTACCTAAAAAGAGCCCAAAAAAAAGTTCAAACAACAGAATTATATGCTAAAATGAGAAATAGAAGGGGCTGTAGTGATTTATAGTTGTTGTCGCATGCATGGTGGAAGATGGAGGGTTTTAAGAATGTGAAGAGTTTCTTGCATGTGATAGTGGATGAAAACTTGCAAGATGAAGATTCAACAAAAACACCAACAAAAAAACTACAAAATAAGAGATATGGAACAAAAAAACTAGGTCTAATAGTGAAATCATGAAAAACAGTAAAAATATTGAGCATGCAAACTTACTTGTTACACTGGTTGATGAAGGGCTTCTTGATTTCTCGGTTGTGCGCTTAGCTCAGATGAAAATATTTTCGAAAGAATGATTAATTGACTTTATTTAAATAAATTAACATGCAAAAATGATTCATGCATGAGTGCCACTTGTCGCCAGACGAAATGATTAGTTAAGGAGTTATTGTGGTTCTTGTTTTCTAGGAGTGTGCCCCATGTTCGTTCATGCATGCAACTGAACATGGAACATGTATTCGACATCAACGAGTACATCCAGGTAGGGTGAAATTTCCCAACCTGAATGAATGCGCTCAAGTAGGGTTCACTTTTTCATCTTGAAGGAGTGCGCTCATCTCAAAAGCATGTATTCGTCAACTCAAAGTGTGCTTTTGCTTTTGTGAGATATTGTCTTGCTTTTGTTTGTTGTTTCCACTATTGTGTTATATTTTAATTGTATTTATGGCTAAAAGTAAAGTTTCTAATTCAATACGAACTGTGAGTTCACTTAACCATAAAATTACTAACTCGAATGCTTCTAATGGCCAACTGATGACACTTGAAACACAATGGCTTAGGAGGATGTGACACTAGGAGAAAACACACAAATAAAAAATCAAACCACATGACACCAAAAGGGCGCTTGAAATGATAGTTAGTGTAGCCTCCAAAATCAACATATGTGAAAATTTTGGAGGTTTATTGTCAAAGTTATAATGCAATGTTCAATGGGGAGGTATCTAGAGATGGAACCCCACTAACACCTAGCTCATTCGACAAAGAATAAGAAAGTTAAAAATATTTTCCATTGGAAAAATACCAGCTAGAAATGGCCTATTTTCCTCACAATTCACAAAGTCTATTTCTAACATCATAGATCATACCCTAATAAATAACGTGAGCCCCCAAAGTCCTCAACCCAATATAACGGTACCTGTCGATTAAAATATTTGCGAAGTAAAAAAGGAGGGTCTGAAAAGGAAGTCCAACTAGTTCATAAATATAAATAGACCTTGTAGAAACATATGATAACTCGACTGTGAACTAATGACATGAGGAAAAATAAGGTGGAGGATGTTTATTTTTCCAGCGAAATTAGGTTTAGCACAGTATTTCTGAAATAATGATAATTAATTTTGATGTAGATATTCTTTTATCTTTTTTCAATATATCATTCAAGAACTATACATTAGAAATTCAATAGTAGAACATTACATGCCATGATGCACAAAAGAGAGATAATATTTACCCTTGGAAAACCCACTACGGGGAAAAAATAATCCACCTTTTCAATAGAGAAATTATTATTGTTCAATAAGAGACACATCTAGAACTATGGTCAAACCTATTCTTCTCCTCCAAGTAAAGTCACCCAAATTTATCCCGCACTTCATTCCACCTTCCTGATTTATAAATATTGGCCTCTGAGAAACTGTCTTGTAGCCTAGAATTTCAACCCCCAGAATTTGCTCAGTAACCCATAAAATTTCGCCCCCCTCTGTAAAATAATGCTCAAAAACAATGTGAATCACATACATAGACTTCTATCCAAATGTGTCAGTTCATCAGAGAGGAGAGAGAGAAACTCAACCTTCTTTCTTTGTCCCTCTTGAGCCCCTTCACTTTCGTAGAAGTTGTCTTGAGTGAGGAATGTAAATCTTCCAAATGAGGAGACTGACCTTCCTTTATATATTTTTCTATCTAGGATGAATATATGTGTCTGCTATCCAAGGAAGACTTGACTAGGAGGGAATTTGACTTATCACTTGACAAAAATGTCATTTTAAAAAATTCAAATTGTCACTTGACAAAAATGTCATTTTTAAAAGTTGCAATGGGACTTTGATGTTGAAAAATGCAGCAAGAAATCATCGATTTGATTTTTCCTTGATTAAATTGAGAAAATTCAATTTTCCACATCAAGAGACAACTTAGATGAAGTTAACCTGTGTGACATGGCTCTTGTCACTTAGCTAGCTTAGTATATTCGAGTTATAGGAGTTAGATTTCAGTTAATCATCTGTGATTTCTAATTTGTAGAAATCAATCTTAGCTATCTCAAGTTTTTTTCAGTTAAACTATTCTAATTGTTGGAGGAACTAGTGGAAGGTCAGCTAATGTTATGAAACCAGCTCAAAAAATAGAAGAAATGGGAGATCAGTGCCTTAGAAATCATCCACTTCAAGAGGGAAACCTCCTTTACATTACATAAATGAAAAATTCTTGTACAATATAAATGAAAAAAAACCCTTTCTATATATAGGAGTCCAATGGGTCACAATATAATCCTAGCAGACATAATAATAAAAATGTAAGGGCACAAAAATAAAAATAGTGGGCTTCTATGGGTCACAATAATGACAATATGGGGACTACATTGGAAAAACAATCACAATAAGGGGGCTATACTAACAATAACAATAAGGGGATACACTAGTATTATAGGGACCTAAATTCCCCTCTCCTTAAAATAAGTGTTGTCCTCAATGCTTGATTATTTATTGATTTTTATGTATAAAATTCTCATCCTCCCATGTGGAATATTCAATGGGTAAGTTATTACACTTGCTGAGATACTATGAAATTGATCTATTTCCTAGTTTTCGATTTCTTGTTTCTGTGACTACTTCAGAACTTCTTTCGTTGCGATGTTGATCTTCCTGTTAATTCATTTGATTATGCACCAAAGTTAGGTTATCCTTTGAGAGTTGGAAAACTTGTTGTTGATGCTCGAAGTGATCTTCCACTACTTTATCATCCATATTAGCTTTCATTTGATCCTTCAAACCATCCAAATTAGCCTCCATTTTTTCTTTTAAACCATTTATGTCATCTTTGATTGCTCTTTGTAAGATCGAAATTTTCTACACTTGGTATCGTGATTTTGATATATCATACTGCAATTCTTCCTCTTCATGCGTCATAGTAGATGCTTTTGAGGGCTTAATGGGTGCGGAATTATTTTTTGGGGGAATTTTAAAGCCCAATACTGATATCTATGCTTCAATATGCCCTTGTAATCACTTCAAATTTATTTTTCAAACAAGACTTATGCAGTTTGAAAAAAAAATACACGCCTTTTTCTTTCTTTTGAGGAGCCCAATATTGAAACTAATGTACCTCTATAATTTTTGATCCCCTAGATTTCATTTTTAGTTCTTTAGTATCCCTCTAAAGCCTCTTTCCAATGCCACAAGTCTGACCTGATTTTGATTCTTCAAGGAAAATTTATGCCCAGTCACCCACAGTGACCTAATTATGGACTGGTTCAGTAGAGAGAACTTGTATGGTGTGCCAC
The DNA here is from genome assembly GCA_034641835.2 of Pinus albicaulis. NCBI lineage: Eukaryota > Viridiplantae > Streptophyta > Pinopsida > Pinales > Pinaceae > Pinus > Pinus albicaulis. Next base: position 840,805,467 of record CM076569.1, on the reverse strand, counting down.
ATGTCACGGTTTCCTCCTTCGGCTCTGAAATTGATATACAGGAAACTACAATCCATTTAATTTCGGACACTTTTTACAAAATTCCAATATGAAGCTCAGAGAGAGAGTTACGATGATTTTCCCAAGGTCACCTCTTTGAGATGAAATTCGGGAGCCTGTAAAAACCCTAACTTCCATAGATCATATCTCCGAAAGTATTTCGAACCAATATAATATATTTTTACACGATGTTCCACAGGCTTTTTTCGCAAATATGTTTTTTTTTTAGCTTCTCAACCTTCATAGAAAAAAAATTATAGTCAAAATTCCATGATGACCTGTTTGAATTAGTGAAACCCTAGAATCCAAACCTCTAATACCAAATTTTATGAAACCCACTCCAAAAATATAAGAAAAGAGAGATCAATGCCTTATAAATCATCCACTTTGAGGGGAAAACCTCCTTTACATTACATATATTAACAATTATTGGATGATACAAATGAAAAAATCTCCTTTCTATATATAGGAGTCAAATTGGTCACAATATAATCCTAGCCGACATAATAACAACAATGTAAGGGCACAAAAATAAAAATAGTGGGCTTCTATGGGGCACAATAATAACAATATGGGGATTACATTGGCAAAATAATAACAATAAGGGGGTGATACTAACAATAAAAATAAGGGGATACATTATTATTATAGGGACTTAACAGTTAAGCAGTGGGACTTTAGTCAAACTCAATGATCATCCAATTAACTAATCAGTCAACCCAAATTATCTAGTGCATGCAAAGAATTCGAGTTCCCTAGCTGTAGTGGAGATTCCAAGGCAATGTAACATCAATTACTAGTCTTGAGTGTACAGTTGTTAGATGCAAGCAGATGATAAACCATGGGAATTGTGCAATCCATTTTGGAGAAATTATTGAATAGCAAGGGCTTAATTACTCAATGGATTTCAAAAGGAAATAGGGGCTCAAGAAGTGGCAGAAATTGACTAATTCTGGGTCAAATCTCCCCAATGAAAAGTGAGATAGGTTATTCACATGTAGTTTGTTGAAAAAATAAATTGTAATGCATCTCTATTCATCAAATTAATGAAAGTAGGCATTGGGGTTTTTAGAATATTGGGTTCCCAGGGAAAAATATTAGTGCATGTGTGTTATTTATTATTACATGTCTAAGCTTATTGTTCTAAATTTTCAATCTATTTCCAAAGAGTAGAAGAGGAAGTTTTTGTCTTCTGATTTTGACTAAAATTTCATGAGAAACTGCAAATTTCCATCATAATTTCTATGTGGTATCAAAGCAAGATTCACATTAGAGCACACATTTTGAATTTGTTTCTTAGGATAATTAAATTTGTAGTTCATTGCAATAGGATCTCTTCAGAGATGAGAAGCTTACCTTCAATGGGTTGAGGCTAGAGTATGCCTTGGAAGGAAAATCTAATTTCATAGCATGGAGGCGGTATTGGATGAAAATTGATTTCTAGAATACATCAAGATGGATGTTGAAAAAGCACAAGCATATGAGGCCTAGAACCTTGCTCAGTGGAAGAAAGATGTAGATAGGGAGAGGTGAATAATATTGGATGGAGTACATGATCACATTGTATCAAATCTCCATAGAAAATCAACTTTGTTCGCAATGTGGAAAGAACAAAAAAATGTATTCGAGAATAGTAGTAACCACAGGAAGCTGGCGCTTAAGGATAAACTTCGAAATAAAAATATGAAAAATAATGACAATATTTCACAGTATCTAAGTAGGTTCACACAATTTTGTGATGAACTTAGCGAGGTTGGTGTTAATATTGCAAAAGATGACTTGGTAAGCCTAGCCCTTCTAGTCCTTCCCAAGAGCTGGAAAAACTATCAAGATTTGGTGAACGGGAGGGAGAAACTATCAAATTGGGAACTCTTATGGTCCAATTTGGTATAAGAGGAAATAAGGAAGAATAATAGAGATGGGACTTCATTTAAGGGAGAGGATGAGGAAAATTTTGAATTGGTTGGAAAGGGAAAGAAGGGAAAAGGGAAAAAATCTCAATCCAAACCAAAATCTAGCCAAGGGGGAAAGAAGAAATATTTGTCCAAAATTAAATGCTTCCATTGTTATGAACTCAAGCACTATGCCACGAAGTGTCCACAAAAAAAAGGAAAGCAACAAGACCTTAAGAGGAGAAGCAAGTGAAGCCTTGGCTTCACAGTTCAAGCTTGACTGTACCCTTATCACATGAATTGTAAACACAACGAGGGGGAGCGTGTGGTACTTGGACTCAGGTGCATAATTCCACATGATAAGGTGTAGAGATTTTTTCAGTGACCTGGAAGAAAAATATTTGCAGATGCGCATTGAGTTTCGGGGCAATATAAGGTAAAATGGAACCGGGGTTTGTACACTCACCTTTCAAAGGGAGTTGGTCTCGCCTCTCAAGCTCAACGATGTTATGTTCATTCCATGCCTAAAGAAAAATATCATATACATTGCAGTTTTGGAAGGCCATGGTTATGATGTAATATTTAGAAAAGGAAAGACATTCCCGAGACACATAACAATATGATAGGTGAATAAAATCGGGGTTCGTGTGAAAAAAATGTGTAAGCTATGTGTGGAAGACTGTGCTTTATTAAGCACTAAGGAAAAGAATGTGCAGAGCTAGAATTTCATTAACATTCGATATAGAAGATTTAGCCATTTGTATCATGGCTCCCTAAAGATTATGCAAGAAATAACCAAAATCCTCCCCCAAGGAGCACTTGAGTAGCAAGATATATGCAAAGGATGTACCTTGGTGAAGTACCAAAATCCATAAGATCGGGACAAAAAAGCACATGTAGTCCTTGAAAGGACCCACTTTGATGTCTGTGGACATTTCTCGAAAACCTCCACTTCCAGGCGCAATTTTTTTGTCATTTTTATTGATTAATTCTCATGAAAGTGATGGATCTTCTTCATGCGGAAGAAAGATGAGACATTCTCCAAGTTCATAGAATTCAAGGCACTGGTTGAGAAAGAAACTGATAAGAAGTTGAAGCTTCTTAGGAGAGATAATATAGGTGAGTACGTGTTGAATGAATTCAAAAATTTCTGTGTGAAAGAAGGCATTCGAAGACAGTTGACAACCCACAACCCACAATAGAATGGGGTGTTATTTTTCCATGGGAAAACATTTCCTAGGTCCTTAGCCATGTGGTGATGCTATAGAAGAAAAAAAAAGTAGCTTCTCACCGACTTTAGTTTATCCCTAAGGTTGCTTTTTCTACTTTGTAATTTTGTTGTTGGAGTCAAGATGATGAATTTATCTCTTTACCATGAGTTGCATGATATGTATAATGCACGCTAAGTCATTAGGAGGGGGAGTGATGAAGATTTGTCATATTAAAACAATGTAAAAATATTTAAAATCCACCTAAAACTCATTCAATTGGTAAAATATGAAGCACACAGATGATTTCATGCAAATAAACTAATTGTTGGGTAAATAAATGCATTAAAAATGATAGTAAGAGATAAAATCCAAGTTTAATAAGCATAAAAAATCACTTACTTTGGCTAATTTGAATGAGACTAATGCTGATAGAGAGAGTTTACATGAAATTCCTATCAATGAGTGATTTTACCTCTTGAAGAAGAGAGCCAATTGGTATGAGGAATGAAAATTGCTATGAGCCTCTTTTTTAAAATGTTAAGCATACATAAAAATGTGGAGAGAATTTAGATAATCATTGAATGCATTTTATTCACAAAGGTATACATATTTATACATGGTCTTATGACCCTTGGTTTTCATATTCCATGTAGTCTTCGACTCTAATGACTCTTCATATTCCAATCCACAACCCTTAGGGAATTAGGTGTCCAACATTCCCCCCCTTAATCTGAAGGGGTGTCTGAAATGATGGTATAAGGTGGGAGAACTCAATTTCTAAACCGATGGTGGTTTAAGGATGAGCACCAACACTGGAATGCTTAGTGTAGTTCCTAGAACAGTTCCAAATCTAGATAGAGGTTGAATTATTTTACTAGAGGAAGTTCTCCCTTATGTTGTGAAAAGGGAGACCATTGATGTATCAACCTCGTACACTTGATGCAGTTCTTGGAATAATTCCAAATTTGGCTAGAAGCTGAAGTATTCTTCTAGAGGAAGTGCTTCCTATTTTCTTAAAAAAAGGGAGACCATTGAGGTCTCAACCAACGGTGGTTTAAGGAAGGCCATCAACCAAAATGCATGCTCATTGGCCATGAATTTTTCTATGGCTACATCTCTGAATCTAGGTATGGCTAACTCTACCTCTAGGCTCTGGAAGTAGGCTTACGCTTTCTTGATGTGTCTTTGTAGCTTGTATATGACCATCAATTCCCACCATGTCAAATATACAAATAGAATATGAATAAATCTCAACTGTAAGATCCGTCAATACTCAAGAACAAATTTTGTGGTATGAGTGGAATATCTTCTTGGCTATTTATGTCCATTACTAAGAAGAAATCTATCGTAGGTGAATCTTCATTCTTGTAGTAATATTTTTTATGAAGCATTTTTTTTAATGATGAGTGTGCTGGCCATAAGTATCACACAGATGAAGATCAAACTAGTGATCTTTCACATGGAAAACTCAATTACAGTGTTGGAATTTGGAAATTTGTGGTTGTTGTGGAAGAGGAGCATCATCTGGAAGAGGTGAAGATGAATCGTCATGAATAAACACAAAAATTTGAGATTCAATGGGCTTACAGTAGTAAGGAATATGAAAATATACCTCCTTATCATATCCAAGACTGGTTTTGTTTATGTTGTTGACAATCTCTTCCCAAGGTCTAATGATGGGCTTGGGAAATGCAACTTGAAATTCAACATCTCTACCCATGTTTTCTCTTGAGATGGGCACTATATGTGAATCAAACTCAATATAAATGATATGATTAGTTTCTGATTGATGATAGGAGTTCATCTTAAGCTCAAATAGAGGATTTTTTTGAAAAAAAACTGGTTCATATTAATATTTTTTTAGTTGTAACTCATCATGTTGGAACTGATATTTGAGTTACAGAAACTCGACATCATCTTCTGAATTTTTCAATCATGTTTGAATTTCATAGAGAGTGCCACTTCAAATTTCGATTATATTATGAAATTTTAAGTGTATTAAAGTATTTAACACCTCTAATAACTCAGTAACCATGGTCATTTTGTCAACATTTAAACTTCAACAAATAAAAGGTGTCGACAATGTCAATTTATGATATATTTTTTGAATTGGGAATTAAACACTTTCTTCAAAGAAAACAACCTTCTCTATTCCAAGAAGTAATAATTTTATTGAAAATTCATTTCTAGTGCCCTTATGTCATACTGCAATATCAACACTTCAACAACATATAACATAATATTAGTGCAAGCATAGTCATGCAATTCTAACGTTCTTAAATCAAGCGATCAACATTTAAAATATTAAACAAAAATCTCAAACAGAATATGACAACATGTTATTGAAGTCATTGGATGAGGAACTCAACTTCAAGTTCTTGGAATGGGTGTGCCTCTCTCCTAGTGATGGATTAGTTTGGATCATAGTAAAACGAAAAGTAAATACTGCAACATTTTTTCTTTTTCTACCAATAAGAATATGGTACAAGATATATTAGAGCCTTTGACATCTGTATATGGTATTTGGAGTCCTATGATGTCGTTGTATCTCTCCTTTGTCGCAATGTATGTTTTCAAAGCATTGAATTCCATTTCTTATACTTGTATTTTAGCTTCTATAACACTTCTTTACTAAAGCTCTAGATAACACATTGAGAGACCATTAGTTTCATATAATCATAAAAATAATCCATTGAAATTTAGAGTTGAGGGTGTCTGAATGCCCCATCATTCGATGTGGATATCAATGTATTTTGAAGAGATTGAAACTCAATTTCAATGATATAAAATATTCATTTATTCAAAACTCCACATACATACTATAATTTCACCGAATGTTTGTTATTCTTATACAATTCAAAAAGAAAATTATGGGAAACATAGTAAAAAAGATAAATAGACCAACCTCAGATATAAATATCATGTCAAACCAGCCTTTAATGAGATTCATGCAAGGAACATCACAAAGAATAAAGTGTGTCGTATTCACATTCCCCAAAATTATAGTGCTCCATATTTTGGCAAGGATTGGACATCCATGTCAAACAGCTAATTAAACTCCTTTTTTTGAGTGCTGGAATTTCCATCTCATATCTTTTCTTGAATTTTATAAGTGTCTCTCAGCAAACCACATATTCAATGTCACCTTCATTACATGCAAATGGATGTTGTGAGGTCCTCACCTTCAACAATATTACTTAGAGAAAATATATTATTCATGATTCATCATTCCCTTAGTCCAACTCCCTCATGTGGAAATCAATGAAGAGACCATGGAAAAACAGCATTCAATTTTTTTGGTTTAGAGATGTGGGTATGCCGACCTCACTGGAACATTAAGTGTATAAGAAATGCACATATGTCATGGCATTATGGAATTGGTAGAGAGGACATATCCACCTATGAGAACTTAGAATTAGGTTGATAATGAAAGGAGACCAGAAGAAAATGCAGGCTAGAAGAGAGACGTGCAGGATGATAGAAAATGTTTGAATTTGCAGATATATATATGAGAGAGAATGCTAATTTTTGTTATTTTAGGATTATGGACAGGGTTGTAGGATTGGCGTGCACAGAAAGGTCACAAAAAAATAATGCCTCAAACTTGAGCAGAAAAGGAATTATCCCACTTTGATACCATATTAAACATACATGAAAATGTGGAAAAAATTTAGATATTCATTGAATGCATTTTAGTCACAAAGGTATACATATTTTTACACTTCCTTATGACCCTTGGTTTTCATATTCCAAGTGGTCTCTTGGACTCTAATGACTCTTCATATTTCACACCATAACCCTTAGCGGATTAGGTGTCTAACAAAATATTTTCTCAAGGAATTTTTGTATTAATTACTTCAGCATTTTATTTTAAAACATGTCTTTTACCTTATTTTAACTTAATGTGACTTAATAAAACTTAAGAACAATCCTTGATAGTGACAGAAAATTTTGATATATTTATATTAACTCGTTCTTGAAATTCAAGGAAGAACTCTAGCACTACGAAGAATCTCAATGATGCACCATAGTGCTTCACTGTGGCTTATTGGAGTGCCATAAAAAGGGATAAAGGCCAAAAAGCAAGTATGTGAGTGATTTTTTGGAGCTATAACACTAAACTAAGGGATATTAGGGTAATATGGCATGGGAAAAAAACATGAGTGTAGTAATGCAAAAGGTCAAGAAAAGGTGAAAAATGAAGTTTGGAGGTAAATTCGGAGGCTATAGTACTATCTTGAGGCCCAAAAAGGCATGATGGAAATGTATTGATGGTCAGGAGTTCATTATGGAAATATTAAAAGTCAAAATTTTAAGAGAGAGACTCAGGAGGAGGATTTCGTTGATGCTATAACATTTCCTTAATGCTAAGAGTGGGACTATAATGTTTCCGTAATGCATAAGAGGGAACTATAGAGGAGCTGAGAGGCTAGATACAAAGTTGAAAGTTTAAGTGAAATGTTATAGCACCTTTTTAAGGGTCATAGGGGTGATATAGTCCTGGATAGAGGCCCAAGGGGATACTACACTAGCTCATGAAAACTCAAATTTGTAAAGAAACTCAAGTTTAAACCTGTCTCTAAGAGCTACTTCTGTGTTTTGAACAAATAAAGGATACCTCTGTGCTACTGTATTATGGTTAGGGCCTCTCTCTACTGCTATAATGGTCATTAGAGTTAGGTTAGGCTAAAAACCCTTCATCGACTATCTCAATTCGTTAGAAGGTTGATCACAACTTTCAGGTTCAAGCTAGGCTTTCTAAGGAAACTTGGAAGATCATTTACTAGGTGGGACCCTCAATTCTCCCATGTTGAAGGAACTAAGTGAGACTGAGGAGGGATTTTGTAGAAGCTACAACAATTATTGAAGCATTGATAGGGCCCTCAAATATCTGAATGCTATCTAAGAATGTTCCTTGTCACATGTGATTGGCATGTTTGTAAGGTTGATTGTTCTCGCCACGTGGGTACTATTTCTTAGATCTATGGAATTTTGAGTTCTGAAACTTCCCTTTTATTAGTTTGGTTTGACCTTAAGGATGCAACGGAAGTGTGTAACTTTCATCAAGGGTTCCCCATGATATTTTACAATAAAAAAACATAAGGCCACCCTTCGATAGAGGGGGAAAAAGGGTTATCTTCTTCTTTAAAAATGTATTTGTTTCCTTCTCAGTGGTTATGGGTCCTACTACAACTAACTTTAGTGAATTTATGGACCTAAATCTCACTTCACATATATGGAGTCTCTCTTCTTACAATCAACTAGATGACTATGGTGTTCTCTCTATAAAACTACTCTCTTATTCTATTTTTTTAGGAAATAAAAAGAATTTCATGTTGTTTTTATCATTTCTCCTTCACACTCGTCTATAGGGAATATAATGAAAATGTTAATATACACTCAAAAGTTAGTGTGCCAATGAATCAAGGCTCATGGGAAATCTTTGAAAATCCCCATGTTGGAAACTTAGAAATTTTTCTCACATTTTGGATCCAAATCTAATTAGTTTCTTTCACCTTGCTGAACAAAAATTATATGATTCATTGTTTATGCACCTTGGTAGAGGATTATTTATAATTTTTTGTAATGTGATGTATGCTTATCAATGATTGATACAAGTCACATATTGTTATGATTGTTATTTTCTTGGACCTATTCAAAATTCTATTTGAGATTATGAAGTATATTCCTATCATAGTAGTAACATAAAAAAATTGTAATCCTTTTTGTATGCCCTATTGTTTTCTTAAAAATGGAAGTCTAGAACTCTAGTCAAAGGAATGTCACAAGAATTTACAATTGCAATTTTGTTACCTTAATAAAATTACTTTATATTTTCTTTGGAAATATGTATGTACGTATGTATAATTAACCCAAAATAATTTTTAAATGACAAAAATATTGTATACTAATTCAATTTCAACTATAAATTATTATGCTTAACAATCACATCGATCCACAACTCTTCATTATTCAATATAGATATGATATCACTACAATAACACTAGTGAAAGTAGCACAATCCATCAAAGAAGACAAACAAGATCAACATGAATATTTATATTATTGGGCTTTCCATGAGCATATCTCAGATGGCATATAAGAGAACACACTTATCTTATATTTGTGAATAAATTTGATAATTTTTACCAGTTACTCTAATAATCAATATATAAAATATCTAATCTATTGGGATCTACCAAGCTCAAAGGGGCATCAAATATATTCAGATGAAAACTTCTTTTAGAATGAAAAGAGACTTGATCCCTCTTCGCACTTGGTAGATCGAGAGTTAAGCTGGATCTTGACTAGCGATACAGATTTACTATCTATATCATAAGAGCCTCTATATCACATTTTTTACAATTTATTAAGTTATTAGACTCAAAACCACAAATCTTATTGCATTTAGTTAAAAAAATTATGTTGCCTCATTCTAAGATTCCATGGTGTTCAATTTCCAAATTAAAATTGATTGAGTCTACTTTGTAAATCTACAATTCTAAAAAATGTAATATAGAAACTCTTATGATATACATAGTAAATCTATAAAGAAAATTAAATTCCAAAAATATTAAAAGATGAACAACTTCTGCTTTAAACATTCTAGTCTTATTTTGAATTGAATTTATTTTGATGCTACAATATTTTTCAAAATAATAACAACTCGAGAAGTATTACTAACAAATTGATGAAAAACACTAAATAACAATGTGCTACACATTTCCTTCAATCAAATCCATCCTCCATAACTAATAAAAATTGTATATATAATCATATTTTTATCCCAATGATATAAAAAAATAGGCTTTCAAAGTATATTACATTTAAAATTACAATATAATTGGATTTTTAAAATAAATTAAAATTAAAATTATCATTACCTTGCTATATAAAACACATTCCTTTAATATCATTGTAATATGAGGTTTGAAGTGTGAACATATTCAACATACTAAGTGCCATGTGTTCATTTAAGGAATGATTATATGTGAAATATTGTTCTTAAAACATATTTAAATCAATGTTCAAAATATAGTTTGCAAACTCAAAAATGTTTAGAAATTTAGGTTTACAAACATAAAAACTTGATCAACAACAACGATGATTTCTTGGACATGAATTTTCGAGTTTAGAGTTTCAAAATTACTAGAAATATCATCAACTAAGCACATATATTTAGACTATATTTCAACAATCCACAAATTTCACGAGATATCTTTTTTTCAATAGAGAAAAAACATTGTTTTATTAAATTAAAAACAGTCCATATGGCAAAGTTTGAAAATATACACCAGATTAAAATATCGCTCCCATCAAGCAGATTCCTGGTATAGTTACCAGAATATAAAACATCATAAAAAAGAGAGGCATATCTAACCCCAGAGTTGCAAAATTGTGAAAGAGACAAGGAGATATACAATTCCTATCAGCCAACGATCCAAGACACAACCAAAAATGAAATATGAGGGAAAGAATATAAAAGAGGAATGCTTCCGATCCAAAAAAGCCAGATATATCCTTTGAAAACCACAAAAGCTACTCGCTTGATGGACCAAATGATACAGACACAGTACAGGCTCGCTTGACAGATCATCCGAAAACATAACCACGACCGCCCTGATATATAGCAGACTCCCCAGATAGTAATCCCCCCAGGCAAATAAAGCCAAAATGAAAATTATAAAGGACAAGAGTAAGAAGCCACTAGAATTGAAAGCCGAAAGTGTAAAACTAATATGCAGCCAAAGGGCTCATCCAGGCCAATCTTAGACAATTTATCAGCCCTCATGTTGAGTTCTCTATACACATGGTTTAAAGAAAACCTCTGGAATTTGGATAATATATACAAGGTACGATCAATCCATCCAATTAAATTTTGTCCCTGTAAAATAGATTTACCTGATATAGCTTCAACAACAATCTTCGAATCACCATATATATCAATACAAGGTATTTGCAGATGGTAGGCAACCATTACCCCACTTCATAAAGCCATTAGCTCTGCCTTGTTATTAGATCCATGCCCTCCATTCCATAATATATGATACCTCTCAACTCCACATATTTTTATCCAAGCCCTGCACCCGCAATTGCCATCCTTTTGAGCACCATCAAAATATAGTGCAGGGAGATTAATACACTGTGGTCTATATCAGAAAGAGAGATCAATACATTCTGATTTGCTTATAGGAATACCGCTCAGCCAATCCATGATGTAAGAGTGGATCTTAGCAATGTCAAGTGGTTCCCCACAAAATGTCATTCGATTACACGCCCGCCATATTTCCCAACATACATCAAAGCGAAGAGACTTGAATCCTCTAGTGTTAGCAGCCCAATGATTAAAAGCCTGTTAAGGATCAACCGACCGCCATTGGGGATCATTGGATAAGACCAGAAGAAGGCACCAAATCCTTCTAGAAATGTTACATTCAAAGAGTAGATGTACAACATTTTCATCATTATTCTTGCAGAATATGCATCTACCCGGACCCTGTTTTCTCAACCCATAAAAATCAGAGCATACATTTTGGGTATTATCATATCATTCTTTCATGTAAACTATGCAAATGAATATTGGTGAAATGTTGAAAAATAAGATGTAATGCGAAGAGCTACATAAATGAGACATGACTATAGGCTCACTAATCTATTTAGAGTGCCCCGCCACACTTACTCAGCAAATCATTATCTCCAAAATGGAATTGGGCCCTTGAATGTTTTAAATTAGCAATAGATTTTAGTAAGTGTTTGTGTTTGCATTTGCATAGTGTATTGACAAAAATTTCATATCTAACTTTAAATTGATGTAAAGCAAGAAAAAGTAAATCATTAAGGTTTTTAAAGATTTGCACTTATTTTAGTTTGTTTTCCTATGTCTGAGGTCTTGTAAGTGCTTTTCATCTCTTCTTTCTACCGCTTATTTGTGTCTACCAACCAATTTTTTTAAAGATTTGCACTTATTTTAGTTTGTTTTCCTTATGTCTAAAGTCTTGTAAGTGCTTTTCATCTCTTCTTTCTACCACTTAGTTGTGTCTACCAACCAATTTAATAATTGAGAGATTGAATATATAGATTATATTTTTTTTATTTTTTAATGTTAAAGTCAACATTAAATTGCATTTGTTTTAATTGAAAAATATTAACATACAATCTTTTTTACATTATGCCAAACATCTACACATGTGAGACATACTAATTTATACACCACCTTAAAGAAAAACATTATAATCAATATATAAATAATAAATGAATTTAAACATGGTAATGATGATCTTGTTGTTAATATAGAAACTATGTTTAAAAATTAAAAGAGCATATGTTACCCATACTCAAACTAAGATCCGAGCATCATTTCCGTCATGCCTTCATCATAATTTATCACGAGGTTACCTTACATAGCGTTAAAATAAGAATTCAAAACACATGTATCAGTTATGCAGAATGATGACGAAATAATAATGTTTGGACGCCATGAATAATTCCATCAAGCACAACGTACTCAATGAAAAGTATATGTTAGTTGCATAGTAGCACAACTAACAATATGATAGTGTGTTGATCTAGGTTAGGAGAAAATGCATATTTGAGGGAGATCGACCACTGGTTAATGTATTAGATGTTACACTATAGTGTTCCAATGTTCCACCGTCATGTAAGTAATACCCATGTTCCCAATCTAGAAAATAATGTTGATATCAATTTTGGATGAAAATTATTACGCTCAGCAACCGTGTCAATTCACTCGCTTAGGCACATGTAAACTCAATCCTTATGTAAATGAAATGCCCAAACCCTAAATATGCCTTAGCTAGATCACAAACCTTGTTATAAGTACCCATGTGCATTATTCTAGAGAAAAGCATAGTGATAAATCTTTATCATAACATCAACTCATATCAAGGAATGCATGCGCAACACATTCGAACGTGATTTAACACCCTTTTGTTCCGACCTCTCAGCCTTGGGTTTGTTTTGGTGAGAAAGGACAACATGGTTATACTTCTTATATCATTATAAGTTACCATATAAATTAACTCAGATTTGAGAACAGGAAAAACATCAATCTCGAAATAAAATGAAAGCCAATGTGGGAGATGTTAGGGTTATTCCCTTGATTAGAATTAGAGATAGCCCAACAAATATTCCACTCTCTCAGTTAAGCATGATTTTATGCAAATTAAAAAACAAAAAGTGAGGTCATGGATTTTCAAAAGAAATAATGTACTCAAAATGTAAATGTCCACAATGGAGCGAGTGTGAATGGTGATTAATGAACCAGTAATGAAACAAATGAAAATTAGTGTGACACTTTACAAGTATGCATGAAAGAACTTCAGTAAGTAGATCAACAAATAATGATGGGCAGGTTTTATACCATTTCAGGAAAATAGGTATAAGTATCATGAAACAATAGAAAGCATGACGATATTCCTTCGCTCATATGATCAGTGATGCCAGATCACAAAATAACTATTAATGTATTAAGTATAGCAATTCAATATGTCCAATCAAGAAATAGTTATATTCATCATCAATGTAAACGTGCTAGATCATTATGTCTGAGAATAAATATTTCAAATGATAAACATCGAGAGATTATGTCATAATTTTAGTGTATGTCTAGCAACGTTATCCAATATTCAATTTAAAATACTCGAGGAATAAACTCAAAGTCTAATTTTCTAATTTAAATGATAAGCCTAATGAAAGCATTAGCTAATGAGGATCCACAACAATGATATGAAATCACTAGCTCATGGATTAGCTTGTTACATAGGGTTATGTTAAGAGACAATAGTCCTTCTAATCCTAAATTGTACCAACGGAAATAAAGGTACTCAATTAACCATAGGTTCGTACAAGATAGATACGAATCTAAATGAACACAGTGATAAAAATACGATTTAGTTTAAATAAACTTGATCAAATGATTATGAACTTAAAAATCCAAATCACAATAAAAAAAAAATGAAAGAAAAGGTAGATGTGTAATAAAGGGAGCAAACTTTTCTTATATTTATTTTATTTTATACCATGATCATAATGAAATATCAGGTGATTCAAACATTTAGATAATAGATAAACAATATTGAGCAACAATAGACAAATAAGATAAAAGGAAATCCCTTAACTAAAAGAATAGATTATCTATAGTTATTTTTAAAGAGACAAAATTGGTATAGACATAGAATATGTGAGATTTATTTAAGGTTTTTTAAATGATAAAAAAAAATTCTCACATAATTTCACAACAAAAACAATAGCATATTTACAATATAATATTTTTCTTGTTTTTTCTTTTTCAACTAAAGCATGTAAAAAGATATGTAATAGAATCGATTTTCAATAATTTGAATTATTTAAATGACAACAAGAAGAGTACTTGGTATGGTGGCTCCGTTGCAGTGCTCATCATGGGACCACTTGACTGCATATGCCACCTATTAACTAGGAAAGTCTATTCGACTTCCTAGCTCAAAAAACTCCACAAGTTCACTATCCCTCCAAGCCCAAGTTCAACTATAGTTGTATTGTGTTCAAAATAAATCAAACCCCCTCCTAACTACAAACCAAAACCAAGTCTCAATTCTCACTCTCCTCTCTTGGTTTAGTGCCTCCTCTTGGTTCCCCTATCAAGAAAAAATAACCAAACTTCATGATCCCCTTGACCTCCCCACTCCTTGCACTTATGCCTCCCTTCCCCATGAATTCCAACCACTCCATTCCAAATCAATGTCAACCACTCCCTTTGAATTAAATGTATTAACTTCTCCCTTTGCCTCTCCTTAAGCCCCTCCAACTTTCCCTTATCCTTGAATTAATTGAAGGGAACATCTTTGTCAAACCTAAGAAGAAATAAATAGTAAAATAATAATAATAATAATGAATAAAATATTAAAATTTAATCATGTTAGTCAATCTTATCTATTTCAAGGAATATAATAAATTGAATATTATATAGTCATTTTTAAATATAATTTAATAATTTTAAGTCAATATTAAGGGTTAAGTAAGCACAACCTTAACTATTATGAAAGCTTAAGGTTAACCATAAATTTGACACTAACGAGGGTTAAGGTTAATTGTATTTTATTCACTAATCAATATTAACTATGAATTAATTGTCTAGCAAAATAGGCTAAAGGATACTAGAACATTTGTGCGAGGTCTAGGTATGTGGCTAGCATACACATACCTTGTATGTTTACTGATAATACTTATTAGAATCAAGCACAAAGAATAATCATTCAACTGGTAGGTTATTACCACAATGTAAAGTAATAAGTTTAAGTAGGGGAATTACATACATCCCTCTATTAGAAAAATCCATCCTGAAGTTAGAGTCAAGAGGATACAGGGAGTGAGGAAGTAGTATGAAAATAAGACATGAAAAAATATTGAGATGAATGCAGTAGTCCATTTAAGTAAGTCAAGTGAGGACACCATTTCCCATATAGAGTTCCCAAGTAACCTATAGCCTTCTATCCTCCCTAACCTACTTTTTCTCCTATCCTATCCATCCTCTGCTACAATATATTATGGCATTGACTATAACAAGCTAACTAGTGATACAACTAAGATGATGAACACATCCATTATATTAACCTAAATTCCTCAACAAGAAACTAACAATTTTCGTCACACATCTAGGGGGGCATGTCCATCAATGGCCTCCCACTATTACAGGCTTCGAGGTTAGATGGCGGGAAATGTCTCCACCCCTCCTCAAAGAAGTAGGGATAACACCTTAACATGAACCACACTATGACACTAGTTGGATATGCGTCATCGAATAATCTAGTAAGGATGTCATGTTACATATAATTTTCACCTTACCCCATGTCATAATAATGCATGTCAAGTCGGTACAAAATTATGCAGGCACATTAACTCCTAGGAAACTCATTTTCCTTAGACCCAAAGGGGTCATGCAATTTCCAAAAAAGGGAATAATTTTCCCGCAAATTCTAAATTTGTATAAATTAGGAACAACATCATTTTATGTAGTTTCATATGTCATTATTCTAGAAGGAATCTGGACTATTGGACTATTAGGATATTTTTTTGGGTTGGTATTTTACCTAAGTGCGCTTATGTAAATGAAACAAGTGTATAGCTAAGTTGTTAGTTCTAGATTGGTGGATAGATGTCATTTTTGTTAGTTATGTTAGGACATTTTTGTATTTGTGATTGTTGCATATAGAAAAAGAGAGGTCTCAAGGATTAAAGAGATATATTTATCAAGTAATAGTGAGGCCAAGTAGGATTGGGAAATGAGCCCATTGTGAATTATGTGTAAATACTTTCTTCCGAGTAATAATATAAAATTTTGGTTTATCCAATCACTTCCTATGTTCATATTTTTTGATGAGTCTGTATTGATTCCCATGTAAGATGGGAAAATATCTAAGCACATACATTCCTGAATGGAGGATAGAAAACAATGTGGAAAACCAAGCTTCATTCAAGGGGAAAAAAGGACAAGTTGAGATTATAGTGTAATTTGGGAAAGCACTAGACTTGTGCATTTTTGGGTTCACAATGAGAAATCAGAGACTTATAACCAAATTTGAGGATTTACCCATAAAAATTCAAGCATCAAGTCCGCGTGGAAAACCCAGTTTTGGAGCCCTCCCTATCTAGCTTATCTCAATGTTTTTGGACTATTATATGTATTGGGACTTATGTTGGGTATGATCCTCTATGAATATTCCCATCACAAAGTTTTTGGATGAGCTACATTATCCACTTGTGTGGTCGTGAATAACACTTTCCCCCTCTATTTTTAATTATGAGTTTCCATCCATAAGTTATAGTCATAGGTTCCACATACATGACTATAGGGGGATGCTTCTAATATCTGAGGTAGGAATTATATCCCTACTACAATACTCTTGAAGGGTGACATGAGAAGCAAGGGTACTTTCATCAACATAGGATACTTTAGGAGATAATTGTAACTATTTCTCATAACTTTATTGGTAGGTAATGGGCACTAATAATCCCAAGCTTCTCTTTGTAAGGCACTTTATGTAATGTACCTCATTCTGAAGTATAATTTTTTTCTATATATATTTACATACACATAAATAAAGTCATCATATGTTTTTGGGGAATTATTTACTTGTTATCGTAACTTCAAGATATTTAATATATTAAGTATTAAATCCTCTACTTGATGTCTCTAAATTCCTTCCAATTGCATGTTAACACCTTATTTTTATTACACCCCATTGTAGGTTTTATTCCCTTAATATTATAATTAATTATTTCTATTATAGAAGACTCCTCTTTATTCCAAACCAAGGCATAGGGAAATATTAAATAAAAATGTTGGGGATTCATGTGTTTGTATCGACCCCCTTTGACATCATATATCTTATACACATTCATATCATTTTACACAATACGTATGATGTTCGAACTCTATACATTGATTGAAATAATACAAAAAATTTACCAATGGGCTATGGTTGAATTCATATTGGATAGTTTTATGTACAATTCATATTATATTTTTAAAATTTGTGGCCATACCTTGGAACTCCTTATCCCATGGCATTATATTACATGAATTACCTCACCAACCCGATGAGGATATGTTCTAGGTCTTCATGGATGTTTATAATCATGACACATCACCCTGGCCTTGTGGGTAGTCAGGAAATGGATGTTCATGGATATAATATTTTATCTAATGGTGGTTATTGGTTTTTTTTTGGTGGTTACATGCACCCCCTCTTCTGATATAGCCATAATTTTGCACTTGATTTCATGTCATCAAAACTCTACATCTCTGATAGCAATGAAGGTTTCTTTATCCTTGATACTATGGCCCTTAGACATCAAACTCCATGGAAAAAAAATCCAATCTTAGGCCACTTCTCTATCCTCGGTTGCCATGGAACTTTTATAATATTTCAATTAACTGGAATAACATTCCCATGACACGTATGGAAGCATAAAAAAGTTCATTTTCTTGTTTTAATTTTTGGAATTGTTACCTAAAATTCCATTCACTACATGTTTGATAACAATTTTGTAATTTTTTTTTTGGGTATTTGTCCCTAGCTCTATGGTTTACATGGATGCTCAAATTGTATTTTTGGAGTAACAACATTTTTTTTTTTTTTTTTGAAGGAAGGATAAACCCTACCCTTACTCTATCTTTATTAAAATGCTACAATTCAATATGATGATGGTTTCAGTCATTGCTTCAACATTACTGTGAAAAGAATGCAAGTTACAGCTCAAGGTATTACCTTTGTATGTTTTTGAGTTTTCCTCTTACCCTAAGTGAATTAGTTTTTACTTGGGTTTATATTGGTTAAATTAATGGCTTACCCATACTCTATACTGGCAGGGTTGGAGTTCCATCCATTCTATGTTGGCATATTCCTTCTAGACAAAGTGTCACACACCTAGTAAAAACTTATATCTTATGGTTTTCCTAAATTTCTCCTCTTCTTCCTTTGCTTACTTCTCGAGGTTTTTATTTTTTTCCAAACTAACAGGACTAGAGGTTATGACAATCCTAATGCACAAAAAATAGAGTTCTAGACTCCTTATTTTCGGGTTTTGGAACCTCTAATTTTTTCTGAAGGATTTGTCCCTTAGCAGGGATTGTATGTTAGTTTAGGGGTAACCTGGGTGATTTATCACAAATTTAACCCAAAATATTGCTAACCCTATGATTTGGTGACCAAATTTTAGCTCAAAAATGAAAGTGCCTAGAATGTTTCAAAACTGACGTCAAGTCAAAGTGTTAGTCATTCTGAATCCAACGACACCCGTTTCACCTCAATATGATATCATATGCTCAAGTTATCATGTTATGATCGTTTTCCACAAAAATTTAAAAAATTAATAGGTTTGCTAACATGACAACTGACTAGGCTATCGTATTGATGACATCAGCAAGCCCATTGGGAAGGTATGAGCCAATGATAGTATTCTAATTGGAAGTCTCTTACTGGTTGAATATGTTATTTTTTTATTGTTTGATAGTTGTTTTTGGTTCACCAGTGAGAGAGTGCCACGTGGCCCAATCATTGGTTGCAACATGGCACCTCGAGGATGTAGTAAAATTTATAGGTTCGGGTCGAGGCCCAGGTGGGATCAAACCCCTAGCCTCTAGTCTAACAATACCAATCTCTACGAACTATGCTACATGTGTTTGTTAATAACTATGGTTCTAAACTTATATTTAAATTTTGATTCAAATGGATTTGGGGGAAGGGGTTAGGGCTAGCCCCTATCCCCTAGTCACCACACCCCATTTGACCACAAAAAAGAAACAACCAAGGGGATCGGGGCTTAGCCCCAACCCAAGTTCATAACCATTACACATGACCAAAGCGCAGGTGCTTGAGGAGCTGACAGAGGTGGGGGCAGGGATGTAATCCTTAGCCCTAAGTGTTATGGCAGGAATTGTTCTGTGGACAGAAATATTTGGGAGCTGAAGAAGATGGGGCAGAGAATAATCACCAACCCCCTGTTGTATGGTGCCCATGTAGTGTTTGTTTGAATGGTTGGATCACTACTGAAGGAGTTGGGTTGTTAGCCTAGCCCCCGGGCCTAGGCGTCAATACGACCTTGGTTCCAGGTGAAGGATGTGGAGTGGCGAGGGTGGGCGGTTATCCTGACCTATAAGCACATTGGCCATAAAACAAGGATCGAGTGCTAAAATTTCAGCGAGAACGAGTTATTAGAAAATTTAATTTTCCAAAACAATACATATTCGACGGGCGAACTTATCTCCTCTGCAGTGGAAAGCAGAGTGAAATTGTAGTGTCGTTAGCTTCTTAGTCCGAATTGAATAATGAATAGCAGAATAACTTGGTTCAGAGCTAAGAGAGCCATAAATTGGTGCATTTTTGGCCTTTCGGAGGTTAAGAAGAGTCTACCTAGAGGTTTTTGAACATTATGGATCTAATGGTGACATCTATTTTTTTATTTGAGCACATCTGAAGATACCTTTTGCAGGTTTCAAGTTTATGGGTGTATGGATCAATCAGTGCTTTTGAGCAGTTCTTGAAGGTGTTTGAGCATCAAGAAGGCCTTGTAGGGGTTCTCTTACCTTAAAATGTTTACTGCAACAACTATTACTTGCAGGGTTCAACTCAACTATTATTTTGCCACTATGTCTTATTGAGTAAATATTTCTTTTTTTACTTCAATGTGGAATTGAATTACTTGTAAGCCCATGTATGCTCATTTTCAGATGGAGTACATGGTTTTTGTAGGATACACCTTGTATTGGTGATGGTTTCATGACTGACTGTAGGTTTTCATGTTGATTCGAGTGAGAGTTCTTCGCAGGAGAACATTTCCTTGAAGGGGAAATAGACACTTGTTTTGTCAGCAAAAATTTAGGTACTCTTTTCCACTAAATATATGGAGTGGTCTAGCTATTGTTTTAGGCCTAGAGATGTATCCTAGGAGGGGTTAACTCTGTCACCAAATTATTTGTTTTTTCTCTTCATGAATGGTTATATGAGTTGATTTATGAGATGTTTCTTATGTTTTAATTTTATGTGAAAAACTAACTCATAGTCCTTGAAGAGACCTTAAAAACTAGCTTTTTCATAAGACCCATTTTTCCTTGCAAAGCGTCAGAAAACGATCATTTTTAGGAAGGGGAAGTTATCCTTCATTAGTATCATAGTAGGGTCTAACAAAGTTGCAAGAATGGGAAAGGAGAGTCTCCAAGAGATAGAGGAGATGAATTTGTCTCTTCGTATGGAAAACATTGAAATTAGAAGAATGTTAGAAATTGTTGAAGAGGAGAAGAGGCATATGTGCCTTCCGTTGCAGCATGTTCTTAAGGAATAAGTAGTTGGAAGTTCCACTTGAGTGACAATAAGGAAAGCTCCAAAGTGAAGAAAACATGTGGGCATGGTTCAAAGATAGATTATGGACCATATGAGGAAAGTGATGCATGTGAATTTTGTAAGCATCTCCCAGGTTCTCGTCATATGCAAATTGGTAATATTGGGCGGCTAGATTAATCTACAAAGTTGTCATCATCATTTGAAGCAAGAGAAATGAATGGCAAGCTCAAGGATGTAATAAATATTTCAAGTATAAATCCTACTATTTATGTTCATAACACCTCCTTTCCAACATTTGAACAACATACCAAAGGTATTGGTATGAAGTTGTTATCTAAAATGGGTTATGAGGAGGAGGACTCAGCATCAATGTCCAAGGAATCACTAATCCAATTGTGGTACAAGAGAGACCAAAATATCAAGAATTGGGATATGGTCAAAGAGATTTTGGAGAATTATCTAAATAGTTTGAGGCATAGAAATAATTAGAGGATGATATGTCACATTAAAATGGTGGTGACAATGTTCATTTGTCACCTAAGTGAGATAAATGCTTCAAAGTGTCTCGCATGTCATCGTATGGTCCACATCGTCAAAGTTGCAGCCCAAGGGACATGTATAAATATCATGGGTGTTTGCAAAATGTTCGTAATTTTGACTATTTGTGGAACAAGTATCCTTGCACTTTATGTGATGCATTTGACCATTGTATGGTTGTTTGGGAGAAAAACATGGTAATGGTCAAAATAATGGATCAGATTCTTGGCATAAAGCATGATGAATATCCTTCACATTTTATGACTTACTTGTCATCAAGAAAGAGAAAGTACTTTTGTACCCATTGCAAGATGCATGGGCATGGAATGAATGATATTGGAAATTACATCTAGAGCTTCATTCGAAGAAGGGAAAATAGATTGTGCAAACAAATGCAAGGGAAGCACGAGTGGAAAAGATGACTCATAGCATTCCTAAATCAACCTCCAAGGAAAATTTGATACAAAAAGAGAACCCATAAGCCTAGGAGAGACAAATATTTGTAAATTTGTAAATATGTGTTGTTGTTTACCTCTTTTGGGTACTTTTGTAAAGCGAACAAAAATAATCATTATGTGAAACAAGTATTTTTTTCATTGACATGTTATGTTGTTGGGTTGTATATAAGTCCAAATTTTTAAAGGAATTTGGGAATGTACAATGTTTTTTATCCAAATTTGTCTAAAATTTTGTCATGTACTCACTGATGCAAGTGTTCAAGATGAAACTTGTTGTGAATAGAATCTTTGTTTAAGATTGTACAAGATGACTATGTTTTTTTTGGGAGATCCAATTATGTCATTGAATTTTTGCAGCAGTGTGCTTTTCTGTACAATATCAGTTTGAGGATAGTAAAGCAAATTTGTATCAGTGCATGACAAGGATTGTATTTCTTCTAATTTAGAAGATGGAAATTCAAGTTTCTTTGCAACAATTGAACTTCAAGATGAAGTTTTTTGAGTTCTGAAAAGATGGGTTTAAAGAGAATGTTTTGATTCCACTCATCATTGTTTTTATTCTTGCATCAACGATAATGATTTTGGATCGATTCTTAAGAGGACAATAGATCTTCATGAAGAAGATAGGTGATGTACCTTAATTGGAGCTTGAAGGGCACCAACTGAAAATAGAGTAATATGGATTGTGATTTTGATAATTTTGAGTTATAGCCTGATTTCTTTACTAGGAGAAGTAAAATTTTGGAGTCCAAAATTTCCTAGTGGGAAGGTATGATCCAATGATCAAATTCTAGCTCAAAAATAAAAGTGCCTAGTATGTTTTGAAACTTAGGTAAACTCAAAGTGTTTGTTGTTTCTAATCTAGAAACACCCGTTTCTCCTCAAAATTGATATCGTATGCTAAAGTTATCGTGTTCTAATCGTTTGGCCCAACAACTAAAAATTTAGCAAGTTTTCTGAATAGGCTACCATATTACTGACATCATCAGGACCATTGGGAAGGTACGAGCCAATGAGAGCAAGTCAATTGGTAGTCTCGTAATGGTCAAATTAGTTTGGTTTTTATTTTTTGATGGTTATTTTTTGTGGACTAGTGAGAGAGTGTCATGTGGCCCAATCATGGGCTACCACATGGCATCTCCAGGGTGCGATAAAATTTATGGGTTTGGTAAAAGGCCTGAACAGGGTCAAACCCCCAACCTCTAGTCTAACAATGCCAAGCTCTATTGACTTTATTATTTGTGTTCCTTAATCAATATGGTTATGAAATTCTATTTAAATTTTGATTCGAATGGAGTTGGGGGAATGGGTCAGGGCTAAGCCCCTGGTCCCCGGTAACTGTACCCCACGTAACCATAACAAAGCAGAGACCAAGGGGCTCAGGGCTTAGCCTAGGTCTAAGGTTATAACCATTACACAGGACTAAAGAACAGGTGCCTGGAGAGCTGACAGAGGTGGGGGCAGGGCTCTAAGCAGTAGCCCAAGGTGTTATGGAAGGAATTGGACCGTGGGAAAAAATAGTTGGGAGCCGAAGCGGATGAGGAGAAGGATAAGCATTGTCCCCGGGATGTATGGTGCCCATGAAACCTTAGCATGATTTTTTGGAGTGCTTTCGACGTGGGTGGGTTTTTATCCCAACCCTCAGGCCTATGCATCTTTACAACCTCGGTTCCAGGCAGACAATGCAGAGTGGCAGGGGTCGGTGTTTAGCCCACCCCACAGCCACATTGGCCATAAAACGAGGAGTGAGTGCTCAAATTTTGGTGCTAACGAGTTATTGGGTAATTTAAATTTCCAATAAAATGCATCTTCGACAGGTGAATTTGTCGCCTTCACAGTGGAAAACATGGCCAAATTGTAGCGTAGTTAGCCTGTTAGTCTAAATTGTAGGATGAATAGCAAAATAACTTGGTTCATAGCTAAGAGAGCCATAACTTGGTGATATTCTGGCCTTTTGGAGCTTAATAATAGTTTACATATGGGTTTTTGGACTATATAGATCCAATGGTGACCCCTATTTTCTTATTTGAGCACATCTTAAGAGACTTTTTGCAGGTTCAAGTTCATGGGTGTACGGATCAATCAATATTTTATAGTATTTCGTAAAGGTGTTTGAGCTTTGAGAAGGCTTTATAGGGGTTTTCTTACCTCTGTATCTTTATTGTAGAAATTGTTATTTACATGGTTCAAATCATCTATTCTTTTTGCACTATGTCCTATTTCTTTTTGTACCTAAATCTGAAATTGAAGTACTTGTATTCTCATCTATGTTCATTTTTATATGGAGTACAAGGTATTTATAAGAGATACATTGTGTTTTTGATGGTTTCATGACCGAATATAGGTTCTGATGTTGTTTAGAGTGATATTTATTTGTAGGATAACATTTCCTTGAAGGGAAAATATCCACTTGTTTTTTTAGAAAAAAATTATGTACTCTTTTTATTGATATATGGAGTGGTGTAGCTATGTTGGTAGGCCCAAATATGTAACCCAGGATGGGTGAACTCCATCATAAATTTGTTTATTTTTTCTCTTCATGAATTCCTATATGAGTTGATTGATGAGATGTTTCTTATGTTTTAGGTTTACATGAAAAATTAAATAATAGTCCTTGAAGAGACCTTAAAAACTTGTTTTGTCATAAGACCCATTTTTCCTTAAAAAGCATCAGAGACTGATCATTTTCAAGAAGGATAAGCTATCCTTCATTTTTACGTCACACTACTATATATAGATCTTATTTAATTACATGTGCATATATATACATAAAATTTTCATGAAATCATACCAAAACCAATGATTGGATTATTGACAAATTATTGTATAGAGTCGTCTTCACAAAGTTAATTATTACAAACATTAATTGTTTCCTTTATACATATAAGGACTTACATCCAGTATATACTTACAATTACTCCTACTTCTTACTCATATTCAAAAGGCATCTTGACATGTATATAATCCCAACATAGTATATAAATGGCCCAGTTACTTATCTGAATCTCTGAAGATACAATAGGATTTTCCACACTCCTCCCAACTGATGAATTGTTATATCAACAACCCCCTTGAGCTCTAGGCCTATTTTATATCAAGAAAACAATAAAAAAAATTCACAGAATCACCTCCCCAAGCTCCTAGTATTGTCCTGGTAAATATGGGATAAATATTTAAATTACATAACTCTATTCTTTATCTCTCACTAGAATCTTGTTTCTATTTACATATTTCCCTTATCTCCCACAATAATTCTTTTGAATCATTTTCCACCTATGAAATTTATCTCCAGTGCTGATCATTCTAGTGGTAGGAAAAAAATCATCCCTCCATGATGGAGGATTTCCTTTTTTGGTGTAGTTTCCCTTTCTTGTACCATAACTTATTCTAACAGTTTGTTGATAGTTGGGATCCTAACTACTCACGTGGTGGATCCTCTTGTATTTTTCAAAAATATCAATAATAAAAATAATTAATGCCTCATAATAAAATAGAATATTTACAATATCATAAAATTATTCACTTATTGTTCCGTATTTTGTTACATCTCTCCTTTTCAATGTTGAAAAAGACCTAATTGACTTGGAAATTGGAACAACAATTTAAAAAAAAATAGGTAAACATCTCACAACTTTCAAGTCCACTGTTCTTTATGGATTTTGCTTGACTTACCTAGTTTCTTACATTACTTATGTAAAGTAATCATTGGGACTATTTATTTTACCATATAATCATGGAAATTCCTTTACAAATATTGATAAAAAATTACCATGTTCTTGGAATTGTTATTCAGTTTAGAATTATGATGGAAACTTGTAGTGCATTAGAGCTTATATTTTTATTTATTTAACTTTTTTCTTTCAATATTATCATGTACCATTATATTATGTTCCTCTTTCTCTTACCTCTATACATGTGTGTGTGTATACTTCATATCAACCATAGCAAATTGTATCTTTCAGTCATCAGAGGTGTATTCGTTATTTACAATAATACATTACTATAGTCTTAACACTTTTGGGCATTACTTTCTTCTCACATGATATGCATATATGGTCATAACGTTTTATGGAATTTCCTTAGGTCAAATCACACTAATTAGCATTTTGGTTTGGTATATTGGTAGACTTTGTATTCATTTTATACACATGTTGAAACACATCACCATCCAAGATCGCTATCACCTAGATGAAAGCCATGTGAAATGAGAGTGTGGCTTAGGTCCCCATCACTCCCGTGGAGCCCTAGCAAAATTTTTTCTTTATTCATGTATATTAATTCTTGTTTTATGAACACTAGAGATTAATTGAGCAAGGGTTACGGTAACTACACTACCTAGCCTCTCCATCATGGTTTCCTTGTGTTCTTGGGTTTACAGTTAGAATGATATCTTCAAATTCATTCAAAACCTACCACAACCATAGGTTTCTTCCTTGATTCTTAAACGTTTTATTGTCAAATGTTTGGTGGCTCTACCTAGGTGGACCTTCCAATACTCCAGTGTTGTTACATTTATGACTAGAATGATATACAGGTTTGAATCTGGTAATCCTTTCCAGGATTTCTGCATTTTTTTTATGTGATGTCTTGAAGTTTAATGCTACCATGTGGTTGTTATCAATTTAAATTTCTAATGGATGCTTCGCCACCTCCATAGGTAGTTTGACACTAGGTGAAGGGGTCTTTTCTTAGTTTCACCACTAGACGTTCTATGGGAAATTGTAAGTGTTTTCGACCATTCTAAAGATTACCCAATGAGTTTTTCTTCAGGTGGAATTATCAAACCATAACCCTAAAATAATTCTATGTAATGGCCTTTTATTTTTTTTATTTCCATCTTAACTTGAAGCATTATTATTAAGGGTTAGTTATTATTTCCTTCATAGAAAGTATAGGTCCTAGTTAACCCTTTCTATTTTTACATCAGTTTGCGAATGTTTATTTTTCTGAATTTTAGCTACATACCCATTCCAACAAACAAATATTTCCAAAAATATGATGTGAAAATTGCATATCTATTTGAAATCACCAACTTGGGTACACCATGAAGTTTAAAATTTTTCTTCATGGAGACCTTTGCCACTTGTGTAACTTTGTAGGTAGACTATACAGGGATAAAATCGGCAGCTTTAGTTAAATTATCTACATGTAACATAATAGAGTCGTTTTAACGATGTTGGACCCACCAAAATTCAAGGCGTCTACCCGATATGTGGTCCCAATTAGACCTCACATAGTTTGGGATAGGAGCACCATATAAAATACAACTTGGTTGTTCTTAAAATTAATATTTGCCTTGGCTCTAACTGTCATCAAGTGATAGGAGTGAAAATGTGCCTTTGAAAAGAAAGTGTGGGTCCCTGGTGAGTGTGTTTGGTTTTAGGTGTGGAAAGTTTCGTCTACTCTGGAGGGGAAAGAGATGTGAGCCTCTAAGGGAGAGGTAATAGTACCACCCTAGTAGAGATACACATGGACAAGAAGGATCCGTCCAACACTATCGAAATATTCCACAAATATGAAGAATTCATTACAACCAATATAAAAATAAATATTTGTCTAAGGTATAGTGAAATAGTCCACAAGGATGCGACATTGATAGAAACCATTACAACACATTCTCAATATTATAAGTACTAAAATAACCGCAATAGTTCAACTACTTTAGTACATATGAAAGAAAACATGAATTACAAACATCCACCAAATATTCTTACAAATATATATAATCCATGCATTAAGATTCTGTTGGCCATGAGGCTTATGATATTAAGTAAAAGTTACAATACACGTATATAAAATGAACACCACTAGCTCCAATAGTGGAGCATTGGAGCCACTCCTTGCTCCTCAAAATAACTAGCTTATCTCCATAATTCCTTACGAGATGAGCCAAGGTGAAAATTCCTTTTCTCATACAATGAGGGTGTATATATAACCAATTGGGAGGTCATGATTCACCTTACTTGTGACTCTTTGACTACCCTCATGACTATTTTAATTCCTATGAATTTTAAACTTTACATGACTCTTCATATTATGTACATGTCCTTTGGAATTTTACTTTACAATACATTTTTGAATCATAAATTACATAATCCACAATAATGATGTGGCATGTGACGACTCATGACATAACATGACATGACACTATTGACATGTACTTATGGATGATATGGAAATTTCAAGCCAATCTTGCTTCTCCCTCCTATGTGTCCCCTTGAGAATTCTCTTCTACCCACCTCCATATGGCTTAGAGGTAAGGAGCCTTCAATGATATAAAGTCTTAAGTTGTAGTCACAGAATGGTGTCCCTTTGATTTCTCTTGGTTGATCATATTTCATAATAAGCTAAAATTATGCATTTCAACATTCTTCCCTTCCTCATATCCTTATTCATTATCATGCCATGGTATGATAAGGTACCTACATGTGCAATTCACTCATGACAAGATGATATCAGTCCAACAAACCCCTATTCTAATATAGTGCATGTTGATCCGCTAATTGAGTTGGAAATGGGTGATAGGCTAAGAGAGATTCTTAGTGGCTACATAATTGCATAGTTTAGGTAGGCAGGGGTGATGCATGAGCCTTGAGACTGTGCAATGTGTAGTTTAGGTTGGATTGAGGAATAAAACTGCATAGACTGATGGGATGGGCAATGGTTCAGCCTATTGTGTAGTTCTAGAAGGTAGAGGAGGTTGGTTAATTTCTCAACTGCACAACTCAGGATCTCAAGGGTTGAGATTGAGGTTAGAGATTATGCAATGCATAGTCGAGGCTAGATTGGTGGGTTGAATTGCACAATTTTGGAGGTCAAGATCTAGGATTCAACACTGGAACTACATAGTGCACAGTCCTAGGAGGTATGAAACGTGCATTTCACAGTGTCAAGAGGTAGTTTCATAGCTAGTGGGTTGAGACTACATAATGCATAGTTCAAGAGGATGAGATGAGGATAAGTTTTTTGGTTGGAAAGCTTTCCAAATTTGACTAAGTGTGGTATCGATGAGGATAAGTTTTTTGGTTGGAAAGCTTTCCAAATTTGACTAAGTGTGGTATCGATGAGGTTGATGTGAAACATGATAAGACTTCAACTATGATCACACACTTAGAAAACTTGAAGACACAACAACATATATCATCCAAGACACTTTAATAACACACTTCCCTCAGTGTGACAACTTTACGACAACTTATGATAGGTCCAGCACTAAACTACACTGTGACAATCGTAACGACACTTGTGTGACAATTCTTAAAACTTTGGGAATGAGCGTGACCGATGTTTGCAATGTAGGTGTTAAACTAAAATTTGTCACCATGACATTTATCTGTCTATATGGATTCATATTTACCTATATTATGCTCCCTTAGAGGTCCAAAACCGTAAATTTCCTAAACCAAGTCTTGGAATTGGAGAAAAACTCATTAAAACCCTAAAAATCCTAACTCTACACTTTTCCTAGTTCTTACCTGCAGTACTGCAATTTCTTCCTCTATAAAATGCAGCACATCCCGCATGTTCTGCTTACTAAAACTGCATACCCTCGTAAAAGGTAAAATAAAAGAAAATGTAAGTTCTAGAAGAATAGTTGGTCGAATATTCTCCCAGCTGGAGGCTTCTAGAAGCGTAATCAGGTCTAGCTTCCCCCCTTCATTCATGAACCTATATCGCTTCATTAATGGATATTATCCCTTGGTATTTGGAGCTAAAATCACTTTATGAGAGGACTTTATCCCCCTCTTTATGGAACTGAAACCTCTTTCATTCTCCTATAAATTGAACTCATATTTCAGTCTCAAGGGTACCTATGAACTTATGGAAGAGAATTGCTGAAGAAATTATACTCTCTTGGCATCATTGGTATGAGAACGATCACATACTCATATCCATAGTTTCATGCTAGTTCAGAGAGGAGAAAGCTTGTCATACTGAAGGAAAATTATTTTTCAGGACCCTGGAAGAACCCGTATGACATCAAGGTGGCAAGGTTGTAAGGTTAATTCTTATCATACAAGTTAATACAAATGGATTCTATTTTCTCATTAAGTTGTTCATCTATTTGTTTGAGTAATTTAATTCTTGGATTCCTTGATCGCTGAGATAGATTAGTGTTTCTTGATTATTATATCTTGCAGGTGCTTTTAATCCTTTTTCTTGTCTTTGATTACAGGTCTTACATGTTGAATTGACCTTTTTTGGAGTGACTGGATTGAAGATAACAACAAGCGTTGGACTTCAGGTAGGAGTATCTCCTCTTACTTAGTTAATTAATAATTCTGAATCATAACGGTCTAGAGAAAATGGTTTACATTTGGTTGTTTGTCTCTAGATATCCTTAGGATACTAGGGAGATCGTTCTTGTCCGCAAGAAGGATTTATCCATGTAACAAAATGGTGACTCCACTAGGGAATAGAACTTAGCTTTCCTTTTTATTTTTCAGTTTTAATTTTAAGAGTTTTTTTATTTTGATTAGTCTAAAAACTGGGTTGGGTAGATAACTTATCATAATCCCTAAAAGGAAAATCTCTCTTCTTTTTTCCGGCCTCCACAGTTTTTATTTAAAAACAATGTAGTAGACTCCACAGTTTTTAGTTCAGAACAGTGTGGTACCACACTATTCTCCATTGAAACCTACGGACTTGTGGAACTTTTTTGAAAACTTAAGAATTCTCTTTTTAGGATCTAGATGACCCGATTCTTTGTGTTTTCCCAAATCTACCTTAGCTATCAAAATCTTATGTGTGAATTTCATTTCAACAAATTTTGCATCAGTCTCTGTTAAGTTAATTGGGTGTTTTGAGTCTCTTTTTTGAGAAACTCTTAATTTGATTTCTTTTGGTCATTACTTTGAGCTTTGTATCAGTCCCTTAACAATATTGCACCTTTTTAATTTTGTTTTTTCATATGAATTGTGTCTGAGTGTTAATCGCCTTTGAGCGTTTTTATTTTTTGACCTTTGGAATTCTCACCCAATTTTCTTTACTTACACTTGATTGGTTCTTAGATTACATTAGAATAATCTTGTGTTTGAGAATTATCTTTCATAGACCACATTTGCATAATTAGAATTCTCATTTTCAGAATATGAATGAAAATGTGCATAGATTACATTTGTATAGTTTTCAAGTGAATTGTGCATAGATTACAACTGCATAACTTACATTCTGGAAAAATCAATCGTATATTTAGATCAGTTTCTTTGATTTGAATTTACATGTTTTTATGCTTGTTTTAAAAGCATAAAAATAAAAATTGGAATTGATTAGAATTAGTTTTTCTTGATGAAATTAGTGCATTAGATAATTTGTTATATTTTCTCTTATTTATCAATTCCTGCATTGTTGTAAGTGAATGAAAATGCTCTCCTTAATTTAGTTAGGATTCATCGAATTGAAAATATTACATTATCATATTCCATTGCATTCAGTTTTGGGTCAGGCCATAACACCATTGATTTCATATCCATTTACCCCTTAAGTAATAACAGCCCAAATAACACAGTGCTTAATGAAATTAATTTAGAAATTTTTACATTTTCTAGGGCTTTTCCACCAATCTAGCTTAGGCTAGTTCTTTGCAATAGGTTGTATTTAACTTTCCAAAATATCTTCTTAAAATATTCAAGCATGAGGTCATGTCGGAACCAGTGAGGTAATCGTACCTATCTCATTGGGAAGGACAACAGATGTGCACGTACTAAAAGCGGTAAACCTCAGATAGAGCATTGTCGAGGAGCCTAGGGTCACTTGTTGGTAAACCTTGGATTGTATTAAGGAGACTTCAAGGGGATTGAGCTTGTTACTATGCCCTTGCGTGTATATCAGATCGTAGACTGTTCCCCAGGTATAATTGTCTCAATTGGTGACCTTAGTGGCTATAAAATTTAGGATTATTTCCCAAGGTGACGGTGGAGGGAAGGTCCCACTGTACCTAGAGGAGACGTTGACTAGACTCGCTTGGACTTTCCGGAGGGTGCATTTCACTTCGAGATGGCATAGTGAAGGTAACTTGCAGCGGTCTGTTTCATTAAGCAGGTTGTCAGGGTAACTGTTCCAACCGCTATTTCTGCATTAAAATTCTACGATGTTGGATTTCATCACCAACTAGTGTTTTTAGTGTGAGAATATACTGTTTGTGTGTGGTTTGACTCATATATTTGATAGCGTGTGTTCCTTTGTTTGTTTTTACTTTTTAGAGACCTTAGGTGTGAATTGTGAATTTTAATTGTTAGGTGTGAATTGTGAGTTGTGAATATTTTTAAATTGTTAATAAAATTCACTGAAGTTGAATATAATGAAAAATGTTCCAAAATTTACCAGCCAAGGAATCCCTCTTAACGAGAATCCTGGTACTTTTCCTTACTTTGGAAATGTTGTTTCTCCTTATATCGCTACATTTTCATTACCTGGATTTACAATAGGTTTACCAGTATGGTTATTTTCAACTTCGTTGGCCTCGAATACTCCAATTGTTCCACCTCAACCGAATGCTTCACCTCAACAGAGTTCATCATCTCAACATCACCAACCTCATGATGACGCTTTACCTTCTTTTCCCAACATGTCTTCCTCCCTTTCTTCCTCTTCGCTTGGTAAAATCCTTGATGCTAGTAACCAGGTGGCTAAGAAGAAGAAGACAGGGAAGAAGAAGAAGAAGCAAGATAATAAAGAAATAAACCAACCAACCATGGCTGTAAGTGTTGGTAGTATTGAGGAAACATCCAACATGCATCGTAAGGGTGACCTCTTCCTTATCAAATGTCCTAGTATTCCAAAGATTTTTTAAGTATGGTTAGAAAATTCTCATCAACTTACTGTTGATCCATCAACCAATAATTGTCAGGTTCCTGGGGAAAAGGGTAAAGTTAGGTTTCATTGTAGTTTATGCAAGGGGAATCATCAAAATCAATTTTTCCCTCATACAGATGAAGCCTCAAAATGATTGGAAAACCTTACTGTTGCACAAAAAAAACTTCCAACTGGTTACCGTAAACTTTCTCCCAACCTACCGTCAACTGACAGACTAATTGATCTAATTCCAAGTACAATCAATCCCACTCTTCCATTGAAGAGTGAAACTAATATCACTCAGGTTGATGATCCATTAGTTGATCAAGTGGTCAACTTGATTTCACATCCTATCGATCAAACTCTCCTTGTAGAGAGTGAAATTCATACCCCTTAGGTTCTTCTTATTACATCAGATTCTTCTAAGCCAAGGGGAATTTCACCTGTTTTTTCACAACCCCCTCCAAGTCTCGAGGTCTTTTCATTTGATTGGAATAGACTCACAGAACCTCGTCTTCTTTCCTCCATCCCTTTCCAAATCATTGTGAAGGCTTTTGGTAATAATGTGCGTCACACAAATGTAGATGAAGGTGCTTCTATTAGTATTTTATCCTCAACTGCTTGGCAAGATTTGGGTTCCCCTCAGCTTGTGCCTGTTACACAGAATCTGTCATCTTTTAACAGAACCATTAGTGAACCTTTAGGGATCCTTCCAAACCTTCCTATTAACTTGGAAGGTAAAACTGTCTGTATTGATCTTATGGTAGTTCGAGGCCCCTTGGATTTCAATTTACTCCTTGGGCAAGACTATGTCTATGCAATGAAAGTTGTCGTATCAACACTCTTTCACACGATTTCTTTCCCTCACAATAGAAACATTGTGATTGTAGACCAACTTTCATTCTCTAGTCTTGATTCAACTACCAATAATCCGACACCCCTAAATTTTCCTTATCCAGAAGTGGTATCTATCCCGCCACGGGTTAATTATGTGGAAACCAGTCCCATGATTTCAGTTACTGATGCAAGCGAGCCTCTCACTGTTTTCTCGACTTCCTTTGACTTAGATCTAGTAATTGACATGGCAAACCCTATGGGGGAATTCGAACATGATGTTCTTATCCCTATTGATTCCTTTGATATGGATTCCTTCTAGAGAACCGTTCTTCCATTTGATGAAGACTAGGGAAAATTTTAAGAACCCCCCTAAATTTATATATATAATAAATAGGTGAATCCCCATGATAAATAGGAAAAATGGAAGGTGATTTTATTAATAATATAATATGTATATATAATTTTTTGGCAAATCTCTCAGGAGATTATATTATCTTGTAAAATCATGGAAAATCACCAGTACAAATGGTGAATCACTACTACAAAATGGTGAATCATTGTCTAGTGAAGTTCGTGGTGTTGGTTCCAATGAAGATATGGTAGTTGAACTAGGAGTAGAAGGAAGAGAACCACCGAGACCAAGCATGGCACATGGTGACTCGTGAGGGAAGTAGTTCTCGTGTAGTTTGGAAAACGTGTTCTTCTAGTTCTGCTAAGTGTAGTATTGTTGCTCATGCTACTACTAGCACTGATATTGAGGTTGGATAGGAGTTTGAGGAAGCATGGAAGGTAGCAGTGGTGGAGAATTACAAAGAGTACCCCATTATGGGCTCCATTTTTCCCTTTGGTATTTGTGCCTGCAAGATCTTTTGTCCATTGAACCAACAATTAACCGTTCAACCAATAGTCAAATTGACTAAGTTGATTAGGTACGAGTCAACTTAGACTAATATTCAAAACTATGCTTTGCACTATCCC
Organism: Pinus albicaulis; assembly: GCA_034641835.2. NCBI lineage: Eukaryota > Viridiplantae > Streptophyta > Pinopsida > Pinales > Pinaceae > Pinus > Pinus albicaulis. Next base: position 840,770,881 of record CM076569.1, on the reverse strand, counting down.
ATATTTATCACACTAATGCTACACAACATTGTTCATTTGCACCCAACTCTCATGCATGCACACAAAATTCATTAACATCTATAACCCTAACCAAGTGAGAATTGATCAACAATTTGCACCAAAGTTTGTTAGTGTTAAAATTTCATAAGAAATTTAGATCCATGGTACCTTAAATAAATTTTGAAATAACCTCCAAAAATTCGACCACAATAGAGAAAACTTGTGATAAATTTTAAACCTACAAAAATTAGGATTCATGTTCCTAGGAACGATCATAAGAAGTAGTTGGCATATAGGTCAAGTTTTGAGCCTTCACACATTGATAATGCAATGGCTTAGGTCAAAACTCACACATTGAAAAGTCATCAATGAAGAGAAGACAAGATCATTATGAATTATACATACTCCAAACATCCTACCAAATTCTACTTAGTTGTCCGCAACTCAGCTATACATAATCTTATAGTAAATAAAAATTCCACAAAGCCTTCTTCACATAGCTGATCAATGGTCATTGGAAGAGCACCCCTTATATAATATTAATAGTAGTAATCAATATATTATTTCATATTGAACTCCTAGACTATGTTCTTTTTTACCATGTATCTATAGGTTGTAGCCTTCTTCTTGTTTGAAGAGGAGTTGTCTATTATCAGAACTACCTTCCCTGCCTCTGATGCCTTGAAGGAATTGCAAATTGACTCATCAGATGAACAAAACTTTCTGTTCTTGTCAATTAGAGTGGAATAGCTTCCCTGTGCACTCAACACAAACTCTGACCGATAGGAAACATCCCACCCACCAACTATGAGGTCCCACAGAATTGTTGCTCCCACCTGAACAACAGACAACTTGAATGTGAGAATTCAAAAACAAAGAAAAATCCAAATCGCATATATCTTGACGATGAACTCAATCTCAAATCCAAAACCCATAAAATTTATATCCAAAACTAAAACTCATCAAATTTGGAAGTATATTGGAAACAAAACCGAGGCAAAAGAGCTAAATTTGAATGCAGGAATTGACACAAAATCTGCAAACTTGAGAAATTTTTGATGTACATTATTTTGTTTGACAAAATAGATCAGGGAAGAAAGGCCTCAGGGAAGAAAGGCCTCAGGGAAGATCACTCTAGACTAGCGGTAAGTAAAAACACCAAGGTGAAGCATGGGAACAAGAATACAACCAAAAATGATCTATAATTTTGTTCAATCAGTGATCTATCCATAGGAAAAAAAATTTCTCCTAGGGGTTACCCACTTGGGTGTGTAACAAAGCCCATCAAACAGTTTATGAAGCTGTTGACCCTTCTCCTCTAAGAGTGAAAATAAAATGATATAGGAGCGATAGAGGAAAGAGAGATATTTGGTGTAGAGGATTTTGGACACCCTTAATCTTCTCATTAACCTGAAAAACAATTATTGTACCCTTTGTCTCCTATATAAATACCAATAAGACCTGGTCTCTGAATCATCTCATATTGTTTTATGCATTGCATTAATTGTAAAATGAGGTTTCCCTCTGGAAGTGGACTATGGTTATTGAATTCTTATCCCTTTTTAGGTGCCCAGTTCATAACAATGTCTATCTTATTAGTAGGCATCATATATTTTGGCTTGCATTTAGTGAGGTGGTTTATGGCACTTAAACATACAAAAAGAAAAATTGTGCTCACTTGCAAAATGGGAGAGGAATCTTCAATTTATGTTCCCCAAATATTCAAATTCTATTAAGGAATCGATAAAGTGTGAGTGCATTGTTTGTATGTTACTTATATGCTATAAAAAATGCTTTGTGTAAGTTTGCGCTCCAAAATGCCACTATGGATATTTCAATATTTCAAAAAGTTTACTTAGAATTTCTCACACAACATGTTTCAAAAGAATGTCAATGTGGAGCAAAAGCTCACTTTAAAAATATGTAATAACGAGTATTATTAGTAAACCACCATTATTTGTTTATGAATCTTACAAGGCCTCATTCTATGGATAGTATGATGGATAATGGAGCTTTCATGACCTTTTCAATCACAACCTCCTATCATACATCCATTGAAGATTAAACCATTAGAAGCCCTTTTTTATTAGCACTAGACGTGTGATTGTTGTATGCATATGACACTCAAGCACCCTCCATTACTAAATGCATGCCTTTGATGTGTCCATCGTCAAAAGAGCAAGCTCCACTGATCTTTGTCAATTATTATAGATGATTCAAACATATAACTAAATGATTGTTGCTCATTTTCATAATGAACATGCCCACCATCCAAATAAAAAATTCCTCATTTTTTTCTGGATGTGTACATGAAATTTGAACTTATAACCCATGGGTTGTTGCTCATTTGGGTGATAAAAATTTCAATCCTCGTTGATGTCAACCCAAGTCCAATGTATTTTCATTTCAAATGTCTATTGTCTTATTTTTGAGATTCTTTAGTACATCCCCTCTCCAACTCCACCCACACCCATCAATCTAAACCTCTAGACCCCATTTATGACTTTCAAGCACCTTGCCATTTGGTATGTTCACAATATATTAATGCATCTTTCCACACAAGGGTCGTCTTTATAGTGAAATACATCAAGCAGCAAGTTGCACATAATTTCAACCATGAATTCAATTTATCTTGTAATTTTCACATCATATGGTAATAAAATCATTAGAGGATATATATTCATGTATAACTTGTTTCTCTTTGCGGTTGAATTTTGGATTCCAATGTTGCGAATGTAGTGGTATGCGGATCGATACAACAACCACACATATTAGCATAGTTCAAATCCCATGTTCATTGCAACCTATGGCCACCTCAAAACTCAAACCCCACTTGTGGCCTAAAACCTCCCTCACAATTATTTTACTTGTGCTCCTTTGCATGATAATGTCATCAATAGATTCCCAATAATACCCTACTATGGTCTTCTTATAGAATCAATCCTTCTTCCTTTTAAGTAACATTAACATGTTAGACCTAATTTTCTCTCCACCAATCACATTCACATTTATATCTTTTTGAGCAATTTGATTACTACCACATTGGCTCGATGACTTCACAACATAAATAATTCAGATTTTTTCTTGCAATGTGTACATCCCTTGTCCATTTTGGCAATCCTTCACCTGTTTACTTTGAAGACATAGAGCATCACTATATTTTGATTAATTCTGTAAATTCGGAGAACAATTTATGTATTTTGGTATTTCTTTCTACTTTATGTGGTTTTGGATTGTACATGACAAGTGATTGAGATTTGCAAAAGTATTGTAGTTATGTCAAGCTTCTAGCTCATTATGGTGCCTCATTTGGAGAAAATATGTGAATAAAGATGAGAGGGATGTGAGAGCATAAGGTGTCATGAGTAGCCACCTAGATAGTGAGGTGAGCAAAGTTGAAAGAGTGCAAACAAGTTTTTGTTGGTTCTATTTGACCAATTAAATTCTGGTTGGTTTCATTCATTGTGTTATTCTCACTCAATAGTTTGGTGCTCTGATAACCTTGATATCCTAAATATTATCTCATTATATATGTAGTAATTTGGAAATTGAATATTTCCCCTTAAGCTTAAAGAATATGAATAAAATATTAAATATTGAAACATAAACATGTTGAAATAATATGTAGACTTTCTTAATAACACAGAATTAATATTCTCATATATATTAAAAGAGTTGTATCTCTTAAAATTATTTGTCATTACTTTTCTCTTGCTCACATTGTTAGAACTATCTCTATGCATATATAACATAGATTTATCTACATGTGTAATATTAAACATAGAAATTATTTTGACGATAATTTTACATGGCAATTGGAATGAGTGGATGTACATGTTAATAAATAAAATGCATTATATTACAAATGTTACATGTTAATATCGATCACCATAAATATGATGAGGATAAACATTCACCATGCCTAGCAAAGACTTTGCAAAGTTATGAATTTCAATAGTACTTAGTTTTTCTTTATAATAATAATAGAAAAGTGATTGCTCAATGTGAAGGCAGTTATATGTCCATATCAAACTTTCTCCCATTGTAAATATATGTTTCATTAATCAACTAGTTGCAACATACTTGTATTTGTTTATTTTCTTACATGTTGTAAATGAACATTGCAATAGTTTGCTCCCATCATGAATATATTTTTCACTAGTCAACTAGTTTCAACATACTTGTGTATTTGTTTATTTTTCTTACATGTTGTAAATTAACATTGTAATAGTTTATCAACCTAGTATTGGTAATGGTTAGAATCGCCATTCTTTGTTATGGATTTACATGTCTAACATCATCTCTGAAATACATTAATATTTTTTTAATTGAATTTGAATTGTTGGTATTGAGTGAGTTTCATTCTTATCGCTTTACACCATTAGTCTCTTCATGCATCCCAACCTATGATCAAATGGTCGATTCAACATGAATAGAATGAATCTTACTCTGTGATATTATAATTTATAGATGAGACTAGACAGAAAGACATCCTCGAAGGCTTACTGTTGCTCTGTAGACTATCAAAAGGCTTTTGGCACTGCACTGTTCCCAGGAATTTACCAATCAAGTAGCTTCGTGTCCTTGGACTACTTGAGGACATTGTTTCTGGTGTGATGCAGCTTTATGATATAATGATTAGCAGTTTTTGTGATTACTACAGATTTTCTGAAGGTATCACAAGTATTGGGGGTGTCAAGTGGGTGTGTGTTCTCTCTCCCAGACTAGTTGGGATCTACATTGATTACTAGCAATTCATCAGGGAATTTACTCAATCTCAGGATAGTTGCCTACTTCATCAAATCCTGGTTTCATTCCTTCTATTTGTAGATGTTGTTGTATAATTTTCCTCCACTCCAGAGGGGTCATAGAGTCAACTCGATGCATTGGATAGATTTTTCAATAATTGATAACAAACAATTAACCTTGGGAAATTATGATCTCTAATACCACCAAAGAGGCCCTCTCCAAGTATATCATTTTCCCTTTATGTGGAAGTTAATGGAGATTACCACATTTTAAGCTTAGGGGTCGAATCCCGGATCCCACTTTCAATTGGAAGCTTGTAAGAAATATTGATTGTTGGCCATTATTTACAGACAATGCCCCAGGTTCATTTCCAGGAAATCCCATCTAAAATGAAGCTCTTTGATGCACTTACCAACCCTACCATTTTATATGGATCTGAGATTTGGGGTCCTAGCCTTGGTCATATAGAGTGGTCTCACAATGTGAGGGTATAGACTATCTTGATGCATCTTATTTGGTGAAAACGGACTCTTACCCAATCTGTCACTCAAGCAGAGTTTGGAGCTTATCACTTAGATATTGAAACAGCCTGGAAGCTTACCATCTACACCCATTAATTTCAACAAACAATAAAAGTCCTCAAGGGATGATAGGTGCCCCTTTTTGCTGCTCTACTTTTCAGAGAGACTTGCAATCCTAACTAGTTGGTTCAATAACCTTTTTTATTTTATAAGGCACAATAGGCATCTAGTTCATTGCCTCCCTCCCTCGAACTCCCTCAATGCCCCTGCCTGACTCCTCCCATAAAGGAGAAAATTAAATTCTACATTCAGGAGAGATATTTGCAAGAACTTCATCTAAGATGTCTAGAATGCATCACCTCAACCTATAAGCACCAAGATGGCCTTTATTTCAAGCATATCTTCCAGATCTCCAGAATTTCTATTATCCAGCAGCCAGCTAAGCTGTCTTTAGTTCCATCTATTTTAGGGACTTCATCTTCCTCGAGCCAACTTCATATCTGCTCACACGGTACACCACTTGAGAGTACAAACCAAGCACAAACTCCCCATGGAGAAATAGATCAATAGGTTTTTCCCATTACATGAGGTTGAGATTAAGGAGTACTTTATCCTTAGGTGCCCAATCCACAACTAGATTAGAGGGAGGTTTCATTGATTCTACAGGAGATCAGGAAAATCTTTTCCAATATTTTCTAATGTAATAATACCTTAACCAATGTTGCCTTGTGTTGTTCATTTTAGAGATTTACTCTTAGGTAGAATTTACATTGGACTTAGAACTCTTCCGCAACAACAATGCATTTTACCTCCTTTTTTCTCCCAATCAAGAGCACTAGGGGAGAAATCACCTCACAACCACTTAGCTAGATAGAAATAGCTCTGTCTAGCCTTGTTTCATTGTTTGCACTACCCAAGTTCCAAATGGTTTCATGTCAAGGGTTGACAAAATGATCGGATCTACTCAAGAGCATCAACACTATCAAACACATAGTTAGAGACACATTATTGGCTTCTTCCCTGATGCTAGGATTTCCTCAACATTGGTTTTTGATTGAAGAGGAACTCCTAGCATCAGGGAAAGAAAATATCATTCAATTCTGCTCCCCAAAAAGTAGGTTTCACACAATTCTAAGGATTTCATGGGCAAAATTCTTCCTCTTATTTTTAGAACTAATTAATGTAATTTACTCTTATCCCCAAAAGAAGTGTTTCTTTGTCTCAAGGATAATAATTTCTTAGTGATCCATGAATCTAGTGGATTCCATTAGCACAAAATGTTAGTGGATTCCCTTTTAAGCCTAATTGCTGCTTTCTCCCATACATACACACATTTATCATATATACAAGTGCATTTCTAGTGCATTAGTGCTACAATTTTAATTTATTTATGATAAGTTAACAAACTTGAAAAAGCAAAGAAAGTTTCGAATATGAAGTAGTAAATTTTGTCACTCATTTTCCCTATAAAATCTTATTATAGTTCACACGATATTGAAATAAGAAATATCTCATAAATGTTTAAATTTTATCTCACTGTGGTTATATGCTTTTCCATGTTAAAAAAGAATTATATTTGACATGTCAAGTGTGAAATCAGAATATACATCATACTGTCCATACAGGCTCACAAAATAACAGTATTGTGGCTATCTTGTAGAAAGTTTTTCTAACCTATCACGAAATTAGTACATACTACATTCATCCTAGGCACTTGAAATATGGTTTTTGAAAAGATACTATGGAAATGTGCTGTCTGCCTGAAGACTCTGTGCAAAACATAACATATCAATTCTAAAAAACTAAAAAATAAAAACCTTGCATTGGAATAGGTGTCTGACAGAAGCAGTGACCAGAGAACATCATCTAAGTTCCATTTGTGATGATTTTACTAATCGGGAGGACTAAAATTTCTCTACTGTAGCACATGGTATCATGTTTTTAATATGTCCCAATTGTAGTTCTTTGAACTCATTGCCAGAGGAGCAGTAGTGTTTGTAAATTTAGTAGAGGTTGGATGTTCTATATGTGATAGCTCTCTAAGGGTCCTTTTAAAAATGGATTTGTGGAATCTGTTATCAGGAGAGGTGGAAATGGAAACGTATTTGCTAGTAGGATTGTAATCAAGTACATTATTTAGACAGAAAGTTGAGAACAAGACTTGCATATTTGATTGAGATGGCAGTATTTTTTGAAGATGCAATATGGTATAAAAGAGAATGTATCAGTCATACCATTGTAGCTATCTATCTAAGTGAATTTTTAATTGTTATTTATTCATTAACCTCATGTTTCACAAATTTGATCTTTGTATATAGGACTGTTGGTGGTGTTGTGCATATATTGACCTGGGCAACTTCAAGGACAAAAATGAATTGGATAAGGCTGTCACAACCTTGTCAATAGATTCCCCATAAAACAAAAACCAGCAGCGCAATGTAAACCAGCAGGACAAAGTATCTGCAATGACATTTAGTTCTTGGAAGACTGGCAAGAAAGTAACCAAGCTGAACTGCTGAGATATAAATTTGAGCTGAATAACAAGTGTCTCCAGACAGATATTTTGAATAGAATGTTGGTAGTTCATCCATTTGATTATCAAAAGAGAATCTCCAAATACTTGTAGCGTATGAGTCCCTTTGTTAGTGGCCACCAATAAAAGAGCTTGCAAAGACATGAACTCACTGAAGTTGTTTGTACGCTAGCCCAAACATGCTCTGAACTTAATGAAAAGATTATCAGAAGGATAAGCTATGCCTCCCAAACTACATATTTGATCACGCCCCTGGAAAACCCCATAAAAATAAACCTGGGATAAGTTTTGTCAATAAGGAGCTCCCCAATCTGCCCGAGAAAATTTTCCTTCTGAGCCACCTTGCAAAATTGGAAAATAGCACAACTGGGGAAAAAAGATGAAAGGTGGGCACAGATCTACCATCAGATATAAGTGCATTCCGCACTAACTAGATTATTTAGAAAAACAGATAGGGAATAGCCTGAAAAGCTTTCAGCCTTTTGGAACCATACTTTGAGACAGTTGCCCACAGTGGAGTCATCCCAATGGTTCCTTTGACCAATCCAATTTCCAACATATTTCCAGAGTTGTTGCGCAAAGGGACAGACCAAAAAAACGAAAAGCAAATTTTTCTCCTTTCTTGCAAAGTATGGATTAGCTGGGACCCTATTTATTGCGTTTTTGAAGAAGTTCCCAAGTAAGGACTCTGTTTTTCAACACCAACCACATAAAAGCAATGGTTTTCCTAGGGACTTTTACCCTCCATAATTTATACCACCACAAAATAACCTCACATTTTTCAATAGAATGTAACATTCTATACTAGTTTGATTTTTAGCCCAAACCATCAAACTCCTCTGTAAGTCTTATATGAGTTCTATGTAATTCTTCCATGAAACCATTCCAGAACATTTCATGGACAACAGTCAACCGTACGCTCTGAGAAAAACTCCAGTCCCACTGCCAGATCTTAGTAGTGAGTGGGCACCTGCATGATTAAGTCTAAATCTTCCTATCTCTTGTAATCTTAAGTACTACATCAAAATTATTAGAGCTCATGCTATTCTCATACTTAAGTAGCTCTCTAATCTACATAACATAGTCTACAACAGATTGTGAAATAAACATTCCATCTTTTCCTACATGTAATCTGTTTAACCAAAAATCCTAGTATTCTGAATTTCTGATGACTTTGAAAAAAAATTCATTTAGTGAAAAAAATGAAGTTTGTTTACCTCATCCTGACAGATATTTGAGTGAGCAGATTGCTGCTACTCGATATATGTTGATTCCTTGAGTTGATGCACAGTCTCGTCTTCCTTAACTTCAGCTTGGGCAGAATTAATTGAAGCTTTGTTGTTCGAGGCTGTAGAGAGGGAGTCCTTACAGAGATTAAACGCCAAGTGTCTCGGCATTTTCATTTTGCATCCAGAATGGCCATCCTTTGTTTTTGTTGAACCAACAAATTTATTATAGATGCGAGTGTTGAGACAGATGTTCGTTTTCATGTAACTTGCTAGTAACTGAAAACAAGGGGGCCTTATTGGATTGGATGTATTCTTTGTGCCTTCTCAGAGCCTTCATGAGTTCCAAGATTTCCCTTTTCTCCATGGTTGCACACACAACCATAAACCAGCCAACCAGCTAGAACACTTTAAGAAGGCTGAGACCAAGCCAGAATAGTGTCCTTATGTTGAGAAACAGATGTTAATTTTCATGTACCTTGGTGGTAACTGAAAACAACGGGGTCTTGTTGGACTGGATGTATTCTTTGTGCCTTCTCAGAGGCTAGAGCCTTCTTGACTTCCAAGATTTCCCTGTGCTCCATAGGCTGCACATACAACATCAAACCAAACAACCAAAAATGAATTGTTTAGGTTTTTATTTCCAGTCTTCCGAGAACTAAATGTCATTGCAGATACTTTGTCCTTCTGGTTTACATTCCATTGCTAGTTTTTTGTTGATGGGGAATCTATTGACAAGGTTTTGACTACCCAAACTCCTCCTCGCCTGTGGGTTTAGCTCCATGGAACCGGGGAAATGGGATATAGGTCAAAAACAAAATCAAACTATGGTAGGGCCCTAACAGACCAGAGAGGGTCGGTCAAGTCCCTCACTCAGCCAGCAAAAATAAGAGCAAGAATATCAGTGTGCACAAAGCCCCAGCCACCTCTCCTAAATTCCAGTGAACCAGTGAAAAAATCGGGTGAATCACTCTAACCCCTACCTCCGACCCTGTAAACCCAGGTGAATGCCATGGAAATCTGCTCCAACCAAAGAAAATCGGGGGTGAATTTCATTTTTTCAGTTTTATGCACCTTTTTTTGGTCGGCTAATATTTAATAATTAATTATTTTTAAAATAATTATTGGGCTAACTTTATTAAACTATAGAAAATGGGTTTTATATAAAAAAAATTGGCCTATTAAAATTTAAAATCCCTTAAAATTCGCCTTTGGGCTAAAATTCTCCCCTAAAATTTTCCATGATGAAGACCTCTTGGAAGCCATGATCGAGGAGTGTCCCTTGACATGTGTTTCTTCCAGTTGGAAGACATGATCAAGGTTTTTATGAGGATAGTTTATTTTCCTGTGCCAACCTCGTTAAAAAATGAAACAGGTCCCTATAAGGATACTTTATTTTCCTGTGCCAGCCTTGTTAAAAAATGAATCAAGTACCTGTGAGGATAGTTCCTTTCACTGTGTCAACCTCATTAAAAAATGAAACAGGTCACCATGAGGATAGTTCTTTTACTGTGTCCACCTCGTTAAAAAAATGAAATAGGTCACCATGATGAGAGTTCCTTTTACTATGTCAACCTCGTTAAAAAATGAAACATGTCTTTCAGCATAGTTCCTTTTCTTGTGTCAAGTTCGTTAAAAAATGAAACAAGTTTCAATGAGCATAGTTCCTTTTCTTGTGTCAAGATCGTTAAAAAATGAAAAAAATTTCCATGAGCATAGTTCTTTTCCTATTTCAAGCTCATTAAAAAATGAAACAAATCCTCTCGTAATTGAGTCGAGTCTTTGATTAGATCTCGTATGTGGTAATTCGAGTCTTTCATCTGATCTCGTAAATGAACCTTCATTCCATCCAGCCATTAGTAACCAGTAGTCTACTTAGTTGACTAAAATGAAGCTTGGGGGCATGTGCTCTAGCAAGTTATGCTTGAGGGGCATTAAAACATATCTCAAGCACAATTTCCTTTGTTTCAAGCTTGTGTAAAAAGGAAACCACTCTCAAGAAAAATTTTCCTACATTTCAAGCTTGTGTAAAAATGAAACCACTCTCAAGCAAAGTTTTCTCTGTTTCAAGCTTGTGTATAAATGAAACCTATCTTGAGTCCATTTCGGTTATTATTTTAAAGACTCATTAAACTCATGAAAATCCTGAGATTATTTTTGTGTGTTTCCTTCTCATAAAATACGTGAAAATGTTGAGTTCTTTCCATCTTTTCCTGCTCGTAAATTAAATTGAAAGTCGGCCAACTGAGTATACTTTTATCACTTTTCCAGACTCTTTAAAATTACAAAAAAGTAGAAACCTAGGAGTTCTCTTTTAAGCCATTTTCAGACTCTCTAAACATGAAAATATTGTTAAGTACTTGAGTATTCGAACTCGTTAAAGGAAATGAATAGTTGTTCTTTCAGTATAAGTTTACCCCTTTTCAGGAGTGAAATGGACTATCTACGAAAAGGTATACGTTGACTAATCATGGTCAATAGAGTTCTCTCCTGTATTGTTTTATCCTTTTTTGGGCTTGAGAGACTAAATTTGCAAAAAATTACACCCATGGAGTTTTCTTATGTTTTTCTTCTGCCTCCCAAAAATTGAAAAACATCGAGCTTCACCTATACTGGACTCGTTAAAACTTAATAGTAAAGGACCTGTCAATTACAAACAGGAAAAAACCACTCCTTCTTAGGGTTCGATTTTAATACTAAGTTGGATTCATCCGAAGGATGAGCTTATACAACAAGCAAATGGTATCCTCCTCAAGCTTGTCAAAAAATAAAGAGGTACTTTCCAGAAATGGTGGGGAAAAAAGAGAGAAAAGGAATCTAGTTATCACACTTTGATCCAAGAAGCAGTATACCACTCTTTAACATGACACTTTTGTCACACTCATACCTGGGTTGGGAAAATCCTTTTTATAAAACTTAATCAAACCACATTGAAAGTCTTCAGCTGGTTTCTCGGTATTAGCTTTAGGTCAATTGTCACCAAACCATATGCAGTGTCATTATGTGTTCAAGAGGACAGTTTAAATGAACCATTCGTTGCAAACATGTGTCTCCATTTGCGTTGACCATCCCTGAGTTAGTCCTTGCTAAAAATTTCTTCAAAACTTGATCTAATGATTTCATGTCATGGGCTTTCCTCAGACGGGTGACTTTCTATCGACGACAGCTCATCATCTAGAAATTTGATCTAGAATCCTATCAGTACCTTGCGATCTGAATGCCCTAATGGCAGGTTTCTCGCCTTTGACGACAAATTGCATCATTGACCTTTGATCGAATGATTATGTGAGTTGTTCGACTTCAAATCATTCATTCAAACTTCATGGATTATACTGAGTACTTTGAGAGCCTTTGCCATTATTGGTGGTTTCGCTCACACTTGTTAACAGTGCACATCATTGATTGGTAATCAAGTGGTTTCTACCATGTTCGACTTAGACACAATCAATCGCATGCATAAAATCGTACTATTTCGGGAAGTGGAAATCAAGACCCTGGATCTAGTCTCTACCATCCAGGCTGTGAGGAGTTTTATTACTCATGATAAATTACACTACTTATGAAAGATGGTTGCGTCCACGCTGTGTCTACTGTCGATGTAATTCTAAAATCATTTATGTATCAGAACATGTAGTTAGTTTTGATATGACTATGGGAATGCCTACCTCAGTGATGATATATATATATATATATATATATATATATATATATATATATGTAAATATACATATATATATATATACATATATATACATATATATATATATATATATATATATGTTTGCATTGACTGTTTTTACAGATTTTGACCGGTATGTTCGCAACCCAATCCTCGGAATGATAAAGCACTTCACTCTTTAGAACTACTTCAGACTTCGCGCTTTAGGGGAAAATATGTTACACTAAAATTTGTCGCCATGACATTTAGCTGTCTATATGGGTTCATCATTACCTATATTATGCTCCCTTAGAGGTCCAAAACCATAAATTTCCTAAACCAAGTCTTGGAATTGGATAAAAGCTCATTAAAACCCTAAAAAGCCTAACTCCGCACTTTTCCTAGTTCTTACCTGCGGTATCGCGGTTTCTTGATCTATAAACTATGGCACCTCCTGCACGTTATCCTTAATAAAACTACAGACCCCTGTAAAAGGTAAAATAAAATAAAAAAATTATGTTCTGGAAGCCCACCTAGTCGAATATTCTCCCAGCTGGAGGCTTCTAGAAGTGTAATCAGATCGAGCTTTTCCCCTTCATTCATGAACCTCTATCCCTTCATTAATGGAGATTATCCCTTGGTATTTGGAGCTAAAATCCATTTACGAGAGGAATTTATCCCCCTCTTTATGGAACTGAAACCTCTTTCATTATCCTATAAATTGAACTCATAATTCAGTCTCAAGGGTACTTATGAACTTATGGAAGAGAATTGTTGAATAAATTATAATCTCTTGGCACGATTGGTATGAGAACGATTACATACTCATATCCATAGTTTCATGCTAGTTCAGAGAGGAGAAGGCTTGTCATACCAAAGGAAAATGGTTGTTTAGGACCCCGGAAGAACCTGTATGACATCAAGATGACAAGGTTGTATGGTTACTTCTTATCATACCAGTTAATACAAATGGATTATATTTTCTCATTAAGTTGTTCATGTATTTGTTTGAGTAATTTAATTCTTGTATTCCTTGATCACTGATTTCGAATAATGTTTCTCGATTATTATATCTTGCAGGAGCTTTTAATCCTTTTTCCTATCTTTGATTGCAGGTCTTACATGCTGAATTGACATTTTTTTGAGTGACTGGATTGAATATAACAACAAGTGTTGGACTTCAGGTAGGAGTATCTCCTCTTACTTAGTTAATTAATAATTATGAATCATAATGGTCTAGAGAAAATGGTTTACATTTGGTTGTTTGTTTCTAGATATCCTTAGGATACTAGGGAGATCGTTCTTGTCTACAAGAAGGTGTTATTCGTGTAACAGTAAGCTCAACTAATTTTCACAAATATAACCCCTTGAAACCACCAAAACAAACTTATATACATCATGCGACTCTTAACATGCCGAAAGACGAAAATTATATTTTCTCACAAAAGGGACCAAAACACTTAGAGAAAACACATGAAACGGATTTCAGTGTTTGCAGAGCCAATATAGAAGACCAAGGTAAGCTCCTAAATTTGGTGTAGTCCAAAATGTTGGATGGTGTTGTAGCAGTGACAACACCTGCTGACACACTGGTAGAATTCTAGCTTCTATGTCTCAATTGACTCTTCTGTGCAAGGTCTTAGTTCTCCATGAAGTATTGACTCATTGTGTAGAAAAATATGGCCTCCCCACTTACCCTATGAATAAACATGTTCCCATTTGTACCTTCTTGGTTGAACACAACATAATATTTAACACTATTGCAATGTTTCGAATTGGAAATGGTAGTGTAGTTCATGAGCTTTAGATTTTTAGAGTATAATTTTTCATATTTTGTGTTACTCCATTGCCAGAAGGTCGTGACAATACCCAAAAGGACTCCCTCCAGGAACACAAATATTGCTTTGTTTCCAGCGATCTTGGTCATTACCCCGATGGAGTTTCTTTCTTTAACTCTCTATGAAGGAAGCATTTCTCTTCTTTTTCCTTTATTTATTTTAATAGGATTGTGCGTTTACACTTATTCATTTTATAGGCGGAAGGGGGATCCTAACTTATTGATAGCAGGAGAGGTTGTACCTTCAGAGAAGGATATAGAACCTCTTATTTATGTATTTCCATTTAGATTTTTCCCCTTTTCCCCTTCTAATATTTGGATAAGCATGAAAACACCAAAAAATAAAGATTCAAGTGTGAGCATAAGATTTCCTGAATAGACACAAGTATCATGGTTTAACCAAAACCCTTCTCATGGATGGATTGTATTTTTTGTCGGAACTTCAATTCCCAAAATATGTAACCAAAACAAGAAATAAGGACCGAAGGTTATCCAAATTTTGTAGTGTCACAAGACTCTTTACAATTCATCCACACACAAAGAAGCTGGAAAACACGTTCACACGTGACAATTATTAACACAATGAAAAAAAACAAAAAACCAAAAAACCAGGAACAAAAAGAGACTATGTAGATAGCACAACGAATAACCCCATATAATCATTAAAAATAATGTTTTAAGTCATGGTCGTTGACATAAAGAGATTCAATATTCCGGCGTCTAGTGATTGAAGATGATATGTGTGTTGGGGAAGCTTTTCATGTATGGTGAATAGTCCAATGCATAGGAATTGAAACTTAGTGTTTTTTCCTTTGTCCTCATGGGATTTTTCCTTGTGGGCCTTGTCCCTCTTTAATACTAAGTCACTCACACCAAATTCATTTTGCTTGCATACTTCTTGACAAATCACCTCTTGATATAACTCTAACAAAGATAAGAGTTTTATTTTTCTTTCTGTCTTTCTTCCTATAGATGTCAAAGAGTGTATATCCTACATTGAACCAATGACCATAGCTTTCCCTGAGATTCTTTTGAAACTTGGAGGGAAGGAAAGTAAATTTTTTTGGGTGGGATAACTTATTTTCCATAAACCAAGAAGTAAGGAGATTTATTTAGAGAAGGATTTGGCAAGACTGGGTCAGCCCATAGGGAATTTATGAAAGCAGAGTGTGGGTTCCTTTGTTCAGAGAAGATGGTATTCTTAATGATATGGATAAGGTTATTGTTTGTATACTTTACAAGACCATTTCCTTGCAAACATTAATTAGCTGAATGTTTCAAAACAATTCCATTTTCAAATGAAAAATCATATAATTTTAACGATGAAAAATATTGGTCTGTCATATATTCATCATTGGTTTCCTCCTCTTCATCAAAATCTAAAGGAACTTCTTCTTCTTTGTCACCATCCAACCTGTGAAAAGTATTGTCTGAGAGTACAATGTTATCTATGTCACCAGCATTGGAAGTTGGAGGTCATTCTAACTTCTCTATGTTTTTTTGCAGATTCTTCTAACTCTTCAAGGGTGGAAAGAACCAAATCTTCAATTATATAAACCATTATCCTAGTAGGGGTGGTTGGGTTATTATTTGGAAAACAAGGAAGGTTGTGTACTACCGAAATCAATCTAATATATTTTCTTATGGGTTATAGGATGAATGACCTAGATCTGGTCGTAAGATATTTCATAGCTTTATAAAATCTTGGGCTGAGAGGATACACCAACTTCAAGAATATGAGCAAGGGAGGTGCTGAACATATTACTACCTTGACCTGAAGACAAAAATTAGGGTGGGTGAGGTTATCAACAATAAAACTATGGTTAACCTCATTCTAGCGATAGAAACATTGACGATGCTAGACTCGCTAACATTCAAGGATTATCCCCGATATGTGGTCCAAATTATACCTCATGCTATTTAGAATAGGATCCCCATCTGGAATACAACTTGATTACTGGTTTATTAAATATTTTCCTTGGCTCTAACAATGAGAAAAAGAGAGGAGTGAAAATGTGCCTTTGAAAAGCATGTGAGTGTGCCTGATGATTTTTCGGTTGTAGGTGTTTCAAGGTTCTTCTACTACGGATGGGGAAAGAGAAGTGACATATAACGAAGAGGTAATAGTGCCACCCTTGTCAAGACACGCGTGGACAAGAAGGATTTTTCAAACACCAAGCGGAGTAGTCCAAAAAGATTCTACGGTCATTACAACCAATACAACAAGAAATATTTGTCTAACATCTAGCAGAATAGTCCACAAGGATGCGAAAATGATAGAAACCCTTACCTCACATTATGAATATGATAAGTACTAAAATAACTGAAATATTTCAACCACTTTAGTGCAACTGAAACAAAACATCAATTATAAACATCCACGGAATATTCTTACAAATATTCATAATCCATGAACAAAGAACGTGTTGACCATGAGGCTTCTGATATTAAGTAAAATTTCGAAGACACATGTATATAATGAACACCAATATCTCCATTAGTGGAGTGTTGGAGCCACTCCTTACTCCTCAAAAGAACTTCCTTGTCTCCCTAAAATCTTGCGGGAGGAACCAAGGTGGAAATTATTTTGCTCATATAATGAGGGTGTATATATAACCAATGGGAAGGTGATGCTTCACCTTCCTTGTGACTCTTCCACTACGCTCATGATTTTTTGACTTCCTATGACTTTTCAAATTTACTTGATTTCATATTTTGTACATGTGACGATTCATGCTATAATGTGACATGACACTGCAAACATGGAATTCTTGATAATATGGAAATGTCAATTCATTATTGCTACTCCTTGCTATATGCCTCCTTGAAAATTCTCTTTTATCCACCTCCATATGGCTTAGAGGTAAGGAGTCTTCAATGAAATCAAGTCTTGAGCTATGGTTCGAAACTGGTGTCCCTTTGATTTCTCTTGGTTGAGTATCTTGTATAATCAGCTACAAAGATGTCTTTAAACATGTTTCCCTTCTCCATATCCTTATTCATCATCATGTCATCATATGATAAGGTACATGCATCTGCAATTCTCTCATGATGAGATGACATCAGTCTAATAAACCCCTAGTCTAAGATAGTGCATGTTTATACATTAACTGAGTTGGAATCAGGTGACAAGTTGAGAGAGAGGCTTAGTGACTATGCAATTTCACATCTCAGGTAGTGAGGGGTGCATCTTGAGCCTTGCGACTATGCAATGCACAGTTCATGCTAGAATGAGGAAGGAATCTGCGTAGACTAGGATCTTAGTGGGCCAAGATGAGGGGATGGTAATAGGCTCACCCTATTTTGAAGTTTCAGAAGGTACAAGAGGTTGGGTGATTGCGGAAATGCATAGAAAATGAGTTCAAGGGTTGAGCTTTAGGTGATATATTTCGCAATACAAAGTTGAGGCTAGGCTGGAGGGATGGATTGCACAATTTTGGAGGCCAAAGTATGGGCTTGAGCACTTGAACTAAATAGTGAAAGTACTGGGAGGAAGGAACTATGCATTGCATAGTGTCAAGAGGAAGGGTCACAAATAGTGGTCTGAGATTGTGCAATGCACAACTTAGGAGGGTTGGTTGAGGCCAAGTTTCTTGATCAGAAAGCTTTCGAAAATTGTCTAAGTGTGAGATCGTTGAGGCTGATGTGAACAATAATAAGACTTGAACTGTGGTCACACACTTAGAACACTTTAATAAATGACAAAATAGATCATCTAGGACACATGAATAACATACTTCTCTCAGTGCAAAAAAATTGCGACAACTTATGAAAAGTGTGACACTAAAGATACATATTGCGACAACCGTAACGAAACTTGTGTGACAATCCTTAAAACTTTGAGAATGAGTGTGACAAATGCTTACAAGGTAGGATCAATTGATTTTCACAAAGTTGACCCCTTGAAACCGCCCAAAAAAAATTATATACATCGTGCAATGCTTAACATGCGAAAAAACAATAATTTTCTTATCTTGCAAAAGGGAACAAAACACTTAGAGAAAAAACATGAAATGAATTTCAATTTTTGCGGTGACAATATACAAGACCAAGGTACACTCTAAAATTTGGTGCAGGAAAAAAATTTCGAGGGTGTTGTAGAAGTGAGAACAAGTTTTGATTCCCTTTTGTTCTGGGTAGTCCAATTATAAAATATAGCATTATTACCTCCCACTTCCAATATGCTACAGGTAGGGGGTTCAACAATATTACTATATTTTGGTGCTCTACCTTTACTAGTTGACATTCCTAGCATTTTCCCAAGTATTCAGTAATGTATCTCTTCATTTCTAGCTAGAAAATTTCTTTCTTAACAGAAGAAATTATTTTATGATACCATGGATGTATTGTATATAATTTTTTTGTGATATTCATTCCATATTAATATTTTAATTTCATCTACAGTTGGACTATAAAGTTTTTTTTTTTTTTTACACGAGCAAGCCTTTTTAATTAATTTCATAATCAAGTTTCTTTCTTTGACCAACTTCACTCTTCAAGTTGTCACGAAATTGATTATAATTTTAATATTTTATCAATTCCTTTTCTATTTACTCAACAAAATATATTTCAATTAATTGATTATTGTTACCTCACATATTTATTTTAAACTCCAACTCAATGCATATGTTGCCTTCCTCTATTTCCCCTTTATATGTTTGATGTCATAATCATATTCACTTAGGAATGCCATCCATTCTTGCCTACTTGGCATTCATGTCAGGTTGGCTGAAAAATTATTTCAAACTTATATATGTAACCAAAGTGAATTTCTTACCAATAATGTAATGTCTCCACATCTTAAGGGCATGGATAATCATTGCTAACTCCATATCGTAGATGACATAATTCCTTTCATGTTATTTTATTTTTCAAGACCCATAGGCCACCATGTGTCCTTCGTGCATCAAAAACCATCCAAGACCTTCCAAGAAAGCATCAGTACATACTATTATATCCTTGTACGGGTGTGTTGTTTTTAAAATTAAATGTTTTAGCTTCTCAAAACATTCCTCACATATTTGTGTCCATATGAATTTCACTCCCTTCTTTAGCAATGAAATTATGGGATATGCTAATTTTGAGAATACCTCTATAAATATGTGGTAATACCTAATAATTCCCATACACAACCTTATATCCACCACATATTTCGAGGCTGGTAAATTAAGGGTGGCCTTCACTTTTTAGGATCCGTTATTATTACCTCTTTTGAAATAACATGCCCAAGATATTATATATTTTCCAGGTAAAATTCACACTTGATAAATTTAACATATAACTATTGATCCTGTAGTGTTTGTAGTATTATTTCCAGGTACTTATTATTCTTTCCCGGGTCTTGCAATAGATTAAAATATCATCTATAAAAATTAATAAAAAGTTATCTTGGAACTTAATAAACACATTTTTATTCAAAAACATGAAGGTAGAAAGTACATTTGTAAGTCCAAAGGGTAATACAGTAAATTTGTAATGTCCACTGTCCATATCTTATTTGAAAATTTGTCTTCGGTATGTCTTCCTTTTCAATATTCACCTGGTGGTAACCAGATATGACGTACATTTTAGAGAACATTGTTTCCCCATAACTTGGTAAAAAAAGTTATATATTCTGGGTAGGGGATATTTATTTTTAATATTAAGCTTATTCAATTGATGATAATCGAAGAAATTCAAGATAGATAAAATAATTTCCTACATTAATAACAAATCAATACCTATCAAAGGATTTTTACGAGAGAAAAAATGGCTCGTAGGGTTTCTAACACTTTGGTTTACTATTGTCCGACCGACGTTGTGAGCCTTTCGGGCTTGGCTACACTAGGAGGCCCCTGCTCTCCTGCAAATCTGTTGCTCCAGTGCGGCTTCCTCTTGAGTTTTGGCTCTGTGAGAGGCGAGGGTGGCATCGACATTCTCGTGGTTGTTCATTAGTGTTTTCCCTTGGTCCCCCAGGCCGCCGCATTCTGGTTTTCTTTTTTTCGCATCAAGCAGATCGATTCAGCCCCTGCTGATCGCTTAGGCCCTAACCATTGGTGCCTTGCTCTTCTTTTTCAGCTACCGGCATGAGATTTGACGGGTTTTGTCTCCGGATTTGGCCCTTTTGGCTGGTTCACGTCCCTGGCTGCCTCCTCCGTGGGGGGTAGCAGGGTGTTAACGGCCCTATCACATTGGGGGTTTGCTTTGCAGCGATGTGCGTGCCCTTCTCATACTCAGCTTCCCTGAGTTGACGACAAGGCTTCTCCAACTTCTTTGGCTCTGGGTTTCTAGATCCAAATTTTTCTCCTCTCTAGCAAAACCCTGCTCCTATGGGTTCTTTCCTCGGATTCAGTCCTTCACCTCTCAAAGGTCCTGGGACTCAAACTGGGGATCCCTTCGTCTTATCTGCGCCTCCTTCATGTAGGTAAAAAACTAGATGATTGTTTCTGTCTTTCTCATTACAATATAGGAAAGAATGCAACAGTGGGTTTGTCCCTCTGTTTGAGGGGTGGCGCTGCTGGTCAATCCTCTACTTCCAAAGGTTTCTCCTACAAAGAAGCAGTGGCTGCTCCACCTTCTAAGCATTCTGCCTCCCCTCCTGAGGCTCCTAAACCATTCCTGGTTGAAAAATTGGAGGCTGTCCCATCTGTGGACATATCCCACCCGAATCTAGGAGGACAACTCTAGCTATTTTCTAAACTTGCCCTCATCTACAGGTTCAATGGGCTCTGGCCCCGTACTGAAGATTTGTATGCTTGGATTCACTCCTCCTGGACTAAGAATTGCAAGGTCATCCTCTTCTCCAAGGGTTTCTTTATTGTAATATTTGCTGACAGTAGAGATTACGATACGGCCCTAATAGGTGGGCCTTGGTTCTGGGGAACGGTTGGGCTCTTCCTAACTCTCTGGTTCCCAGATTTCGATCCTTCCATGGTAGTCATCACTAAAATTATGATTTGGGTTTGGCTGCCTAACTTGCCTACTCACCTGTGGCACTGTGCAGTCTTCCAAGCCATTGGTAATTCTCTAGGCCTCTTTCTTGCCAAAAATCCCTCAAGAGGCCTGAAGGGACTCTACAGCTATGGCATAATTTGTGCTGAAATAGACATCAGTAAAGGGTTACCGGATCAAATCATTCTCAAAGTTGGGGATTTCTCATGGTCACAAATGCTGGACTTTGAAAATAAAGCTTTCAGATGTCAGCATTGTCACCAAATAGGGCATCTTCAGAACTCTTGCGCTCTTTTTCTAGGCCATCAGAAAAATAGTACCCGTAAATCAAAAGATAAGAGTTGGAAACCATTTGATATACCTCCCATGGAGGATATTGAGTCCTCCAGCTCAAAAGAGGATGAATCATATTCTGAGGATGAGCTTACTGCTTAGTAGCAACCGCTTTCCCCGTCTGTCCCCAAGAGGGCCCGTGTCACCTCGACTCCTCAGAAACACTTGCTTGAGACAAATTATTCTGACTCGGATAAAGAACCTCCTGCTTTGAACAACAACATTCTTTAGGTTGTTCCAATCCAACCGTCCCTTGATGGCTGGGTTAAAGTCACTAAGAAGAAAGGGAAGAAACTTCGTATAGCAGGCTCTAACCTCTTGGGTTAGAATTCTTTCTCCATCATTTGGTTTCCTCTTGCTCCTTTCTGTTCCTCTTGGAAGTTTCGTGCTACCATGGTGGTCCGTTGCATCCCTCTGGTCCCCCCGGTTACTAGCTGCTCTTGTTTCATTGTTTCATGCTTAGCTTTGGTTGTGGGTCTCCGGTCCACTCATCTACGACCTTTGTCTACGGCTGGCTTGTTTCTCTGGCTTCCTCCCTGGATGGAGGCCTGTGTTCGGGAGCTTGCATCAGTAGCCTTCAGTGCCCTGTGTGGCTCGTCGATGTGTGTTGGTTGATGTTTTAGTTGTTTCCTCTTGTTTTTTGCTGGGGAACATGGGTTTCCAGCTGTTCTTGCTCCAGAATATCCTTCTGTAACTGTATGTATTTTATGAGCCCATTAATACAAATGTTGATTTACACAAAAAAAAAAAATTGATGATAATCAATACACAATCTAAAATTTCCATCATTTTTCTTAATGAAAAGGACTGGTGCACCCTATGGTGACACACTAGGTTTGATGTGACCTTTATTTAATAATTCCTACAACTACATATTCAATTCCATCAACTCTGGAACAATCATTTGATAAGGATAATTTAATACCAGATATTCCCTTGGTATATATTCTATGGAAATATTTATCTCCCTTTTTGTTGGAAGGCTAAGAATCTAATCTAGAAACACATTTGGGTAGTCTTGAAAAAATTATATTTAACTTACATATTTTGATGTCTTGTTTGACAAGGATTCCTCTACCTTAATGAAAACATTTGGCATCCATTCCTAGAAAACTTGTTAACAATAATGTTGATATATGGTGCATATAAATGGGCCTAGGCATCCCCTTTATAATCTCGGTTTCACCACTTTTTGATGTGTAAGTGAAAGTTTTCTCAAGGAAATTAATAATTTCTTGATGCCCCTCTATCCAATCCATCCATACCAGTACGTCATAGGAGAATAATGGTAATATATTGAATTTCATGGTGGTCTGATTTCCATTTAATGGAACTACGCATGCCTTTACCAAATTAGAAATTTTTCCTTTTGTTCTCATGGCCAGTTGAACTAGCCATTAATTTCTATATGTTTTAGACTTCAAATTGTACTTTTCTACAACCTAGGGGCTAACATAACTCAAGCTAGAACCATGTTTATTAATATAGAAACAAATTGGTTAATAATATTACCTTCTATCTCTACCATGGTGGATTGATGCTCTCCTTGGCGTCCTTCCAATGCTGCATTGATGTGTGATATATTTACGACCAAGTCATTGATTGTAGATGCCTCCCATAGGTTCTATATATTTTTCATGTGCCAGGTATTATAGGGAAAACTTCACAACTCATGGGGTTCTTCAAAACCCAAAAATTTTAGAGGTTCCCTATCATTACTTTTACCTTCCTTACTATTGATTTTTTTGTGTAGACCTAGCTTATAATTTGTTTTCTATTCTTGATACTTGGTTGTTATTTCTTCTAATGTTTCAGTTACGATTACTTTTACTAGGCTATTTAAATGGCCTAGATTTTGCACCCTTTCCACCCGAGATATTTTGTCCTTCTTCTTATTAGACGAAGATTTCATATTTTTGTTCTTTCATTGAACTATTGGTAGCAAATTTTACCCTTCCTAATGAATTCATCCATGGTTTTTGGACTGTTGTACTTGATTCACTCTTTAAAAGAAAGTTGAAGATATTTTAACAAACATTGTACTTTTCCTTTTTTTCTCTTAGGTATAACATGACCTAATAGATGAGTAAAGTTTGTTCTGAGTTCATTTATTGACATATGGATAAGTTTTAGATCATGGAATTTTTTTATCCCTATCATCAAAGTAACGTTCATTCAATTACTTTCCTTTAAACAGTCATTGAAATTCCTCTGAGTCAACCTATCTTCTATTTAAATTATGAACTATTCACATTTCCTCCCACCATAAACAGGATTTTCTCTGCAAATGATAAGTAGCCAATTTACATTTTGAATCTATAGAATAATCATACACTTGAAAGTATCTATTAATATTGAGAAGTAATTCTTCAACTGCTTCTTCCATCTCCCCATCATAATTTTGGGGTATGATCTTTCTGAACACTTCGTCGAGTTCTATTTTGGGCCTCTTCCATGATTTTGCATGATTTTCGAGGAACTATGCTCCTACACTTCCTTATACGTTTCCTCCTTACATTTTTCCAAATCCTAAATTTTTTTTTGTTTAGATGTTTCAACCTAATTTTCTTCATCCCTCACTATATCTATCATATTGGGATTTGATTTATCAGTTAAATTCTTAACGAGCTTCTCATGTTCCACACTGGATTTTAGAAGTTGTTAATGTCCTGCAAGAAGATTTACCAATTCTCTCTGGAAGTTTCTCATCATTTCTAACAACTCCCTAGTGAGTACTTGTGCTTGTTGTCCCAAATGCACATAAATCTCTTCTTCTCCAATAGGCATACCTCCTTGTGGTTTAGCCATTCTACTCATCTTGTAAAATTCCTCTCCTACTTTGTATAAGAACACATATTTATTAATTAATAAAATCGTAGTGAGCTCAAAGGCCATAATATTGCAATATTTTTTTCTTTTATATCATATGTAATATATCACCTTTATAACATAGAAAAATACCTAATTGACCTAGAAATAGGCATAGTAATTTGTTTTTTAAATAAGATGAAACACTTCACAACTTTCAAATCCATTCTTCTTTCTAACTTTTTCTTGACTTACTTGGTCTCTTACATTACTTGTGAAAAGAAGTCATTAATTGGTGATTCTATTCTACATTCATGGAAAATACTTTACAAATATTGATATATAATTACCATGTTCTTGGCATCATTGCCTAGGTTAAAATTATGATGGAAATTTTTGTTGCATTAGAAATTATCAATTTCTTGATTTAAATTTTTTGTTTCAATGTTATCCTTTACCATTGTATTCTTATCTTCCTCTTTCTCTTACCTCTATACACATGTATGAACCATATTGTATATTTCTTCTTTCATAGTTGTATTCATTATTTACAATAATACATTACTATAGTCTTATGACTTCTAAGAATTATGTTATTCTCATGTGATATGCATATATAGTCGTAACTTGTTATGGAATTTCCTTACGCAAAATCCACATATTGAAACTTGTCACCATCCAAGATGGATACCACCTAGATGAAATTCACGTGAACTCGGAGTGTGGATTAGGTCCCCACCACTGCTGTGAAATTGTAGTAAGTTGTTTGTTTTAATGGATGATGGAGATTAACTGCCCTATCCAAACATGCCATCATGGTTTCATGGCGTTGGTGGGTTTGCAATGAGAATGAGATCTACAAATTCTTTCAAACCATACTAAAACCAAATCCTTCTTCCTTGTTTCTTGAAATTTTTATCGTCGAATTTTTGGTGGCTCTACCAAGGTGGACCTTATTATACTCCAAAGTGCTTATTTTTATTGCTAAAATAATACATAGTTCTAGGATTTTTTCAATTTTTCATTTTTCCTTTATGTGATGCCTTGAGGTTGAACATTACCCTACAGTTGTTCTCAATTGGAATTCCTAATGGATTCTTGGCTACCTTTGCATTTATTTCAATTTTTCTTGAATGATTTTCTTCTTAGCCATGGCACCAGACTTTCTATCGGAAATTGCAAGTGTTTGTCACCCTTCCATAGATTAGCCAATGATTTTTTCTTCATGTGGAATTCTCAAACCGCAACCCCGAAATCCTTCTCTATATTATCTTTTTTTTTTTTTTTTTAATTGAGTAGTCTTTAGTGCGACTTTTTGAAGGCTTTTACGGTGAATTTTTACGGTGTAATTTCTCTAAATTCCAACAGGAATTTATTGAAAAGAGAAGTTTGATTGCTAAATTTGCTCAATCGAAGTGCCCTAGAGGTTTTTGAGGGTGCTAAATCCATATATAGAGTCAAAAAACCAATTTTAATAACAAAAACCAAGATTTTACCTCAAAATATTTCACCAGATTCTGGCACCTGAAACTTCAAAAAGTCGCACTAAAGACAACTCCTTTCTTTATTCCCCTTTTCTCGTGAAGCATTATTATTAAGGGTTAATTATTGGTTCCTTTAGAGGAAGTGTGGTGACTCTATCTGTCCATTTACAGGTGAATAATATTGTATAAAAACCTTAATAGGATAGCTCTTCTTATTTTTTAAAAATTTCGTGGAGGGATCGATAGTACTAACCCTACTTAGCTTATCATTACAAGTATGCTTTTGCAGCATATTGAACTTGGAAAATCAATTGTGAGAATGATTGACTATTTTTCTTAGTTTCTTATTGACTTTAGAGATTATTGGTGCATATAAAATTATTCTTTTATTTCTTTCCAGGTTTCTCATACCATGTCAGCCCCTGTATCTTACCTTTGATTAATTGACATTTGTAGATTTTGGTTTCATATTTCTCAGCTCTAGGTTGGTCGTAGGCATACTTGTATTACTGAAGATATTTAAGGATGTGTCCCCATTCATACAATACCATATATTTTGTGTATTTAGGTACTATAGATTAATTTTCCGCGAGGGTCTTCCTTCTCTTCGCGGATGTATTTTCTTGTCTGGAACGAGTTTATTATATGACCAGTTCCTTTAGCCACTAATACAAATTTCGAACATTATAAAGCTAACATTTATGTAAATATTTGCATAAATATGTTTCCTGACTGTATCTTTGTTCTATTCATTTTATGAATAATGTTGTGGTTATATAAATAGAGGATTTGGTTTTCCTTCTTTTCCCAAGAACATTCACCGTATTAGTTATTAACATAACAGTTCTTTCCTTATTAATACATGTAGTAATTACTAACTGTAATGTTCATTTAGAAAATTGTTCTGGTATGGAATTTTATATATACAGATTATTATTCTTTTAATGTATCTAATTGTTTTGTCCTACTTTACATAGTTATCTATGTATTTATTTATTTCTTTTACTACATGTAAATATTGTAAATTAAGGTTATGATCTCTCTCTCTCTCTATCTCTCTCTCTCTCTCTACATATATATATATATATATATATATCAGAGGCCACTCTGTTGGGTATGTGTTATATTATTTCCATGACTAAGCATGTGTGGGGGGGCGATAGCCCCCCCTTTGCACTAGGCGCAACCAGGGGGTCACAGGGGGGCAGTAGCCCCCCCTGTTGGGGTTCGGGATAGTGCCTCGGCGAAAATTTTTGGTCCTTAATTTCCAGTGGGCGGTCTGTGCCCATGGTTTTGTGTATGGTTTTGCACATGGTTTTGGGGTACGATGGTTTTCAGCCCCTGGTATTTTTGTAGATCTGGTCAAGGGAACTACGGTTATGTTCTAATCCAGGGTTAATGGATTGGATTTTATGTATGGTTCGGCATGTATATATATGTGTTGTAACACTAAAAGGAATATAATGAAATATCAAGCTGGTCATCCTGATTTGAGATCCAGGGGAAAATCTCTGTGTTTATCTATTTTATGTTTTTATGCTCTTGCTATTGTTTATTTTCTGTTATAAGATTCGTGTGTAGATAATTTCTGTTCAGGGTTAAAACCTACATTTGGTATCAGAGCTGTTTTGGCTTCAAGGGGACACCTTTGCTGTTGAAGGTTTTTTGCTCGGGCCTGAGGTAGACCCTGTTCAGTGGGAGATCTGCAAGATCGATTCTTGCGGTGAAAGAAGATGGCAAGCAACGAAAATATAGAGATCAAGAAATTTAATGGTCAGAGTTTTGAGTTCTGGAAGCTCAATATGGAGGATCTTCTGGTGGATAAATATCAATGGATCGCGGTAGATCCAGGTACTAAACCAACTGCAATGTCAGATGAAGATTGGAAGAAACTGGATTGGAAGGCTAAGAGCACAATACAGTTGTGTGTCTCAGATTCAGTATTGTTGAATGTATCTGAGGAAGCTACGACGAACAATTTGTGGGAAAAACATGGGACTTTGTACCAATCTAAGTCTCTGGTGAATAAATTGTTCCTGCGGAAAAATTTGTATAACCTGAGGATGAAGGATGGAGACTCGGTGATAGAGCATTTGAACGCCTTCAATACTGTGGTAATTCAGTTGTCATCTGTTGATATTAAAATTGCAAATGAAGATAAGTGCATCAGTTTGTTGTGTTCTCTACCAGATTTGTGGGACAGTTTGGTTATTGCAATAGGTAGCAATACAACTACCTTGAATTTTGATGACATTTTCTCAGCCTTGCTGTCGGAGGAAATGAGACGGAGAAATATGGAGGGTCAGAATGGAGATGCCTTATCTGTACGAGGAAGGTCCCAAAATAGAAACAAGAATAAGGTTTCGATTGGGAGATCTAAATCTCCCAGAAAGTTTGTAAAGGTGTGCTGGAAATGCAGAAAAGAAGGGCACTACAAAAAGGACTGCAGATCTAAAGCTCCCAAGAAAGGAAAGGGATTTGATGATTCTCCTTCTGTAGAGGAAAAAACCACCTCGGATGAAGGTGGGGATGTGTATTTGGCTTCTTCTTCAAATACACATGTAGATCATGAGTCATGGTTGATTGAATCAGGTGCATCCTTTCACTTCATTCCCCATCGGGAGTGGTTCTGCGAGTATGAGAAATTTAATGGTGGTGATGTCTTCCTAGGGGATGATAGGAAGGCCAGAATCATCGTACGTGGAAAGGTCAAGCTGAAGCTGCAAGGTGGAAGGATTAGAACACTTCCTAGTGTTCTGCATATTCCTGCATTGGCCAGAAATTTTATTTATGTAAGCAAGATGGATGATGCAGGTGTAAAAACAGTGTTCGAGAAAGATGCCTGCAAGATGGTTCAGAGAGCACTGGTATTAATGCGGGGAGTTCAGACTGGAACTCTGTACAATCTACAAGGTAGCACTATTATTGATGGGTGTGATATTTCTGTGGTTCCTGAAAGTGGAGTGGAAAGCCTAGCTATATCTGGAGAAAAGACCATGTTGTGGCATCAAAGGCTTGGACATATTGGAGAGAAGGGCCTTCGGATACTGCATAGAAATGGTATGGTAGAAGGTATGTCTAATTTCTCTCTGGATTTCGATTTCTGTGAACATTGTGTATATGGGAAGTAGAATTGGGTTAGTTTTCCTTTTGGTTCTAAGAGGGCGAACAAAATATTAGAACTTGTGCACAGTGATGTGTTTGGACCTGTGTCAGTTCCATCACTGGGAAAGTCTATGTACTATGTTTCATTCATAGATGACTTCTTAAGGAATACATGGATATATTTCTTGAGGAAGAAATCTAAAGCTTTTGACAGATTTAAAGAATTTAAGGCTCTGGTGGAAAACCAGACAAAGAAGAAGATATAGGCATTGGGGACAGATAATGGTGGGGAGTTCTACAAGAAGGAATTTCAAGAGTTATGTAAGAAGTGTGGTATAGCATGGCAGAATAATACTCCATACACACCTCAGCAAAATGGAGTTGCAGAAAGAATGAACAGAACACTGATGGAAAAGGCAAGAAGCATGCTTAGTGGTACCAGGTTAGGACAAGAATTCTGGGCAGAGACAGTGGAGACTGCATGCTATCTAGTTAACAGATCACCTTCATCAGTGTTGGAGGATAAGACTCCACATGAGGTATGGACTGGTAAGAAACCCTCTCTTTCACATCTAAGGGTATTTAGATGTGATGCATATGTACATGTTCCAAAGCAGAAAAGGACCAAGTTGGATAATAAATCTGAAAGGTGCATCTTTATTGGGTATAAGGATGGTATAAAGGGTTACAAGCTTTGGAACCCAGAATCAAGGAAGGTTGTGTATAGCTGAGATGTGGTGTTTAGAGAGGTGAAATATGTTGTTACATATGAAGTCCTACCAAAGGAACCTGAGAAGATAGAGTTTGAGCTAAAGGAGGATGAATCAAACTCTACAACAGAAGAAGACTCAGAACAGGAAGAGCCACAAACTCCAGCTGTGAGAAGATCAGCTCGGGAAAGAAGACAACCAAAAAGGTATAGTCCATATGCTTTCTATTCAAATTTTGCCTTAAATATAATTAATGATGATCCCAAAACTGTCAGGGAGGAAGTAGATTCAGAGGATGGAAAACTCTGGAAGGAGGCTATGGTTGATGAAATGGCATCCTTGCACAAAAATGAGGCATGGGATCTGGTGGAGTTGCCGGCTGGAAGGAAGCCCATCGAGAGAAAATGGGTGTTTAAAAAGAAGATGAATGTAGAAGGCAAGGTGGAGAAATACAAAGCTCGGTTGGTAGCAAAAGGTTATTCCCAGGTGCCGGGAATTGATTTTGGTGATATTTTTTCTCCTGTTGCAAAAGTTACTTCTATTAGATTACTTTTATCTGTTGCTGCTGCATTTGATTTTGAGATAGAACAGATGGATGTGAAGACAACATTTCTTCACGGGGATCTAGAAGAGGAGATCTACATGAAGCAACCTGAAGGCTTTATGGTGAAGGGTAAGAAAGAACTAGTATGCAAGTTGAAGAAGTCTTTGTATGGGTTAAAACAGTCACCAAGGATGTGGTATCAGAAATTTGATACCTATATACGGGGACTTGGCTTCACCAAAAGCAAGGAGGATCACTGTGTTTATTTTAAATTAATTGGTGACCGTGTTATGTATATGGTCTTGTATGTGGATGATATGTTGTTAATTGGAAATGAAAAAGAAATTATCCAAGCTTTGAAGACCCAACTGTTCTCCAAATTCGACATGAAGGATCTTGGTGCTGCAAACTATATTTTGGGCATGGAAATTAAGAGATATCGGGAAAAGAGGAAGCTCTGGTTAAACCAGAGGAAGTATGTCGAGACTATATTGCAGAGGTTCAATATGCAGGATAGTAAACCGGTGAAGGTTCCTATTCCTGTAGGTGTAAAGCTGTCTGCTGAACAGTGTCCCAAGACACAAGAAGAAGAGGAGTATATGTCCCGTGTTCCATATGCAAGTGCAATGGGTAGCTTGATGTATGCAATGGTCTGTACTAGACCAGACATTGCACATGCAGTGGGAGTATTGAGCAGGTTTATGTCAAACCTAGGGAAGGAGCATTGGACAGCAGTGAAGCAGGTTTTCAGATATTTACGTGGCACTAGTGATTATGGCTTGTGTTACCAAGGAAGACCAGGATTGGAAAGAATGTTGGACATTCATGGTTTTGTTGATGCAAACTGGGCTGGAGATCTAGACCAAAGAATATCTACAAGTGTGTATGTGTTTAGCCTATTTGGAGGCGCAGTCAGTTGGATGAGTAAAAGACAGTCTGTAGTGGCTCTTTCAACTATAGAGGCAAAATACATAGCAGCCACTCATGCAAGCAAGGAAGCAGTTTGGTTGCAGAGATTGTGTTCAAGCATAGGGTTCGTACAACAAGCTATAAGGATAGACTGTGATAGCGAAAGTGAAATTTTCTTGGCTAAGAACCCTTCTTATCATTCAAAGACAAAGCACATTGATGTTCAATATCACTTTGTTAGAGATATGGTTGAGGCTAAAAGGGTGTTGCTGGTAAATATGGACACTTTGAAGAATGTTGCAGATGCATTGACGAAGTCTGTGAGTACTCAGAAGTTCTCTTGGTGTAGAGAAACAATGGGTGTTGAAGAATTGGGCCAATCACTAAGCTCTTCTGTGGCCCCCAACGGAAAGAAAAAAACAAGTGGGAGAATGTTAGTTATGTGTTATATTCTTTCCACGACTAAGCATGTGCGGGGGGGTAAGAGGGGGGGCTATAGCCCACCCTTTGCGCTGGGCGCAACGGGGGGGTCACAACGGGGGCGGTAGCCCCCCCTGTTGGGGTCTGGGGTAGCGGCCTGGTGAAAATTTTTGGTCCTTAATTTCCAGTGGGTTGTCCACGCCCATGGTTTTGTGCATGGTTTTGCACATGGTTTTGGGGTACGATGGTTTTCGGCCCCTGGTATTTTGGTAGATCCGGTCAAGGGAACTATGTTTATGTTATAATCCAGGGTTAATGGATTTGATTTTATGTATGCTTCAACATGTATATATATGTGTTGTAACACTAAAAAGAATATAATGAAATATCAAACTGGTCGTCTCGATTTGGGATTCAGGGGAAAATCTCTGTGTTTATTTGTTTTATGTTTTTATGCTCTCGCTATTGTTTATTTTATGTTATAAGATTCGTGTGTAGATAATTTATGTTCAGGGTTAAAACCCACACAGTCGACCCGTCCAATGGGGGGACCTCTTTTAGTTTTTTGAGCCCTAGTCCTTCATTGTTCAGGATAGTATGTGCTTAGCCTATGAACAAGGTATTTGTTGTCAATAATTCTGCACATCTAACTCGAACATGAGCCCAAACCCCCAACCTTATTATTAAATATAGTCTTTTATTTACACTTATATTTCTTTCTTGACCACTACCTGTAAAACAATATACCTTTTCCATAGGCTAAGCACATACTATCCTGAACAACAAAGCACTAGGGCTCAGAAAACTAAAAGAGGTCCCCACATTGGAGGGGTCGACTAGCCTCTGATATATATATATATATATATATATATATATATATATATAAAGAGAGAGAGAGAGAGAGAGAGAGAGAGAGAGATCGAGAGATCATAACCTTAATTTACAATATTTACATGTAGGAAAATAAATAACTAAATACATGGAGAACTATGTAAATTAGGAAAAAACAATTATATACATTAAAAGCATAATAATACATATCAGAGGCCAGTCGACCCCTCTAATGGGGGGAACTCTTTTAGTTTTCTAAGCCCTAGTCCTTCGTTGTTTATGATATTATGTGCTTAGCCTATGAACAAGGTATTTTTTGTTAATAATTCTACACATCTAACTCGAACATGAGCCCAAACCCCCAACCTTATTATTAAATATAATATTTTATTTACACTTATATTTCTTTCTCTACCACTACTTGTAAAAAAGGCCTATTTTAATACATGTAATCCTTATTCAAAAATCCTTCCCTAGTCAATTATTTTACTTTTTCTTTTTCTGTATCTATATTTTAATCACTCGGAACTATTCTCTCATAAATTATTGGAAATATTTTGCTACTTGCAAATACCAAAATAATTTATCTTAGTTCCTAAGCAATTTTATTTACCTGCAACCAACACAATTAACCCATAACAATTGCATATTCTTATTTTCATTCAATTAAACCCATCAAGTTAGAACATTAAAATATCCCCTTAACATTTCATAATTTCATAATCATTACCTTACACAAAAATCATCTAAATTGGTTTTCCTAAAAATGTTTAAACAAACTTCTGATTATTCATGAATCCAGTCATACTTATGCTTATCTAAATCCTCCAAGGAATAGGTTAAAGGACTCCATGTTTATCCTAACATTGAAGCATCTCATTGTTGGTTCCACTTGAGATCCACTCCTAGTGATGAGCACAATAATTAGGTACATTTTAAAGGGTTAATTGCCACCTTATCCTAATTATTCTCTCTTTCTCACATTTAATTACATCATGGTCATATGTTGCTTAGTGTAGATGGTGTATTAAGGGTTTTTCATACTTCTAAAGCATAATGTGTTTTAAATGAAGGAAAATAAAGATAATATGCCATTTTTTAGGAAGATTTCACAATCAAAGCTCGGAGTAGACAACATGGAGAGATTGAAGGGGGTTGACCACCCCCTTAACTCCTAAAAGAAGCCAAGATATCCTCGAGATTCTCCTCCAACAACTCGAAATCAAAGGCAACCAAGCAAGTTGAAGATCAAGGGGAGCCAAGCTCCACTTTTCTCGAGTTTCAAGGAGATAAACCACCTACTTTTTAGGGAGATTTTGCTAGCTACCCTTCAGGTTAAATAGGGAAGAGTAAGAGCACACTAAGATTCGATTTTTGGAGATACCTAGAGCAATCTTATCTCTTGTAATATATACATGTGTGGCTTTCATGTGTTATGTACTAGACTGGTTATGAAATAGAATGAGTATTCAGTTTCTTCTTCACTGAGTTAGTTTTAGGGAGCTAAGCTTGTGGGTTAGAGCCCAATCCATTGGGATTAGTTTGTCTTATGTATTTGTTTTACATTTCATGGTTTTTGTAGTTAGTTTCTTTACATTTCATGTTGCAATAGTTAATCTGCATTAGTTCATGTTACAGTAGCATATAAAACTTCAAAACTGTGTGTTAAATCCTCCTTCGCTCACCTCTTCCATTAGAGGTTGAGGAGGGTAGATCTTCACCACAGACCCAAAATTTCTTTCAGTCTATGATTTCATGGAAAATTTATATATTTTTCTTTGTTTATCATGAACATGTCATGGATGCAGAGTTAGTTTTTTTTTTCCAGTGCATATGTAGGTTTTCCTAAATTCAACACATATTTTCCACCATTTTCATGATATATTTGTCAATGATGAAAGCATGAACAAGTGGTTTGCTTGAAGGTTTGAGTAGTGAATCACAGAAGGACTTCCCCAACACCATTGGATTCAATTTCCACCCCTCATCAACCAGCTTGCAACAATATCACCTTCAACCTTATTTTTGGAAATCTCCACCACAACACTGAGAGCCACCTTTGAGGTGAAAAATAGGCTTTCAAAGAAGCTATGAGCTTGACCAAGGGGTTAGCTACCCTTCATCCACATATATCCACCTTCATTCCACTTCACCTACCCCTTTCCTCACCATTTTTGGCCTTAGAATATGCTCGGCATGTTTCCTATAGCGTTTTAAGACATCCTATAGCACTACAGGAAATCCTGTAGTAGATCCTGTAGCAATGCCAAAAAGTCACTTCTTCAGCCCAAAACCTCTCTTCACCTCATTTAGACCTGGCATAGCCTCCAAGACACCTTCAACCCTGAAACCATGAGTCCAATACCCTATGTTAGTCTCATGTACTTTTACAGTGTGACCAAGTAAATATGGAGTTCCTACAAGACTGCTGAAAATAACATTCCCTGATTATTATCTTATTTTCAGAAATCTCACTGCCTTAATTATCTTTATCTTATTTTCAGAAATCTCATTGCCTTAATTATCTTTATTTTACCTATCCATTATCTCTCTTTTTTCCCCTTTCAATATACCCTCATGATACTGAAATTCCATGATTTAACCTTAGAACCCTCATTTTTACCCATTCCCCTATCCAAAACCCCACTCCCATTGATAAAAAAAAAACCCATTTTTGACTCCCCCTTCGTTCATTTCCCTTTTTCTATTAAAAACAATTTAAAAACCCTTTTTTACATCGTTTTAATACCAAAATTTGTTTATTTTATTATTCAGGGCCCATTTTTTAATCAAACCCTATTTTGATTAGAAACCTAACTCCCCTTTATAATTCTTACCCCTGCCTCAAAACCTTTATCCCCCATGCGGGCATATAACACTGGCCCCACAAATATGTTTAAATCCCCCATATAAATAAACCCTCCCCACTCTAAAACCTTCACCTCCACACCCATATAACCACGACCCCACACTATATTTAAAATTCCCCCACCTTTACATTCCCCGGGACCCACCTTCTAATTCACTCGTGGTCCAAAACCCCCGACCACCATTACATATTGCCCCCCCAGATCCAATGGCCTTGATCCCGTATCGCACCCCCAAAAGCATGAAGGTTAAAAAACCCTCAACCTCAAAAAATGGGTAGTATTACCGCCCGTATCTCCTGCCACGAGGCGTCCTCTCTATGGCAGCACACACCCTGTGCCAAAACAATTTACCGCCGATACTTCGTGCAAAAACAACCATATCGCCTTCGGACCTTATCTTAAAACTACAGACTCATTCAAACTTATAAACCCTTGTGGCTATGAGATAATCCCTTATCCACCATTAACACCTCTGAAAATGCTCCAAAAAGCCTAAAAATCCCAAACAAGCACAGAAAACCCACAACGCATGATTTTAAATTAACAATTGTTTTTAAATGTGTAGGTAGCTGATGTATGAATGCGAAAATTGCATTTTAAGTTCCAAGAATTGTGTTAAACAAGTCCTCTAGGTGACAATCGAAAAGTTTTGTTCATTAAAGGGACCAGGAGTGCAAGATTAAAACATGATCATCAATGGATCATGACCATTAATGGTCATACAAACTCTCCAGGAGCAACAAGAGATTCTTCTACGAACAGGATAAAAAAAAAGAGGTTTACACAATGGCTACGCAGAGATACAGGCAAATGAAGAACATAGTCATCAAACGGTCAAGGAAAAAAGGGGGATTAAAGAGTTTTAAATCAGAGGTTAAAAATGAAAGGAGGATCAGAAGAAAGAGTGAAAGGAAAAATAGAGAAAAGATAAATGTTAAATCAAAAGGCATAGATGCATACAAATGATAAAATATATAAAATATCAGTCAAAAGTTAATAATAACGAACAGAATGAAGATAGAAAGAAAAATTAAGGAAAAGATAAATCAGAGGTTTAAAGAAAAATCAAAAGTAAATTAGCACAGAAGACATATCCGAATGACTTAGGCACCCAAAAAATACTTCTTTAGACCACATCTTCCACCTACAAGCCTCATTTCACTTCAATAAAAGAACCTACAGTTATTAAAACAGTCATAAATATTTTAAGTAGCTCAAACAGTTATTGTAAAAGTTAATGAAAAGCCAAAAAGTCAAAAATATCCCAATATTAGCTCAGTAGTTAAATTGAAAGTTATTATTACGGTGAATTAGTCAGAAATGCTTTTCCTTGAGCCTTACATCGTCTCAAAAGTCAAGATTACATTAAATTTGTAATAAATAATATTCTATCACCCTAGGTTAGGGCAACCTCCTCATTTTGCAGATAAATACTGCATGTATTGTTCATTTTTAGTGTTGGTTGGTTGGTTGGTTGGATTCTTGATTAGAGGATTGGCTGCTAGGCTAGAATTGATTAGACTCTGAGTTGCAAAGGTTATTTCACTGGAGTAATGTAATTGTTTTGTACATCAGTAATACAAGCATGTTCACATGATTCTTTAGCTATGTTAATGGTGATGTTATCCTTCTTTGTCAATGTTTCCCTTTTGTTTTCCATATTGTCCATCATTTCTTTGGTAAAAGAACATAAATTTTAGATTAAGATATTATATCTTGGCACCTTAATTATTTTTTCTTCTTTTTCTTAATTTTTTCCTCTGCAAGGTCTGATTAGAGAGTTCAGGGTCATCCTTCTCTTTAGTTCCACCTAGCTTGTTGCCTTGAATTTTACTTAGTAGAGTAAAGAAAAAGAAGTTTATGGTTTTCCCTGTCCTTTTGTTTTGCTTGAAATTTTGTTTTCAAGGCCTTATTTGAAGTTTACTTAGTAGAGTCCAACCAAATAAGTTTATGGTTTTCCCTGTCCTTTGGTTTGTCTTAAGCTCTTGCTTCGAAGGTATTTTTAGAATTTTTATTAAATAATTCTTAACTGCTCTTTAGTTACACTGACTGTTATCTTAAATGTTTTCTTTGTCTGAAAGTAATAACTAGAGAATTCAGGGGTGTCCTGCTCTTTTCGATTTTTGGATTGTTGTCTTAAGGTTTATCTAGTAGAATCTGGTCAAAGAAGTCTATGGTTTTCCCTGTCTTTTGTTTTTTCTTAAACAATTACCTAAAAGGATTTTCCTGTTAAAGTATAGTTAAAGGATTATTAATTTCCCTTTAGTTTTACTGATTTCACAACTTATTGTCATTTCATATTTCATCTAATCTAAAAGATCCACTTGATATAGTTAGCTTTCCCTATGAAAACCCTTGTAGAGTTGATGAACAATTAAATCCTTTTATGATTCCATAGCCCAGTGGATTAATGCTTCTCACAGTCTATCTATTCAACTGAAACAATAGATCAATTAATCAAACAATCTATCAACTAGTCAAAACAAAAAAAGAACAGTCCTAAAAATTCACAAATAACCTAAAATTAGAAAACATAAGCATAAAGATATATCATTTACAAAAAAAAACATAGAGATAGCCCTCTTTAAGTCCAGGAAGGCTAGGTCCTTGCACTCTAAAGCGGTCTGATGTGGTTCCCTGCAGAGTTGTTCTTGCCAATCTTGCAAATCACGAGGAGCCAACATAGTGGCGACCATACTTGGGACTGAGTTATTTAAACAACTTAATATTACCTAAAGAACTTAGAAAACCCCTTTTCCAAACTTAGATGAATCAAGTGTTAGCCAAGAATGTTATTTGGTCGCTAATGGTGGACAAAATCCAACCTTATGACAGTTAAAATCACCCACCTAGTGACTCCACTATTTTTCAGTAGGCCTGCTGACTCCACTAGTTTTCTATAGAGTACACTGGGAAAATTATTGATAAATCCTAATATCATTAAATCTCAACAGAACCTAGTCAAGAATACTTTGTGGATTAAGTATTCCTTCCATAGATTGGTTTGTCATTCAAACTGTTATACAAATTTTGACCTCTCTGAACCTTGGGTCTAAGTTTTGGCTCCTAGAAAAATCTATACAAGATCCCATCCTGACCCAAACCCTCCTGCAATAGTTGACAATCCTGAAAGCATCCTAAGAAAATCTCCTAGATCTAAAAATTCAACTGTTGGAAAACCAATTAAAAAAGAAACTTCCGTACTTGAAAACCTTAAAGACATGTATAATATCCTCTCTAATTCAGGCCTAGAACAAAGCTTTTCTAGGACTAGATCTCATAATTGGATAACCCATAAAATCTTAGAATCATCCATCTTAGAGCAGAATCATGTTGTACTAA
This sequence comes from Pinus albicaulis, assembly GCA_034641835.2. NCBI lineage: Eukaryota > Viridiplantae > Streptophyta > Pinopsida > Pinales > Pinaceae > Pinus > Pinus albicaulis. Next base: position 840,732,071 of record CM076569.1, on the reverse strand, counting down.
CTTCAACCCCCATTCATATGCCCATTGTGCACCTTCCTCCATCTAACCCTTTACCTCCTTTTGTAAACCCTCGACTTATTAACCCTCCTTTGTCTCCCCAACTACTGGCCATGGCAACATGGTAAGCCCCATTAGTTCTACGATTTCCTTTAGTTGTTCTACCACGGGACTATAAGTCCAATATTCCTTTATATCATGCAAGTAGTTCTACTACTTCTCAATAACATGTGGATAGAATGAATGACTATTTTGACAGACAAGAGATAGATGATGAAACCATTAAATTAAGAATGTTTGCTCAAAGCTTAGTGGTAGAAGAAAGAAAATGGTTTAAAGGACTAAACCCTAATAATATAAATGACCTCCCTGCTTTTCATCAATTATTCTTAAACAAATGGGAAGTGAAGAGGAAACCTCTCCAAATCTTATCAAACTATGAAAACATTAAGAGAAACGTTGGAGAGGGTGTCCAAGAGTATTGCATTAGGTTCAATAGTGTAGATAATTCCCTCCCTACCCAGATGAAACCTCCACAAGGTTTAGCTCTAATAAAATTTCCAGATGGGTTTGACCGAGAATTGGCTTACCAACTAAGAGAAATAGACCCTCTTACATTAGAAGATATGCAGACGGGTGCAATGAGTGTAGAGGAAAATCTGATTTCCAAAAGAGCTAGAATGAAAAATGAGAAGAGAGTCACATATAGGGAAGAAGTTGCACCTTCATCATCTGATACTAAGATTGATAACCTTGCTAGAACCATGGAAAGGATGATGGAGATAATAAACATGAATAAGAGAGATTACCTCAGAGAAAACCAAGCAGCTCCTCAAAAAATAAATCAAAATCAGAACCCAACCAAAACATAGGAGAAATCCCCCTCAAATAAGATAGAGAGGTACTGACCAAAAAATCATGCCTCCCTTCCAAGAAATCTATGCTGATGAGGATGAGGGGGTGATTAAAGAAACACAGGAAAGTCACATCAATCTAATGGGACTTAATAATAAGGATATTGTTTTCCTCACTAAGGAAGAACAAGACATATTTTCACTGAATGAGGAAGAAATCATAGAATCCAGATATTATAAGCAAGGCTTCAAAAATTCCATCATGGAAGTGCATAGACAATATGACCTCAGAAGAAAGAAAACCAAACACACTCCCAAGATAAAAAATTGAGAAATTTATGCTAGGACGATCCCTGAAACTAATCCTAAAAAGACGGCAAAAAATTCAAAAGGTTTGGTTAAAATTTATAATAAATATAGAGACAAAAACAACCAACATAGTGGTGACCAAAGTAGCACTAGTAATCCATCTAGTAGCCGTAACAAAAGTGTTTTAACTATGACTCCAAATAAAAATCAGCAACCTGAAAGTGTTGTCAAAACAATGTCTGCTAAAATTGATTCAAACCTACTAAAGGCACAGACACATTTCAGTATTGAGAATGAAATTGCCAAGATAAAAACGTCCATACCTCTTACTAAATTAGTTACTCAAGATGTATATAGATCTGAGGTTTTGAAAGCTTTAAACATAGGAGAAAATGTTGATTTTGTAAATTTAAAAGATGATAGGCCTGAACTTTTCTTTGGACCAGAAGTAGAGGGAAAATTTCAAGATGGAGGTGTACCTAATTTTTATGTCAGTTTTAACATCCATGAAAAAATCCTTCACAATACCATGTTAGACTCAGGAGCTTCACATAACCTCATGCCAAAGGTATTAATGGAAAGACTAGGCCTTGAGATAACTAGACCATACAAAGATTTATACTCTTTTGATTCCAGTAGAGTTAAATGTCTAGGCCTAATCAAAGATCTCTATGATAATCTAGCACAAATACCAGCCAAGAGCCTAGTAACGGATATTGTGGTGGCTGACATTCCCCCAAAATATGGCATTCTCCTTTCACGCTCATGGGGAGCTAAACTTCAAGGCACCCTCCAAATGCACATGACCTATGCTACCATACCTGTCTTTAGTCAACCAAGAAGACTATATAGGGAGACTCATATGAAATAAATGGTCATCAGTCAAGAAAATCTAGATAACTCCCCTCTTTATTCTATTCACATAGTCCTTGATTCATTTATCCTTTACAATGATGAAAACATTAATGAACAAGTAGCAGAAAATGAGAAAACAACTGGACAAGAAGAAGAAAACGAGGAGGAACAGTCAGAACAGTTAGCCCAAATAGAGAATGAACAATGTAATGGCAAACATAGTGGCAGCCACAATGACCAACATAATGATAAATCTAAAATTGAACCTCTTTGGAGGATGAGCTTTGATGGTTCTTGTGGTAAAACTAGTTCAGGAGCAGGTGTTTGTGTGCACAATGTTGAGAATAACCATGCAGAAGGCCACTCATATAAGTTGAACTTTCAATGTACAAATAACATAGCAGAAGATGAGGCATTCCTTCTAGGGCTAAAATTACTCAAGAAACTAGGAGCCAAAAGGATTTCTGCCCATCGAGATTCTCATCTAGTCATTAGGCAGATTAAGGGAGAATATTTAGCTAATCATCCTAGATTAAGAGAATATCGGAATGATGCCCTTGACCTCTTAAAAACATTCAAATAATATGATCTTACCGTTGTCCCAAGAAATCAAAACATCCTTGCCAACGGTCTAGCCTTTGTAGCCAATACTTGTCAAAAACCTTATTTGAACAAGCAATACACAGTGCAAGTCAAATACAGACCAGCAGTCGCTGATAATATAAAATATTGGAAAGTTTTTGAAGGTGACAAACAAATTGAAGATTTCCTATAGTCCAGAAATGGGTTTGAAATGCCAAATTTAGACTCAGATTATGAAGAAGACTGCCCTATTGAGGAACAAACATACAAAGAAAAGCCTCCTGATGATGCTGATATAAATCTGTTAGAAAAAGAACACCCACATGAAGTAGAGTTGTGCACAGATTCAAAGAAAGGAGACTTTGAAGTGTTGTAGTCCAGAGATAATACTTTCCCAAAGGGACTGGTTACTCTAGAAGAACTTTTTGACTTTAATGATGTTTCTAATAAGCCAAAGATGGAACCTAATAAAGAAGAGGTAGAATAATGCAATATAGGAAATGAGCTAGAACCCAAAATGATAAAAATGTCCAAGACACTACCAGCTCCTATGAAACAAAAATATATTGAGCTGCTCAGAGAATTCAGTGATGTGTTTTCTTGGAGATATGAAGATTTAAAGTCATATGATACTAGGATCATCCAACACAAGATCCCTCGCAAAGAAAACCAGAAGCCCTTTAAACAGAGGTTATGCAGAATAAATCCCACACAACTAAGATATTCAGAAAATGGGTTTCAAACCATGTATCTATGAGGAATAAGATAAGGGAAATTATGTTATGCATAGACTCTAGAAATTTAAATAAAACCTCCCTGAAGGACAACTACCCTTTACCAAAACAAATCACATAAATGTAGTAAGATCTAAAAGAATATCTCTACTTGATGGCTTTTCAGGGTACAATCAAGTGCTGGTACATCCAGATGATCAACACAAAACAACTTTCACCAAGTGTTGGGGCACCTTCATGTATGTTAAAATTCCTTTTGGGTTAAGGAATGCTGGGGCCACTTTTCAAAGAGCCATGGACATTTCTTTTTCTGAAGAAATAGGTTACTTCATTGTCATATATCTTTATGACATCACAGTTTATTCCAAAACTGATAAAGAACACCTAGCTCACTTAAGAAAAATATTTGAAAAATGTAGAAAGTATGGCCTACCTTTAAATCCGAAGAAAACTTTGTTTAGCCTTCAAGAAGGGAAAATTTTAGGCCACGTCATATCTGAAGAAGGGATCAATATTGACCCAAAGAGGATTGAGGGAATATTTCAAATCAGCCATCCAAGAAACATCAAAGAGCTGCAATATTTCATCAAAAAGATAAATTTCTTAAGAGGGTTCATACCAAACCTTGCAGAACTCCTAAGAAACATCACTAACATGCTCAAAAGATAAACAGGATTCAAATGGACCATAGAAGCAAAGAAATACTTTAACTTGGTGAAACAAGCACTTACACAAACACCGATTCTGATCAACCCTGATTTTACCAAGGATTTCTTCATATTCTCCTTTGCATCAGAACACAGTTGTTGTTGTCTTACTATAGAAAAATATAAAAGGATAGGAGTAGCCTATAGCATTTTTCAGCAAGGCACTCAGGGATGCACCTCTGAAATATAATATAATGGAAAAATAGGCTATTTCCTTAATCAAGAAATTGAAGGATTTCAGAGTATACATTATGCACTCACACATCATTGAATTTTTGCCTCACACAGTGGTCAAAGATATCTTGACAAAAGATCTTGATGGTAAAATAGGTAAGTAGATTGTTGATATCTTGTAATATGATCTAGAAATCAAGCCCACCAAGCTGATCAAAGCACAAGGAATGGCTAAACTCACGGCTGAAACAAATTTTCAAGCACTGTAAATCAATATGATTAATGCATTGGATGAACAAGAGGAGCCGGCAACTCCACCTATTGGGGAAGAATTAATGAACTCATCTTGGTATGCTGATATATTGTATGTGATTTTTAATATAAATGTTCCTCCTGGTTTGTCCAAAAAAATAGCCACATTCTTGAAGTTAAAGGCTATAAATTTTTTCATTTTAGAAAAAGTTTTATATTGGAAAAATGTTGGTGGTATATTGCTTAAATGTTTTCCTGCAAAATATGCAGATAGGATTATGCATGAGTTTCATGAAGGAGAATGTGGAGGCCACCTCTATTGGAAAACCACTATTAATAAAATCCTTAGAGCTGGTTACTATTGGCTGACCCTCTTTCAAGACATCCATAAAATGGTAGTTGCCTGTCATAAATGCCAAATCTTTGAGGGAAAAAAAAAATTTGTTGTCTTTTCCATTACAACATATCTCTGTTGAAGCTCCTTTTCAACAATGGGGTCTTGATTTCATTGGAGAAGTTCATCCTTCCTCTTCTGCCCAACAAAAATGGATTCTTACTACAACTGACTATTTTACAAAGTGGATATAAGTCATTCCTTCCTGAATTGCCACAGACTCGGTAATTATCAAATTCCTTCAGGGCCACATTTTATCTAGATTTGGTTGTCTTAAACAAATCATTACTGACAATGATGTTGCTTTTAGATCCAAGAAAATGGTGGACTTTTGCCACAAATATCAGATTACGTTGGAACACTCACTAGCTTCTTATCCTCAAGGTAATGGGTTGGCTGAGTCCTCAAACAAAAGTTTGGTGAAAATCATTAAAAATGAAATCATGATTTTTTGTTGGAGGAAAACAAGAAATTATGGCACAACAAATTAGTACATGCACTATGGGCAGACAGATTCACAAAGAATAATTCAATTGGTATGTCACCCTATCAGCTAGTGTATGGAGCAGATGCAGTCTTCCCAACAAGCTTGGGTGTGGCAGTAATGAAGCTCATTCAAGAAGTACGGTCTAAAGAAAATGACATGCAAAGGAGAATAAACCAAAATTTCTAGCTGCAACAAACCAAAGAAGACGTGTAAAATGGGACACAAGAAGTACAAGAAAACATTAAGAAATTTTTTGATAAAAGGACCAGGGAAAATGATTTCAGCATTGGAGATAAAGTGTTGAAGTGGGATTCAAGAAGAGAGGACAAAGGCAAGCATGGAAAATTTGACAACTTATGGAAAGGTCCATACATTATCCATTCTGCAGGAGGTAAAATTGCATTTTTCCTACAAGAAATGGATGGAGCAGAATTATTTGGAGGTCCTGTCAATTGTAGGATGCTCAAGCATTACTTCAGCTAAACATTTTTCTCAATTTAAAGTTTTATTCGTTATACATAACATTTTTTAAACAAAAACTTCATAAAAAATTGTTACAAAAAGAAAAGAAGAAAATATGGCAGATAAAAAGTAAAAGGCAAGCACCATACCAAAATAGAATTTCTGAAAGTGTGCAAGTCCAAATGCCACTACTTTTGAAATAGAAGTCTTGTTCAAACATACAGCCTAATCATGAAGGAAAAAATTTTGAATTTTTGTTGATAGGATAGAAAATGAATATTTTCCAAACTATTTAAACTTGGCTTATCAGTAGATAGGAAAAAGATATTAGTTCCCAATTCTAAATATGAACCAAAAAAGAGAAGAAAGGGATAGATGAAAAATTTCAGACCAAAGCCCTTAGTTAGTTTTACCTTTTTATAAAATAAATATTGTTTGCATCTTGTCCAAAATGCCACAATTCATGACAAATCAAACTGCTTAACCTTGATTTATTCATGCTTTAAATTTCATGTTGATACTTAGTGAATGAAAATCTGTCAAACTGTTTAAACCTGAAAGATAGGTAGTTAGGTAGAGAATAAAAGAGCTCATCAGTCTAATTTTAGCCTTTGGAAGTTATAAGGGTAGAAATAGATATTTTTTCTTTAAAAATAAAAATGATGTCGAGGGTTTCCTACTCTAAATGTTCCAAAATGAAGAAAAAATGTTAGACTACGGTGATGGTAGGAAGAGTTTCAGTTGCAGCAGATCAACAACTAAAAAATGAGAAATCATCCAAGTGAAAACAAGGCACTAATCTACAAATACCAGAGATCTGACTCTGAGGATCTTGACACCTCCTAAATGAGCTGCCATCCCCAGCTAGAATGAGTCTCTTTCCCATTTATTCATCTACTAGGTGCTAAAAGCAAAAATCAATATTCCTATTAGCTGCATGCTAGTTTAGGAATATTACACGTAGATTTGATGAAATAAATTCACATATGTACATGATTTCATTTTCATACAGTCACGTATGTTTTACTCTGATAGAAAAATAGTGAGACATAATCAAGAACATATTTTGACATGTTACTGAAAGTTATGATTTAATTTTCTTGGTCTGATGTTCGTGGTTACAGTCAGCTGATATGGTATTAAGTTATGATTATTTGATTTATGAATATGCTTTGATAAATTAGTTATTGTGGTAAAACTTGAAAATGTTCAGGTAGCACAGGTTCAAGGGGAGCATTAGCCTTCAATATATAATGCATTTTTGTAATTATGTTTATAATGGTTGCTAAATTATGTTCGATGATCTCTCTCTATTGAGGTCCTTTGGTCTTGGTTATAAAATTCATATATGTAATTTGATGTAAAGGTCATGTTGAGACCTATGATGTAAAGATTGTCATATTTAGTCATGTGTGGAATTTTTCAAATACGTAAGCCCACTTGGTTGGGTGATTGAGTCAAATATGTAATCCCACTTGGTTGGGTAGTTGAGTCAAATATGCAACCCCATTTGGTTGGTTGATTGATGAGAGTCCTTGGTGATAGGAAAGGTCATACTCAATTGAGTTATAGAGTTATGCACTTCATTAAAAATATATCCGAAGATTCAGCATGTGCTCAGGGGGAGCATGGTTAGTGTTAGCGCAAGGATTCACTTCTTGAATGCAAAGGAGTAAGCCTTACACATCATAGTTAATTTCAAAGTAAAAGGTTTTGAGTGGTGGGATGTATTCTTAAAGAGTTTGAAATGATTTTTATTCATTTAGAATATCATGCATTTGGAAAGTTGTGGAAAGTATAAATTGTATGGGTAAATTGGTAGTATAGGGGATCATATTGTAAAAAATTAAAGATGACAGATAGATGGTACTCAATCTAAGAAATATGCATATCCTAAATTAGTCACACAAAGACAAGAGTGGAATTTTACACACTCTATTTTATGTAAGGGAAACAACATCTAGAAAGAAGAATACACGCATAAATAATTTCATAAATCTTTCTTGAAAACTTCAGTAACATGCTCTACCCAACATATATATGATTTGCAAAAGACTAAACAAAAGACAATTAACTATTAGATCCTCTAACAGTTCTCTTACTCATGCTTTACTAGCTGTTGCAACTCATAAATTAGAAGAATAAAACAATGAGATAAACACACCATACATTATATATTCCTTGAATCACAAAATCCTCTAGCATGAAGTGAAAAAAGGAGTTTTATTTATTATGATAAGTCTTCAGGTCGACCAAAATCCAACCCTAAAATGGTATTTACAAATGATATTTATAGAGAGAGAGGCACGAACTCCATCTCTCCTTAAAAGAAGGAACCACTCTTCCTCACATTACATAGGTGTCATAGGACATTAAAGATATATCCAATCAAAATCTAAATAATAGGGTAGATGTAGATAATAAGAAAGAAGAGAGTTTGGGTTGTACTACTGAGTGTGATGACATGTTTCCCCTTTCACTTTTGATTTGTCTCTTCATGACCTTAGTTCTTTAATAACCACGTGTCTTCATTAATTGTGACCTTTAACAACCTCATAACTTCTTATCAACCATCACTTGACATATCCATATCATTATGAGTCCTTATCATTCCTGAAATTTCTCAGAAACACTGCTGACAGCTGTCAAAATCATTTAAAATAGGCGCTACCAGAAATTTCGTTAAAAAACTTGTAACTGCGCAAAAAATGTAATGCTACTAGAAATTCTAGTAGTGCCTTTTTTCTTTTTCAAAAATGCACAAAAAATATTTCAAAATCCTTTATAGACTTATAGAATCTGAAAATTAAGTTGTTGTTCAAAAATGTAATTAGTAAGCAAAAAGGTATTTTATTAGGAAAACTTTTTACCTCTCTTTCATATGGGCTGCAACTTCTGCAAACTTTCCCTTGAGTCTGTTTTTTTTTCAATAGCTAATTTTGACCTTGTGGTCGTGGTGGTTTTCATTTTGGCAATGGTATTTTTCTCTTCTCAACCCTTTTGAAATTTTCTTCTTTTTGAGGATTCTGTTTGTTGTTCTGAAGGGGCTTTACCCTTATCTTTCTTTTTGGACTCACTAGTATCTGCAATTGAAGGAGTTAAAGTTTGTAACCCTTTAGATTGCCTCTCTATATAAGACTTCTGTCAGCAAACTTGGATTATGCAAGGCTTTAGATTTGAGCCCAAACTTGTTGTTGTCTCTGGTGTGTCTTTTCATACTACCAACAATTAGTTTTGCATCCTTTTTCCTTCTTTTTATACTAATATCATACCCTACATCTTTTAGGAGCTCCTCATCAGACTTAGTGGGTTGACATTCCTTCTAAATATTTTGTTGAATTTCTACTTCTGAAACTTCCGGTAGCACCTATGCTTTGGATTTTTCTGCAGTTACAAATTTTACTCTCCATGCTTTGGTATAAACCTTGGGAAAAGGAGAAATAGGAGGCACCATCTTCATTGATTTGGGCTTACTGGTTGATGAACCTTCTCCTTTCTCTAACTTCTTTTCAACCTTGGTTGAAGGAGCCTTTTCTTTTCTTCCTTTAGCCTTTTTGTGGATGCTCTCCTTCTTAGCCTTTTTCTTAGTCCTCTTACCAACTGATGAAGTAGTTGGCTACTAGTTTTTCCCTTTCTGTTTGGAAGGCTAGGAATGTTGTTTTGAGGCTAGAGATAGTTGAGATGGAATATATAGTGTAGGTTTAGGTTGGCTTGACCTTTAAAACATAAAATGTTCCCATGTCTAGTTTCTTTCCCTGAGTTCTTCCTCAACCAAAAATTTAATAAGGGTTTGGTGATATAAGGTATACTCTGATGTAGCTATGTGTGTTTCTATTCTAGCTAACATATTTGTCAATATCTTTAGCAAAGATAACGGTAAGTTGAGGGTCTTCATATTTGTAATATGAAACAAAAATCTCATATGATAAAGGAAAAAACAATTTACCTCCTCTCACAGGTAAGGAAATTTTGGACGAGCTTGACAGTCTCAACCCATTCATTCTTGAGGTAGCTGCTAGGAATTCCTTTAGCCAAGTTAGGATCTATGCGTCCATATTTAATGAAAATATTGAGGCCTCCTCCAGTGATGACTCAGCCTTTAACCCATGTTTCTCCTCCCCGTGGAAGGTTTAAAGCTTCAGCAATATACTCTGCTAATACTTGCAATCTGAGTCCATATACGTTTGCTTCTTGCCCATTAAAAGAGAGTGAAAGTTCCTTAGCTACTCCTAAATGAGATTTTCCTAGTCTTGAACACAATGGATACTAGCCTTCCTGAACAAAGAACCTTCTCACATTCATATTATCATCAACTCGATAAGATCCTTGGGGTTCAATGCATTTTAGTTTTCCTCCTTTCTTAGACATATTCATTAATAAAGAAGGTCGTCTGCTGAAATATCATAGGTGTCAAAATTAGGGGAGATCACCTAACAGGTTTTGTTGTGTCTTCAATACAATCTGTCTGAAATATGGGTCTCCTTCCTCAAGCTTCTCACTGGAGGTTCTCATTCACCAATTGTTAAACTCGAAATTAATGTTTTTCCATTTATTTCAGTGGTTTCAAAAGATATGTTGGTTTGCCTTTCCATGCATAAGATTTTTCATAATGCGAAATATATTAGACCATAGAATACACCTTGTGGTAGTTTTGATTGACTTCAGTTGACTGCAGTGTTTTAGATGATATGCTACAGGTGGTTGGAGATGAACGGAGCTGGAGCTGGCAGCCACCTCCATTGTATCCTTATAATGGGCATAAAATTTCAGCAGTGTTTATGTGTGATCAATCCAAACATTCATCACATTAAAACTACAGATCCACGATCTACCTTAACACTTAATATGTACTTTGACATATGGATTTAATGACTCAGCTGACAGACAAGACAAACATTGGTTGGATTTAACAACCATGGATTGACACCTAGCTTGTTCCACGTATAACCACGACTCAACTTAACATCACTCAACGTAAGCCTTTCCTATCACGTGACCTAACTCATGATAAAAAGTTTAAAATGTAGTTGATAACAGGAACATCTGGCTTAACACAAAAGAAGATGCACTTTTCATTATTATTTTTTCAAAAAAACTGGGGACGTTATCGGAATTTCCAGTAGCATCATGTTAAAATAAAAATGGACATAAAATAGAATTAAAACAGACTGTCCGAAAAGGATAAAAAAGATGATACCAGAATTTTCGGTAGAATTCTAAATTTTTTTTTAAATTACAAATTTTGATACTAAAAACATAAAATTTAAAACATACTCATGACTTAGCATAGAACTGTGCTAACAGTCAGTATAGTGAAGATAAAATGTATAGATCTATTTTATCTACAAGGAAATAGAAACCATGTTTCATCATCGGTTTTCCCTTTTCCCTTGATGTCAAAGGGGGAGAGTAATTTGGTGTTTGAATAATGCTTATGTTGATGTGTCTAATAGGTATCCACAAGTTGTTCTGATAAAAAACCAACATGGTTTCCATCAAGTCTGAAGGGGAAGGTTGTTGGCATTATGATGCATGTATTGTCCTTGATGGAAACTCGCTTGTAAAACACCAAGTATATGGTATCTCGATAAGCTCAGAGGTGACAAAGTGATGGAACATAATGAAAAAATGTTGGGACATGCATTTTTCATATCAGAATCAGAATATGGATAAAGATACATAATTGAAGAACTATACGAGAGTTAGTAAAGTCAAAATCGCATATACACACGGGTATGAAGAAGAAAAGTCATGTATGTGCTGGCACACTAATTTTATAATACCAGGGGTATTTACCATGGTATTATCCCACCATATTGAATGAAATAATGGTTATTTGATCCCATCTAAGAATACCATCTGCTCTTCTGTGGTTTTGGGTCATGGTATTGACTAAGGCTAAAACTATATAAGGAGGTGAAGGTCATAGTTCTAAGAGTGTACGAGGATGTGAATTAAATGAATACCTTAATATAAAGTATATCTGCATGGAATGGGTTATAGCCAATATATAGATATGATTTAATGGTGCACTCATGAATAAAATGATGAATCAAGATCTCCAGACTTGAAATGACTATGTATTTGCATGATATGTTTATGAGTTGTTTAGATCTGTGGCCTGGTGCATGTTTGTTGTAGTGAAGGGTATGATCTAAGTAATTTTTTAGTTCTAAAGTGTTGCATAGTCCTGAATTATTTATAGATGTATATGCTGGTTCGACTCAAGGAATGCACATATACACACAAGATCAGTTCTGCAGAGGAGCGTAGTATTCAGTAATATATTGAAATAGAAACACAAGTTGGTTTCAGAATAAGGTGGTACAGTCAAAGATATGTCTTATTGAACGTGTGTATGCAAGCTAGGGTTTTGCTAAATAATGTCGAAGGAAATGTCTGATCAGTTTTGTTGTGATTCTGTTGTCTGTCAATGTGTCTTCATATAGATCTGGGTTGTTTCAGTATTGATTATGTTGCTAGTTGATTGTGATTAAAGATCAGTGATTGGTTTTTTGATTGATGATCCACTGAATGATTTGGTACAGTTATATGTTTTAGTTTGAGGTATGGTATTGGGCTTAAATGAGTGTATTGGGTCCAGTCTGAAAATATAATGAAAATAGGCCTACAAGTTGTGATGTATTGAAGTCGGTGGATCTAGTGTGAAAATTTATGAAACGTGGTGTACGGTGGTGTTGAGGGTTGGAGCCTCCAGTGAGGAAGTCAAAGCTTCCTACCACTAGGAGTGGTGATCATATGAGGGGGTTTAGCTCCCTTCCAATAGTGGCTGGTAAACGAGAGCAGGAGGTCAAAGCTCCCTTCCATTGGTGGCTAGTAATTGAGATCAGGGGGTTGGAGATCCCTTCTAGTAGCAGTTGGAGAATGAGTGAAGGCTGCAACCTTATATAGGTGGGCGCCTCTGTGCTGGTATCAGTCTATGCTAGTACAATACTGTAAGAATTTTTCAATATAATAAATATTGAATATAGAGATGACAACAATGGTGGTTTTCTACCACATTGGGTTTCCACCTTAAATCCTGGTGTTCATGTGTGTTTCTTGTGTGTGATGATTTATTCTGTTCTTACTTCACATGTTGACTGCTTTCTAAATTTCTGAAGAATGAATGATGCACTGATCTAAGTAAAGTTACTGAATATTTATCTGAATAATAAGTTCGTTGGGCATAGGCAAGTTTCCATAGTGAAAGTTGCATAGATACGCTAGTTGGATTAAGTAAAGTCGCATATATAGATCAGTAAAGAAAATAAAAGTTTGTGTGAGTTTTAAATACCGATTCAACCCCCGCTGAGTATTCTTCCCAACAGTAATGTACCTAATTCCAAATCATAATTTTATTATTATTATTATTATTATTATTATTATTTACATACACATAAATAAGTTCATCATATGTTTTTGGAGAAATATTTACTTTTTATCCTTAGCTTGATGATATTCAACAGATTAAATATTAAATCCTCTACTTGATGTCTATCAATTTGTTCTAATCACCTTTTAAATCCTTATTTTTATTACTCCCCATTGTAAATTTTCTTCCCTTAATATTCTAATTCATTTTTTTTGTTACAGAAGGCCCCTCTTTATTCTAGACCAAGGTATATGGAAAACTTCAGTAAAAAGGTTGGGGATTCATATGTTTGTATTAACCCATTTGGAATCATATATCTTATACACATTTATAGCACCTTACTTAACCCTTATGACATTTTAATTCTAAACATTTTGATAAATAATACACAAAACTTACCAACAGGTTATGGTTAAATTCATTTTAGATTATTTTATGTACATTTCATGTTATTGTTTTTAATTCCATGGCCACACCTTGGCACTCCTTAGTCCATGTAATTTTATTATATGCATTACCTCACTGTCATGATGAGCGTACATTTTAGGGGTTTTTGGATGTTTATAACCGTGACATGTCACCCTGTCCATTTGGGTGGTGAAAAAATGGACTTGAAGGAATATTAATATTAAAATGGACTTTATGTTTATTTTGGGTGGTTAGGGTAACTAGACACCTCCTTCAATGATATTTCCATAATTATGCACTTGGTTTCATGCCATCAAAGCTCTTCAACATTGATATCAATGGGGGTATTTTTATCCTTGATACTCTCGTTCCTTAGCCATTAAAATATATGGAAAAAAAATTTCCAGGCTTAACCCACTTCTTAATCCTTGGTTACCATGGTGTTTTTAGAAGCTTCCAATTAACTCGAATGGCATTCCCATGATAGGTATGGCAGTATAAAATGTTTTTTTGTTTTAATTTCTTAACTTTTTACGTAAATTTACATTCACTAAAGTTTTGCCGACAATTCCTTAGTTTGTTTTCTGGATTTGTCCCTAGTTCTAGGATTTACATGGAGGCTCTACTTCTCTTCTCAAAGTCACAACAATAACTCTCTTTCTTTTGAGGCAAGGATAAACCCTACCATTACATTTTCTTTACTCAAATTTGTAATTCAAGGCAATGAGGGTTTTGGGTCACAAATTCAACATCACTTTTAAAAGAGTGTTAGCTTTAGATCAAGGTATTACCTTTGTATCTTTCTGAATTTTCTTCTCACCATAAATGAACCATTTCACACTTTGGTTTCTACTGATTACAATTAGTGGCTTACCCAAAATATTGTTTGGCAGGGTTGGAGTTCCATTTGTTCCATGTTCTAATATTTTTTCCCAATAAAGCATCACACTCCTGGTAAACACCTATATCCTAGGGCTTTCCTACAAAACATTTTCTCTTATTTTACCTTTGATTAATTCTTGAGTTTTTTTTTTTTTTTTCTAAACTGACAAGACTAGGGATTTTGTCATAGGATGACACTTCTGGCCATTGTAACACCCCTCTTAAAATAGATAATACCCATTTCACCATGTGTACATATAAACCCTTTATTCTTATCTCATTTTTAATTCCTCCCTATTCTATTACTTTTGATTCAATTCTATGCATGTCAGTATAGAAAGTGTTTGAGCCTATATAAGGAGTGAGTTTTTGGATTTTTAATTATATATAATCTCGAGGTACCCAAAACCTTTTTCTCCTTCTTTATTTTCTGATAGAAGAATCTCTAAGAAGAAAATGCAGAGGGTTAGGTTGGTGTAACACCCCTAGTTTTATGGTTTTCAAGTTAGACATTTGAACTTCCATCCAAAGGGGAGTGGGCCCCAATGGATAATTATTGTGTGGATGTAATTAATTATTTAATTATGAAAAAATAAATAAAATATTCTGTGCATATTGACCAAATGAGAATTTTTAGGTCACTTGCCAAATCCATGAGGTATGGAAAGAGGCTAAGAATTTCCCCAAAAATCTTTCAAAAATCCTTGAAAGACTTTATTTCTAATTTAGATTTTTGAGGAGAAATCTACATTTCCCCGATGAGGTGGAGAGTAGCTGGGAAGAGGTAAAAAGCTGGAAAACCAGAAAGCAACTTTAAAAAGTCCCTAAATAAGAGAATCCTAGGCAAAAAGGAATAAAAGCATCCTGTAATTATGGACGAAGAATTAGAAACAGGCTTTGGGGAGCATAAGCTTAAATAAGCTACTCCAGAACAGATTGAGGTTGGTCTGTTCTAGGATATTATCTCAACTCGGGGGTGAGTTCTGGAGACAGAAGAACTCTAAGGTTGGGTGGTTGGTCATTTGCAGAAGTGGTATGTCCACAATTTTTATGAATGATTAAAATATGTGAGATTGTGCAAAATGGTTAATTTCTATAGATGTTATTTTAAATAAAACTCTGAAGCTGTTATTCCTTACATTTAACAGAATTGTTCAGAAGAAATTAATCCTCTAAATTCTGTACAGTTGTAGGAGTAGGAATTATAGGGAATATCATCCAGAATCTCTAAACCTGCTAAAGGTTTAAATCTAGAGATATACCACTCCCATACATTTTCAGAATTGTAACTTTAATATACTTCTGTAAATGTACGGATAATTCTATGTATGGATTAGGTAAAGTTAAATTCATAAAATATTAAAACAATTATGAAGTTAAAAAGAGATAAATACTAAGGTTATGCTGTAGTAGGGGAGTCCTTACTTTTAACAGATTTAATGGAGAGTATGCTCTTTCCAAATCTGTATAGTAGTAGGACAAATCTCTTGAGAAATATCCATCCGAATCTCTAAACCAATACAGGTTTAAATCGGAGGATATTTTATTCCCAAGGACTATGAAGAGGCAAAAAAATTATAAATTGTTTCTTTACAATAGAAAGTATTGTGTTAAGTGTTGTACTAGTATTATTAGGAAAAGAGAAAGCCATTAAGTAGGAAACTAAAATATAACTTCTGTGAAAAACAAATCGAACATAAATTTAATTCCCATGTTCATAGTACAGATGATTTCTACTATATCTTTCTACCATATTGGAAGGCAATGGAAATTATAACATCATTTACAATTTGAAATTTAGAAAATACATGTAAGTCCCATATAAAGGAAACTTATAGTATGTATTCAGTTACAGGTATAGTTAAAAATAAAATTTCAGAGGCTATTAAAACCGAACCATATGCTTATGGATAGGATTGGGGCTTAGCAATAAATGTAAATCCAGATAATTCACTTTGAGCAGTATGTATCTAACTATTACCATGATATTCATTATTGGTCTAGTGATACAGAGAAATAATTTGATACATTCTTCTTGATTATGTTGAACAGAAACGAGAGGAATAAAATTATAAAATTCAGCTTCTGCAATGCACTATATGTCATAATTTGAAATAAGAAGATAGCAAATTCACAAGCTATACTAATACTATAAATTATTTAGCAAACTCTTTGTCACTATGCTGATACAGAGAAGAGGAAATTCAAAGACTTACACTTGTGCAATAAAAATATGGATAACTACTGATATATATATATATATATATATATATATATATATATATATATATATATATATATATATATATTTGAAGCCTAAAATAAATAAATAAGTATCCACTTAAGTACTGAATGAAATAGAAAGATTTTGTGAAAAAGTTCGGTACTTCCAGTATAAGTAAAATTGTATGCACAGTTATTATTATACTCTTTGAATCTGTGTAATTTAAAAAGCTATTATGTTAAAATATCCATTGTTCGGATCGCAGTGGAACCCAAATTACATTATACAAAAAAATTCATTATGTGGTTTAAAAGTTGAGCATAATTTTTGAGACCCCATATAGACTCAGTCCAGAGGGCAAGTCTTTTGAGTCAAGCCAGATGAACGAATTAATTGACCTAGAACAGTAGAGAAAGAGTTGTTAAAACTGTAAGCGAGAATGAACTATGTATTAAGTGGAATCTCGACGAAACCCCAATTAATAATTTGTTACCTGTAAATGTCATCATATGAAATAGGGTTAGTCTCGGAAATCTTCAGACAAATTGACTAACTGAGAATGTTAACGATGCCATAAAAAAAATCGAAATCGATACCCGAGCGTAGCAGTATCGCTCTCGAACCACATCAAGGGAAATCTGTGAGACCTGAAACCACATTATATGTAGGAAGAAATAAAATCTTCAAGTAAAACAATTGTGATCATAAACCTTAAGGAGTTACAGCCTCATACTCCTTACCCTGTATGGGAGGGTAGAATCATACACAGTGTACTGGGAATGCCATACACATGGTGGTGAGATATACCTTATGAAACAAAACAAATGTTACAAGCAAATTTTAACTTGAATAGATAAGACAGAGAATGAAAGTAAACGAGTGGATATTGGTACTAATATAAAAGGCTACTTAGAAAACGATGGCAAGAGATGGTGACAAAACCATCGGCCAGAAGAACTATCCCATCATTATAATTACAAAAAATTTATATCAAACGAGGACCATTTTTTGAAAAAAAAAAATTTAACATCCAGTGTGGCTAAAGAACTTCCACAAGAACTAACAAGCTCACTGATAGTATAGAGCCGAGGTAATCAAATGTGAGAGAAGATAATAAACAACCAAGAAGACGTGAAAGAGATAACACGTAATTCTTTACTGAAATTGTAACGAATACATGGTGAAAACAAATACAACAAATCCATTCATACCTGGTAGATTCCATATGGAAGACGCCAAGGAAGTCTAGGTTTAAAACTAAAATTCTCGAGCTTGGAAGATAAGGCCTCGCACTGGTGCAATAATGCTCAACGTAGAAATGACTGGTTAAAAAGAAATGCAAGACAGAAGAGGCGAGTTAAATAAGATCGATAGGGTACGAACCCTAATTCAGAACGAAGCATCAAAACCATACATCTGGCGATAGATCTATAATCGGGATGCAAAATATGAACACCTCGGGATTAATACAACATAGTTGGTGTAAAAGATCTGAATCATTCCCTCATTAAATTCGATGGTACCTTTATTACGTATAAGCCAATATAAAATTCATAAAGAGCTGGTACTAAATCTCTGAGGAATCAACATATGAAGGTGGTAGTACCATTTTATGGTTCAATGCATAAGTTTGCAATTAAAACGAAATGAAAAAACGTGAACCGAGATTTCCAATACACGCCAACCACATAAATTCCATGATACAGAGTAATAATTGTATTCCACGTTAATACAAATCTCCAATGGGCAATGCGTGACATATAACCATAGTGAAACCATGCAGCAGGGTCAATCTCCATAACACGCACAGGAGAGATGTTAAATAATAATGAAAATCGTGAACAAGCTAATGTAAACATACATGGCAAATAAATTTTCATCGTATAGGCAAGAGTGTAAAGTAGTGTGACCACTGTAATAGGTCCAAATTGATTCAATACGTGCAAAGAGGTAATTGTATGTCTCTTAGTTGAATAGTGGGTGATGGTAGTATATATACATATATATTTGGTTATAAAGGTGTCACCAAATAGTAGCAACAAGTTGTCAAGGGTGTGAAGAAATCATTACATAAGAGGTATTCATAAATGGTGCTCAAGTGATAGATATATTTATACAAGTATGAGAGCTACCTCTTATAAATAAGTGGTAAATAAATTTACTAATTTGACTTCAATGGTTGAAGGTAGTCATAAGTAAATTAGTGACTGACATAGAAAAAAAAAAATTGTGTGGTGTTAAGAGGGGACATTACAAATGGTATCAGAGCCAATGTTGAAAAACTGGGTTTTTGTTGTGTGCTCACTGTATAAATTGTTTTTTTTTGTGAAAAAATTTCTTTTACTGATGTGTTTTGTTTAGTGTACAGTGGTACTGGAACAGAAAATTCAATGACTGAAGGAGATGAAATTTATGTTGATCTGCATGATGAAGATAACACACTAGATCCCAACACTCCTTTGATGGCTATGTTGCACAGGTTGCAACGGGATATGGCTGAAATAAGAAGCCAGAATGACAGGCTATCATTAGCCAGTGAGGAGCAGGAAAAGCTCGTAAGAGAACTGACTTTGCGGAACAGCCAAGAGGGTGAAGGTTCCGGAAAAAGGAAGAAAGGCAAGTTCTCTAATGATTCTGAGGAATATGACACTACTAGACATAATTCTAAATAGAAGAAGGAATTACAGGGGGAATTCCAAAAAATTAAGCCTCCCTCCTATGATGGGGAGAAGGAGGAAGATGCGGAGGCATGGTTGTTGAATATGATTAAGTATTTCCAGGTCTATGAATACGAGAGCAATCTGAAGGCCAGATTAGTTTTCTACCAATTGCAGGGTAAGGCTACCTTGTGGTGGGAGGAGACAAAAATGGTCCATGCCATTGATGAAAAAACAGTGACGTGGGAAGATTTCCAAGTCAAGTTTAAAAACCGCTATTTGAACGAATGTTATTATGATGATAAAGCAAAGGAGTTCCACGAACTTAGATTGGGACAACTCACCATAGATGAGTTTGTTACCAAGTTTACAAATCTGTTAAGGTAGGTTCCTTATATTCGTGAAGAGAAAGCAAAGGTACAAAGGTTTTTGAATTGTTTACCTATTGTGTACAAGGAGAAAATAGAGTTCGATAATCCAAAAACTATGGATGAAGCAGTGAGGAAAGCTAGATTATGCTACCAATAGTTTAAAGGAAAGGGTGAGCATGGGAAAAGTTGGGTAAACAAGGGTGAATTCAAAGGAAAGAAATAGAAACCAGATTACTTGAAGAACTTTGGTAGGGATCATCAGCGGAAAAAATTTACTAAACCAAAAGAAAGTCAAACTGCTCAGTCCCAAGTTGGTTCAAAACAACTAGATGGAGATAATAAGAATGAAGGAACAGTTAAAATGCGAGATCTTTTGAAATGTTGGGGTTGCGGAGAACCTCATCTGTTGAGGGACTATCCACACCGAAATATTCAGATGATTATGAGGGATTGAGAAGCTACCACACTGAATGATATAGCAAGGAATATACCCACTATCAGTGCAGCCTTGGAAAACCGACAAGCAGAACATCAATCTACTATGTTCGAGATGGAAGGTAAGATTGCTGACCAATCTATTACATTTTTAATTGATCCGGGTGCTTCTTTGAGTTACATTAGTCCACAAGTGGTAGAGAAATGTAATATCAAAACTAAAAAATTTCCACAGTCTTGGTTGGTCCAGTTAGCCACTGGCACCAAGCGAAAAGTAACTCATAAGCTACCCCAAACAACAATTAAATTAGATGATTTTCAGATAGAAGTAAATTTAAACATTATGTCTTTAGGCTCATATGATTTGCTGATAGGCATGGATTGGTTAGAAAAAAGAAAGGCTATGATGAATTTTTGGGATAAAACTATGAATTGTATAGATGAGAAAGGGAGACCCTTTATACTAAAATGAAAACCAAAACCAATCTCTATAAGACAAATCTCAGCTCTGCAATTAAAAAGAACAACTAGAAAATGATATCAAGTATATGATGTACATGTTGAAGAGTTAGGATAGCAACCTAAAGAAAACCTGCTGGACACTTTACCAGTGGTAAGAGAGTTCAAAGAAGTTTTTCCAGATGAGATTCCTCATATTCCCCCCAAAAGATAAATCGATTTTTCTATCTATTTGGTGCGAGGAGCAACACCTGTTTCTAGAGCCCCTTACTGAATGAGCCCCCCTGAACTCATGAAGTTGAAAATGCAATTGCAAGAATTGTTGGATAAAGTTTATATGAGACCGATTGTGTCTCCTTGGGGAGCACCGGTGTTGTTTGTGAAAAATAAGGATGGAACCTTCAAAATGTGTATTGACTACGAGCAATTGAATAAGCTGACAATCAAAAATTGGTACCCATTGCCCAGAATTGATGACCTTTTTGATCAGGTAAGAGGGGCTTCAGTGTTTTCTAAGATTGATCTGAGGACTGGTTATCACCAACTTAGAATTAAGGAGGAAGATATTAGTAAAACAACTTTTCGAAACAGGTATGGTCACTACGAATTTGTAGTCCTACCTTTTGGTTTGACAAATGCCCCTGCCACTTTTATGTGCTTAATGAACAACATCTTGAACAAGTACTTAGATAAATTCGTACTAGTATTCATAGATGATATTCTGGTCTATTCAAAAAGCGAGGAAGAACACCAAGAACATTTAAAGATAGTCTTGCAGACTTTGAAGGAAAACCAGTTATATGCCAAATTCAGTAAATGTGAATTTTATAAAGAAAAGATTCAATACTTGGGGCATATTATTTCTGAAAAAGGATTGGCTATTGATCCTAAGAAAATAAAGGCTATTAGAGAATGGTCAGTGCCGACTGATGTTTCAGCAGTAAGATCATTTATGGGAATTGCAAGTTATTATCGAAGATTTGTGGAAAGATTTTCTGCAATAGCATATCCCATAACTTCACTACAGAGAAAAGGCACCAAATTTGAGTGCACTGAAAGATGCCAAAATATTTTTGAACAACTAAAATTAAAACTCACTACAGCCCCTATACTGAAGATTGCAGATCCTGACAAAGAGTTTGTTGTGTGTACTGATGCATGTAGAGAGGGATTGGGAGGAGTGTTGTTGCAAGAAAATTATTTTATTGCATATGAATCTATAAAACTTAAGAAACATGAACAGAGTTACAATGTATATGATCTGTAATTGGCTACTTTAATTCATGCCTTGAAGATGTGGTGACACTATCTTCTTGGAAAAAAATTTACATTGATGACCGATCATATTAGTCTCAAGTATTTCTTTTCTCAAAATATTTGAATGCTCGACAAGCCAAATGGATTTATTTTCTGAGTGAATTTGATATGGACATAAAACATATCAAAGGGAAAGAAAACAAAATTGTTGATGCGCTAAGTAGAAATTCTTGCCAAAACTTAAGCAGCATTGGGAGTAGTGCTAGTTTTGACTTAGAAGAACTAGTTAAAAAGGTAGTAGATCAAGATCCAAATTATGAGAATCTACAAGTGAAGATGGGGAAGAAAGAAATGGTTGAATACACCCAAAACCAGAAAGGGCTGATCTGCTATAAAAACAGATTGTATATCCCCAATGTAGAGTCCTTGAAAAAAAATATCCTAGATGAATATCATAAACAACCATATTTAGGACATCCTGGATATCAGAAAATGCTAACAGCTTTGAAAGAGAAATTGTTTTGGCCAGGAATGAAGAAGGATGTAGCAGACTATTTAGCTAGATGCATGGAATGTCAACTAGTTAAAGTTGACCATCAGCACCCAGCTAGTCTTTTAAATCCATTTCCAATTGCAGAATGGAAATGGGACACTATTTATATATATTTCATAATTGGGTTACCCAGAAAAAAGTACCAGCATGACTCAGTGATGGTAGTGGTAGACACCTTAACAAAGGCTGCACACTTCATCCCTGTAAAATTTACTTTTGGGACAACCCAAGTGGCAGATGTGTTCCTAAAAGAAATAGTAAGGCTGCACGGGGTCCCAAAAATGATTATTTATGATAGAGGCGCTAACTTCACAACCACCTTTTGGAAAGGTCTGTTTGGGGGCATGGGCACTAGATTGAATTTTAGTACTACCTATCACCCTCAGACGGATGGTCAAATAGAGAGAACAAATCATATCTTGGAGGATATGCTGAGAATGTATGTGATGGATAGGCCATCAAAATGGGAAGACTACTTGCATTTAGCTGAATTTGCTTATAACAATAGTTATCAATCCTCCATCAAAATGAGTCCATTTGAAGCACTCTATGGAAGAAGGTGTCGTACTTCTTTAAGTTGGAACCAACCTGAAGATAAGCTAGTATTGGGGCCAGATACTTTACAAGAAATGGAAAGAAATGTCAAGCAAATACAAAGAAACATGAAGACAACACAAGATCGACAGAAAAACTATGCTGATAAGAAGAGGGTGCATCAAGAGTTCAAAGTGGGTGATCATGTGTACCTGTGTATTAAACCCAAAAAGAGCACACTTTATGTTGGAAGTTGTGCAAAATTGGCTCCTAGATATTGTGGGCCTTTTGAGGTGTTAGAAAGGGTGGGACCAGTGGCTTATAAGCTGGCCCTACTACCCCATGTTAAAGTTCATGATGTGTTTCATGTTTCGTTATTAAAAATATATGTACATGATGCTTCTCACATTTTTGATTGGAATGTGATACAGGTGGAACCAGAAGGGGAGTTCCTTCCAGAGCCGCTTCAAATATTGGAGTGGAAAGAAATTGAATTGAGAAACCAAAAAGTAGCAAGAGTAAAGGTGCAATGGAAGCACTTTACTGCTGAAGAAGCTACATGGGAAAGAGAAGCTGAGATGATGGAAAAATATCCATATCTATTTTCAAAATGAACTCTAGTAGTTAGTTGTTAACACCGAGGACGGTGTTTGTTTTCAGAGGGGGAATATGTAACACCCCTAGTTTTATGGTTTTCACATTAGACATTTGAACTTCCATCCAAAGGGGAGTGAACCCCAATGGATAATTATTGTGTGGATGTAATTAATTATTTAATTATGAAAAAATAAATAAAATATTTTGTGCATATTGATCAAATGAGAATTTTGAGATCACTTTCCAAATCCATGAGGTATGGAAAGAGGCTAAGACTTTCCCCAAAAATCTTTCAAAAATCCTTGAAAGAATTCATTTCTAATTTAGATTTTTGAGGAAAAATCTAGATTTCCCCAATGAGGTGGAGAGTAGTTGGGAAGAGGTAAAAATCTGGAAAAGCAGAAAGCAGCTTTAAAAAGTCCCTAAATAAGGGTAGCCTAGGCAAACAGGAATAAAATCATCCTATAATTCTAGATGCAGAATTAGAAACAGGCTTTGGGGAGAATAAGCTTAAATAAGCTACTCCAGAACAGATTGAGGTTGGTCTATTATAGGAGATGATCTCAGCTCGGGCGTGAGTTCTGGAGACAGAAGAACTCTAAGTTTGGGAGGTTGGTCATTTGCAGAAGTGGTATGTCCACAATTTTTATGAATGATTAAAATATATGAGATTGTGCAAAATGGTTAATTGCTGTAGATGTTATTTTAAATCAAACTCTGAAGTTGTTATTCCTTAAATTTAAGAGAATTGTTTAGAAGAAACTAATCCTCTAAATTCTGTACAGTTGTAGGAGTAGGACTTATAGGGAATATCATCCAGAATCTCTAAACCTTCTAATGGTTTAAATCTAGAGATATACTACTCCCATAAATTTTCAGAATTGTAACTTTAATCTACTTCTGTAAATGTACAGATAATTCTATGTATGGATTAGGTAAAGTTAAATTCATAAAATATTAAAACAATTATGAAGTTAAAATGAGATAAATACTAAGGTTCTGCTATAGTAGGGGAGTCCTTACTTTTAACAGATTTAATGGAGAGTATGCTCTTTCCAAATCTGTATAGTAGTAGGAAAAATCTCTTGAGAAATATCCATCCGAATCTCTAAACCAATACAGGTTTAAATCGGAAGATATTTTATTCCCAAGGACTATGCAGAGGAAAAAAAATTATAAATTGTTTCTTTACCATAGAAAGTATTGTGTTAAGTGTTGTACTAGTATTATTAGGAAAAGAGAAAGCCATTAAGTAGGAAACTAAAATCTAACTTCTGTGAAAAATAAATGAAACATAAATTTAATTCCCATGTTCATAGTACAGATGATTTCTACTATATCTTTCTACCATATTGGAAGGCAATGGAAATTATAACAGCATTTACAATTTGAAATTTAGAAAATACATGTAAGTCCCATATAAAGGAAAGTTATAGTATGTATTCAGTTACAGGTATAGTTAAAAATAAAATTTCAGATGTTATTAAAACCAAACCATATGCTTATGGATAGGATTGGGGCTTAGAAATAAATGTAAATCCAGATAATTCACTTTGAGCAGTATGTATCTAACTATTACCATGATATTCATTCTCGGTCTAGTGATACAGAGAAATAGTTTGATACATTCTGGTTGATTATGTTGAACAGAAACGAGGGGAATAAAATTATAAAATTCAGCTTCTACAATGCACTATATGTCATAAGTTGAAATAAGAAGATAGCAAATTCACAAGCTATACTAATACTATAAATTATTTTAGCAAACTCTCTGTCATTATGCTGATACAAAGAAGAGGAAATTCAAATACTTACACCTGTGCAATAAAAATATGGATAACTACTGATATATATATATATATATATATATATATATATATATATATATATATATGAAGCATGAAATAAATAAATAAGTATCCACTTAAGTACTGAATGAAATATAAATATTTTGTGAAAAATTCCAGTACTTCGAGTATAAGTAAAATTGTATGCATAGTTATTATTATACTCTTTGAATCTGTGTAATTTAAAAAGCTATTATGTTAAAATATCCATTGTCCGGATCGCAATGAAACCCAAATTAGATTATACGAAAAAAGTAATTATGTGGTTTAAAATTTGAGCATAATTTCTAAGACCCCATATAGACTCAGTCCAGAGGGCAAGTCTTTTGAGTCAAGCCAGATGAACGAATTAACCAACCTAGAACAGTAGCGAAAGAGTTGTTAAAACTTTAAGCGGGAATGAACTATGTATTAAGTGGAATCTCGACGAAACCCCAATTAATAATTCGTTACCTGTAAATGTCAGCGTATGAAATAGGGTTAGTCTTTGAAATATTTGAACAAATAGACTAACCGAGAATGTTGAATAACGATGCCATAAAAAAAATCGAAATGGATACCTGAGCGTAGCAGTATCGCTCTCGAACCACATCAAGGGAAATCTGTGAGACATGAAACTGCATTATATGTAGGAAGAAATAAAATCTTCAAGTCAAACCATTGTGATCGTAAACCCTAAGGAGTTACAGCCTCATACTCCTTACCATGTATGGGAGGGTAGAATCATACACAGCGTACTGGGAATGCCATACGCACAGTGGTGAGATATACCTTTTGAAACAAAACAAATGTTACAAACAAATTTTAACTTGAATAGACAAGACAGAGAACGAATTTAAATGAGTGGCTATTGGTACTAATATAAAAGGATACTCAGAAAATGATGGCAAGATATGGTGACAAAACCCTTGGCCAGAAGAACTACGCCATCATTATAATTACAACAAATTTATATCAGACGAGGACCATTTTTTGAAAAAAAAAAAATTTAACATCCAGCGTGGCTAAAGAACTTCCACAAGAAATAACGAGCTCACTAATAGTACAGAGCCGAGGTAATAAAATGCGAGAGAAGATAATCAACAACCAAGAAGATGTGAAAGAGATAACACATAAATATTCAGTGAAATTGTAATGATTACATGGTGAAAAAAAATACAACGAATCCATTCATACTTGGTAGATTCTGGATGGAAGACACCAAGGAAGTCTGGGTTTGAAACTAAAATTATCGAGCTTGGAAGATAAGGCCTCGCACTGGTTCAATAACGCTTAACGTAGAAATGACCGGGTAAAAATAAATGCAAGACAGAAGAGGCGAGTTAAATAAGAGAGATAGGGTATGAACCCTAATTCAAAACGAAGCATCACAACAATACATCTGGCGATAGATCTATAATTGGGATGCAAAAGATGAATGCCTCGGGATTAATACAACATAGTCGGCGTAAAAGATCTGAATCATTCCCTCATTAAATTTGATGGTACCTTTATTACGTATAAGCCAATATAAAATTTATAAAGAGCTGGTACTAAATCTCTGAAGAATCAACATATGAAGGTGGTAGTACCATTTTATGGTTCAATGCATAAGTTTTTAATTAAAACGAAAGGACAAAACGTGAACCGAGATTTCCAATACACACCAACCACATAAATTCCATGATACAGAGTAATAATTGTATTCCACGTTAATACAAATCTCCAATGGGCAATGTGTGACATATAGCCATAGTGAAACCATGCAGCAGGGTCAATGTCCATAACACGCACAGGAGAGATGTTAAATAATAATTAAAATCATGAACAAGCTAATGTAAACATACATGGCGAATAACTTGGCATCGTATAGGCAAGAGTGTAGAGTAGTGTGACCATTGTTAGTAGGTCCAAATCGATTCAATACGTGCAAAGAGGTAATTGTATGTCCGTTAGTTGAATAGTGGGTGATGGTAGTATATATACATATATATTTGGTTATAAAGGTGTCACCAAATAGTAGCAACAAATTGTCAAGGGTGTGAAGAAATCATTGCATAAGAGGTATTCATAAATGGTGCTGAAGTGATAGATATATTTATACAAGTATGAGAGCTACCTCTTATAAATAAGTGGTAAATAAATTTACTAATTTGACTTTAATGGTTGAAGGTAGTCAGAAGTAAATTAGTGACTGACATAGAAAAAAAAAATTGTGTTGTGTTAAGAGGGGACATTACAGTTGGACCTCACCAAGTTTTTCGTAATACTTGTAAATGCATAGAATAATTATTTAAGTTGTTTATACACCATACTCAAAATTTGAGTCCAAATTTATTTTAATATCATGTTAAATATTTTCATATTTACTATTTTGTTTTATCATGACTATTGTTTGTAATTAATAAAGTCTATTGGAGGCTAGAAATAAATTTATTCTGTGTGTGTGTGTGTGTGTAATGTATATTTTTTTTCTAGTGCCTTTAAATCCAATTAAAGTTATGAGGTTTTTTTGGCTCTTCTTATAAAGAACCAAATATGTCAATGTTAAGTCTTACTTTTTATAATATAATATTTTTTTTAAACATTCTATTTCAATTAAGAAAATATTTTACATTTTTATGAATATATTAAACATTTAATATGATTTTGTTTAAGGAATTTTTCTTTTAAGTAATGTGTATATTTCGCTTCTGTGATTCTTACCCTTGTAGTCTTGATTCCCCTATCTGGTGTAGTTACATGTATATATATTTATATCAGTAAATATATATATATATATATATATATATATATATATATATATATATATATATATAGATATATATATATATATATATATATATATATATATATATATATATATATATATATATAGATATAGATATAGATATAATTTAGGTACAATTGTAATGCAAGGAAGGTAGATTTTCATACTCCTTGTTTCCAGATTTTTTGAACTTCTAAGTTTTTATGAACAATGTTTCCCTTGGTAGGGACTTTATGTTGGTTGAGGGGTAGAATGGGTGATTTATAACAAATTTAACCCAAAATATTACTAACCGTGACATATATACATATTATTTCCTTACATGCACATGTATATAAAAAACAATTGTGAAAAAATACCAAAACCAATCATTGGATTATTCATAGATTCTTGCATAGAGGTACCTACACAATATTAATTATTACATACATTAACTATTTCCTTTCCATATCTAGAGACTTACATCCAATAGATACTTGCAACTACTCCTATTTCGTACTCATATTCAAAAACAAATCTTGTTACTAATATATAGGAGTTTCCACACTCCTCCCAACCAATTAATTGTTGTCTCAGGAGTTCCCCCTAAGCTTTAGGCTCCTTTTTTGTTAGGAAAACAATGAGAATTTTTTAGATAATAACATCCTCAAGCCCCTAGTAGTGTCCTACTAAATCTAGTATGAATATTTAAATTACACAAGTCTAGTCTTTATCTCACACTGGAATCTTGCTTTTTATTTCCATATTTCCTTTCTCTCCCACAATATTTTTACTAAATCATATTCCAACCATGAACTTTTTCTCAAGTCATGATCATTCAAGTGGTAGGAAAAAAAATCATTCTCGCAAGATGGAGAACCTTTTTTTGTCTCTCTATCCTTACTTGGACCCTAACATATTCTAATTATTTCCAGACAGTTGGGTTCCTAACTACTCACATGGTGCCTCCTCTTGAGTTTTTCAAAAAAATTAATAAGTAAAAACAATAGTGTTTCATTAAAAACATGAGATCGCTCCTGCCCACGAGCGCAGTACCTGTAACACACTCTGGTCTCCTTAGATGGCTCCATTGCCATGGCCCCATGAGGGGGCCTAGAGATTGCTTCCCCTCTTCCTCCAAAACTATCTACCTTCAAGAAACTAGTGTATGGCAGCAACAAGTGCTGAACAAATGATCTTTAGCAAAAATTTGTAAAAATATTGGATTCAATACCCACAATTGATTTGTCGAATGAATAACATTGCAGATCGGCCCTAGATCATGCAGAACGCGGGCTCATTGGGCAGTCCACTAGGCTCTAGCCCTTGCCCAAAGCTGTTGAAGCCTGGCTCCAAAGGAACTGGACTCCCCTTATCAAAGAAGGCATCAAAAGCTACCTAGTCGTTAAGGGATTCTTTGTATTTTCCTTTGAGGCAGTAGAATATAGGAACATGATATTAAGAAATTACTCGTATTTCATGGGCCCTCAAGGTCTACATTTGAATCAATGGACCCGGGTTTTGATCCTAGCAAAGATGTCCCCTTAGCTGCTCCGGTTTGGGTTCGCTTGTCCCACCTCCCTCTTCACCGTTGGAACCCAAAATCATTAGAAACAATCAGAAACAAACTTGGGAAGTATATCAACAAAGAAAAAAGAGGGACCAGTACTCCTGCACAAGAATTTGTGTATAATTCGACTTGGAGGAAGGCCTCCATAAGGCTATTAAACTCACGGTGGCTGACTGGTCTCACATCCAAGAGCTTGATTATGAGAAACTCCCATTTAAAAGAGGGTATTTCCATGGCTACGAACACTTCACCAGATATTTCAAAAATAAAACAGTGGAGGAGGCTGAGACCTCAAAGGAGGAACAATGGACTCAGGTTCAGAAAGCTTCCTTTAATAAATAGAACACCAGAGAAAAAGGGAAAAATAAGCCTATAGGTAGGGCTACCCTTACCTCAGTGACACAAGGGGAATGGCCTTTTATCCCTCCAGGTAGAGATGCAAACTCCAATCCCTTTCAAATTATAAGCACCCCATAAGAACTACAAATTGCAAGAGAAGCTGAAGCGGCATAACAACAGCCAAAACCAATAGAAGAAGACAAAATATAGCAAGAATTTGCCTCAATACAAATCATATCTCCAAAAGGAGACTCCACCTCCCTGACCTATGTAGATATGAAAAGGAAGAAGCCCCTCGAATCCTTTCGATCCTTGGAAGATGAAAATTTCGAGAGCCCCTCGAAAAGAGTCAGGATGAAGTCTCACAGAGTGACAAGAGAAGAAGAGGCTGAGAGGCAAAAAATGCAAGGTAGCCAATCTATGATTGAGATGTCCATAGGTATAAACACTCAAACCAGGCCTCCCAAATGCTACCCCTCTGTAAGTAAATAATGTGTATAGTCTCCTAGAATTGCAGAGGCTTGGGGAATCCTTCAAAAGCGAAAGCAGTGGAGAACCTCCTAAAATCTGAAACCCTTGAGATCCTCATTCTTCAAGAGAATAAAATAGAAGGGAAAACCCTTCGAGATCTCAGTAAATACAAATGGAAAACAAAAGTTAGGAAAGCACTCAGTGTAATGGGTACTCACGGTGGGATTGCCACTCTATGGGAGGATGATAAATTCCATCTTGACAGCTCCTTCGAAATGTAGCATTGGTTCTACATCAAGCTTCAGCATCTTGCGAGTAAGACAACCCTTTCCCTCTTTAATATTTATTTTCTAGTCCTCTATGCTGAAGAAAAGGATTGTTGGCAAACCCTTTCTGACTTTCTTGAAGCCTACTCACCGAAGAATATAATCCTATCTCGAGATTTCAACCTTTTATTCAAGCCAAAGGAGAAAATAGGAGACATTATAAGCAAGGATCACACCCTCCCCCTTGTAGAAGAATTTATCCAAGAATTGGACTTGGTGGACTTCAAACCCAAAATAGGGCTCTACACTTGGTCAAATAATAGAGCAAGGAATGAGCACATTTCCGCCCAGGTTGATAGATTTCTAATCCAGAGCACCCTCCTATCCAGGAGGAAGATAGTCTCCACCAAAATTCTGCACAAATTGACTTATGACAATAAAAATATCCTACTCCTGTTAGAAGAAGAGGAAAACTTGGGGCCCATCCCCTTCCGGTTCAACCCTTTATGGTTAAAAAGGGATGGGCTTTTAGAGACAATCTCGAAATCTTATTTTACCCCAGTCAGTGGAAAAAATGGTTATGTGTGGGAACAAAACCTCAAGGCCACCAAATCAGCCTTGAAAGAATGGCTAAAAAGGCCCTCTTATTCCCATACTATTCTAAGAAAGTAGGCCACCGAGAGGTTGCTAGATCTGCAAATGAACATGGAACAACAAGATATCACTTCCTCAGAAATGCAGCTTGAGAAAGGTTCCCAAAAAATCTCCTTGCACGCTTTCAGTGTTGAGGAGGAGACCTTGAGACTTAAATCACACAATCTATGGCTCAAATTTGGAGATAAAGATTTTGCCTTCTTCCACAAGAGAATCTGAATTCGCCTCTTGGGAAACCACATTGTAGAAATTACCTCCTCAGATGGGACTGTGAATAAAGGAATAGTTGAGATACATGAGGCTGCTACCTCTAACTTCTAGTAGTTATAGATAGAAAATGGATCAGAAAGTGTGGAGGAATTTTCAGATTTTCTCATTCACATCCCAAGACTGATAAAGGAGGAGGACAACTCTAGCCTCTTGAAGCCCTTCATAGAAGAGGAAATCAGCAACGTCATTTGGATGATGGAGCCAGACAAAGCTCCTAGTCCCTTCGGCTTCTCCATTCACTTCTTCAAAATCTGCTGGGATATTATAAAGGCTAACCTGATCTGAATGATAAAGGGGTTCCAATAGAAAGACAAAGTGGGTGGAAGCATAAACTCCACTTTCCTAGATATTATCCCAAAAGAAGTGAACCCAGTTTCTTTTGACCACTTCAGACCACTTTTGCTTTGCAATCCATCCTACAATATCCTGTCCAAGCTCATGGAAAACAAAATCAAGCCTCTACTGAAAAAGCTTATCTCTACCAGTTAAGCTGGGTTTTCCATAGGAAGGAACATCATTGACAATGTGGCTCTAGTGTAGGAAACCATTCACTCCAGTCTCCATTATCATGAGAAAGGGATTATTATCAAGCTATACATGGAGAACGCCTTTGATCAGGTAAGACATTATTTTCTCCTCCAAGTTCTTTCCGCTTTCAGCTTCAGCTCTATTTTTATAGGGCTAATTAAAGCTTGTATTGGAGATATGTGGATTTCCCCCTTGGTAAATGGAAAGACAACCAGTTACTTCAAATCTTCAAGGGGCATCATATAATGTTTCCCTCTGTCCCCCTTCTTGTACATCTTGATGACTAAATCCCTTAGTCGGAAGCTGTTAGCAGAGAAGATAAAAGGGACTCTTCCTGGCATTAGGGCGTTGAGAGGCACTGAGCCAGTCAACCATGCCTTTTTTGCTGATGAATCCTTACTCCCAGGGGGAGCTTCCCTAAATATTTCGAGGGAATTCAATGATGTTATTCACAACTTCTGCAGAGTTTCTGGAGCCCTAGTCAATATGATAAAAAGTGCAGTGTATGGCTGGGAGATTGATCAAAAAACCATGAATCAGATTTCCCAAGTTCTTGGCTAAGTGGGATTCACTAGCTGGGATAAAATCAAGTACCTGGGCCTGCCTTTGACCCTAGGCATCAACAAGGCCCTCCATTAGGCCGATATCCTTAGCAAAATCAAGGCTAAAATGAAAGTTTGGGGTGGCTAGTGGCTTACAATAGCTGGGAAGCTTATCCCGGTGAAATATGTTCTTTCCTCCCTCCCTTTATACCAGGCTACCTTTTTATTGTCTCCTAAATAAATCACTGAGCCACTGTAAAAGCTGCTAAGAAATTTTCTATGGCAAGGAGGTAAGGGGAATCAGAAAAAAATCCACTTGGTGAGCTGGGACATTGTGAAAAAATCTCTATCAGATGGATGCTTGCAAGTTAGAGATCCTAGGTTTGCCAATCTGGCCTTGGGTGGGAAGATTTTATGGAAAATATTTTCGAACCATCAGCATTGTGTCAGTAAAGTCCTTATCAAAAAATACATGCACAGGCTCTCCTTGAATAATATGGAATAAGGATTTTCTTGTAATGGCACCACCCTTTAGAAGATCTATAGTTGCAGTTGAAAGTTATTCAAAGATCACCTATACAGAATCTTGGAAAATGGAAAAAATATTAGTCTATGGGAAGACAAAATTATGGGCCTCCAACTATTCAACTCAACACAAGAAATTGCAGAACTGTGTGAATGACTCAAAAATATTGGCTTCAACAAATTGGAAGACATTTCTTCCTAGGACATTGCTGGTAACTAGATTTAATGGAATATCCCTTGCCCACGGGATTGGCTGCACCCTCAATTAACTTTCTTTCTAGATGCGCCCCCTGGGCTGGCTCCGATCCATCAACACACAAAGAACAAGTGGGGTTGGGGAAAGATGAGAGTTTTCTCTGTTGCGCAAGTTTTTGTTGCCCTCCAACCTAGCAATCCCCTTCACTCCCCATCTCTTTCGAACAAGTTCTAGGATCATGTTGGCCTTCCAAAGTTCAATCACTTCTCCTAGCTCCTCATTCACAAGCACACCCTAACTGGCGAAAATTTGGAAAAAAGAGGCATTGTTGGCCCACACAGATGCTTGTGCTACTTTGCAGCATTGGAATCAATTGAACACCTATTTTGGGACTCCTCTTTTACCCAATAAGTCTAGGAAAAAGATCTGCATGGGCTTGAATTTCAAACCCCATTGCAACTCACGATAACAAGCCTCTTCATCACGTGGAAAGGGAAATCTCCCCATGAATTAAATAGAAAATCTCTGTGGTATAATATATGGTTTTCCATTTCAAAATTAGTTTGCTGGGAAGTATGGCTGGCAAGAAACGATGTCATCTTCAACAATAGACTCTGCTTCCCCTCTGTGGTAGTAGCCAAAGAGAAAGCATTGCTCTTTGAGTCCTTGGTGAATCTATCCCACAAGATAGACAAAAAGCTCCCTCCAGATGTGATCAGTTGGATCGATGCACCTTTGAGAACTGCCTTCAACAAAAAGACCTCGTCTCGACCTTGTCACAATCTAGAGTGGAGGTTGCGGATCCATAAGACTAATTTTAAAAATTGATAGAAGAACCAAGACAAAGCCACATTTTTTTTTATGGAGCTTCCAAGGGAAACCCGGGAACATCTTGAGTAGGGGGAGTTATCTATTCCTGGATAGGGAAAAGTAAAATCAACTTCAGTTGGGGGCTTGGGTAGAGTACAAAAAATCAAGCATAAATCTTAGGAGTGCTCAAAGCTTTCCAGATCATGCAAGAGCATGGAGAAGAATACATATAAGTCTTCAGAGACTCGGAAATCCTGATTAAGATCAGAAACATTAGCAAACATTTCAACAACCCAGACCTCAACAAGACTCTGCAGAGACTTAGAAAAGTGATGAAAATTACACCTTCAACTCCTTCCATATTATTCAAAATTTAAACAAGGAAGCAGATGCAAAATCAAATGCTGGTTCCCTCTTAGATCAAGGAGAACTCTCAAAAAATAAGAAAGCTCCAATCCTGTTTCCTATCCCTTAAGCTCCAGCTATGTAAAAGAAGAACTCGACCCATCGTGGTTTTCGGAAAAAAATATTATGTAACAAGGGTTTTTTAGGCTATGGCCCAACCTATCTTCATATATAAAACATACCCGTTCTTGTTTTAAAAAAAAAAAAATATTTAAAATTTCTTCAAATTGTTCACTTTACTTTTCAAATTTTTAGCCATTTTCAAACTTATAAAATCATAAATTCTAAACATAAATTGATTTCAACATGGGTACTACACTTTATTTATCCCTTCCCTGTTTGGGTGTTGGTTCCTGTTATCACTCTAGTAATTCTAAAGTTATGAGATTTCGGTTTAAAGTCTAAGAACACTAGAGGTAACCACAGACCAACTTTTAAACTCTAAGATCTAGCCTTCTTAGGGTTTAGAGAGGGCTCTCTCTATAAGATATAATATTTTTTGATTTATATGATATTAGGCTAGTCATGATTTTGAAATTTGGTTTTGGTTTGATTGATTTGGTGGGAAAAATCACCTAATGAGATGGATAGTGGTAAATATTTTTGTCCATTGGGTTGAGGAGTCAAAAATCAAGCAAACAGAGCTAGGATCAAGGTCAATAAGTCAAATGTTTTCAGGGCAATATAGATAACCCATGAAGATCTTGGAAGGTTTTTTGGTGACATGATATGATCGGGATAAATAGAAATGAAGGGTTCTTTGATCCGGAAAAGAGAAGTAGTAGACAGAGGTCAAACGAAAGAGGGAGCAATTAAGGGTTCCCTACTTTGGAAATCAGAAGAAAACATAGTAATGATAAACAGTAAAGACAGGGTGCTTTTAACAAATCCTGAAGTAATACTCCTATTTATTCATTCAAATTTTGAAAACAATTATGGATGCATGTAAAAAAGAAAGATAACAATGAGAAGAAGGAAATACTTCACTTCAATAGAGAGAGCCCTCAAGATATAAGATATAATGTAACATGAATCCTAAACTATGATGCCAATTGATCCAATACAGTCTGCTACTTGAGATTTGAAACACAAAAGCCTTCAAGTCCAATAAAAAATGACTATATAAATATTCAGCAATTTATTCCACAATAATACTTCAAAGAGTGAAGTATTTATACAAATTCTACACTAAAATATCTTGAAAAAATATCAAGATTGATTTACAAATATCTCAAACTGTTACATAAATAGAACTTAATTTAAGGAAACTCAAAACTAATGAATATATTTGGCACTATACTTATGGATTTATGGTGACAAATAAGAGAATTCTAATTTGATATCAGCTCTTAGTTGATGATGAGGCATCCAAGTCACTAACTGTCTCCTTCCTTTGTGCATTTTGCTCCAGAAATTCTACAAAATTGGGGTCCAATGATACCTTATTATTTCTGAATATGAAATATATATTTAATAAGTGAAAGAGGCTTTTGTAGATAGATATGTTAATAATATAAATCTCTCTTAGTTTCCCAAAATTCAGTTCCAGCTGTTCACCCTATGCTCTGCAAAACTATGTGTAAAACAGAACTTTGCACAGTCTAAAACATAGGCTGTAAAGATGTGCATGTATCTCTCATTATGTAATACTTGTGCATAACGTGAGATAGGGTTTTGTAGATTAGAATCTTAGGAATATAAAACCTCCTCCAGTTTTTAAAAACGCATCTTGTATTGGACACAATAGCTTCTGCAAAACTATGACTTAAACATGAAATTTATGCAAAAATGTCCCTTCATGCTCTGTTTTCATCTTTTAACCTTACTATTCTTTTAACTGTTTTTTACTTTCACTTTGGATAAACTTAATTGTTGCTAGTGAAAGTGTTTTAATCTCTATTTAACTATTAATGCCTTCGTATTTACTTTTACTATTTTACCTTGACTACTTTGCTTTTTCTGATTTGACTTTCACTCTGACTTTCATCTCATACACTTTAGCTATGATGCTCTTTGACTGTTCTATTTTTACTGTCACTGTGAATTCTTATTTCACTTTTACCATTCACTCTGGGATTTTTCTATCATTCTGATCTCTCTCCAACTTTGATTTAATCCTTTCTTTCTATACAAACTATTTGTTGAATGAAATATTTTGAATTAAAATCTGAGAATTTGGAGCAAACAATTTTGTCAACTAGTATTGAAACTGTTGGACCAATTTTCTATTTTGAGAATAACCTGCAAAAATAAAACAATTTGTTAATAAAACCCTAGTATGAAGGGAAGCCAATAATGACTTTATGGAACAGGTAATATAGTGAGAGGAGTTCTAGCCATAGCAGGAGTTTTCTCGCAATCTTGACCTTCAGGTCTTAGTAACTTTGTTTTTAGGTTTTTTGTACACTTCTGTAAGCTTAGACTATTTATAGAAGGTATTTATGGTATGACAAAGGTCTATTGAATAGTAATAGGAAGAATATGTCCTTTACTTGGATTTTTCTTTCAATTTTTTACTTTCAACATGTATTTCAGACCTTCACTCGTTATAAAACAAGAAACAAGGGTTTCTTGAGTTTTTCAATGGATATCAGGGCTAAGAATCTTTTGAAATTAGGCACAAATTGTTTGGCTACCTTTGAAGGATTTCTAGGCTCAATTTGGAGTTTTAAATAGTTTATAAAAACTACATAAAGTCAAGTTTTTCATTCAAAATAGTGCGAAGCATAAAAAAGGGTTTTTTTAGAAATTTTGACAAGGTTGGCCTATTTTTTGGATCTTTTTAATAGGCTTGTTTTGATGAATTTAAACTTTGATTGAAATTTTTCATTAAAGGTCTTGTAAAACTAATAACAGGCTGGAATTTTTGAGGAATACCTGTTATATGCAAGTACAGGTTTTTGAGAATGTCTCTGAGGCCTTTAAACAGATTTCTGTGGGTTTTTTTGTGATCTCTGGAGCAATTCAAAGCTCCTCAGCAATATTCAGTAGGTATAGGCTGAAATTTGCAGGTTATGGGCAATAAAATAGTGGAAAATACCCATTTTTAGACTTAGAATAGCACATACAGTGGATATTCATATAAATAAGGGATAAACAAAGCATATTCAAGGTTTATTGGAAAAATTAGGTTTAATTTCACACACAATAAATGGTGGGAAAATCAGGCTAGAAGATTGTTTTCGGGTTCCATAGGTGAAAAACACTGGTGGTTATCATGCGCCACTTAAGTTGTAAGTGGTTTCAGAAGGGGGATAAACAATGCATTTTCAAGGTTTATTGGAAAAATTAGGTTTAATTTCACACATAATCAATTGCGGGCAAATCCAGCTAGAAGATTGTTTTCGGGTTCCATAGGCGAAAACCACTAGTGGTTATCGTGCACCACTTAAGTGGTAAGTGGTTTTAGACAGATCAAATGTGATCGAGTAAAAATATGCCACGTCAAGGAGAGAGAAGATGGGTTACACTTTTTGCCCTTTTTTGAGAAAAAAATTTCATTTTTTTCAGTTCTTCAACTTTCTGCAAACTATAACAATTTATCTGTGTAGAATTTCATTTTGTGATAAAAATAAAAGTCGTCAGAAATTTTTTTAGCTTTCTATTACTTATTTTTTGAAAAAAAAATTATGCAGATTTGATATGTAAACTTAGCGTTTCTTTGAGTGTTTGTTTCTTAACAATCAAAGGATTCATAAGAAGTCATGTTATGACGCAATGTTGTATTCATTGAAAATTTGTGTTTTTGAGAAAACAAAATGTGTTACAACAATCTAGACAAAGTCTACTTTGGTTTCGTCATATTTACAAAGCCAATGGATGCATATCATAATTACTAGAATTTTTTGAACTGGTCCAATATGAAAAACTGCATATTTTGGATATGTTTCACGACGCAACAAATTTCTTAACATATAAGTTATAAGCTAAAAATATAAAAGCTACCCATTAGAGATGACGGACCAATGTAATGACCCATAATTTTTTCAATTTTTTTTACAATGTATTTTGGGAGATACAAAATTTTGATTTCACTGAATCACAATGACCCTCACAAATTGTTTGCACTCATTTTATTAGAAAAATAATTAAAATTAGTAAACGTTTATGAAATTCCATAAAAGTTATATTTCCTGAAAGTAGATTCAATTCTGAAAATGCTTGTCTTGGTTCCGACAGTTAATTAAAAACCTTTCATGGAGTTTAATCAATCCAAAGTTGCAGAAACGTATTGAGAGCCTGGTTTTTGTGTAACAGGTGACGCGTTAGTTCGGACGAACTTTGATTAAACGTTCGGCCGAGCTATGTTTTGCACCAACGGCTCATTAATTCTAATGACTTAATAGTTCGGCCAAAATTTTAATCAAAAGTTAGGCCAAAATTTTGTATAACTTTCCGTTGGCCGGAAAATTTTGCGGAGCCCCTACTAAAACACATTTCACGCCAATATAAATTGCTGCGAAATCATTCACAATTTTCGCACATTTCGTACATTTCATCTAATTTTACAAAGATCTTGGTTTGGGTTTAAAAAAATTTCTTCAAAGTTTGGATTTAAGAGCATTTCTTGGAAGCAAACTGATTTTGCAAAGAATTGTTTTGGGTTTAAAGAATTTTTTTGGAAGACATTTCTTGGACGCGGCCTGATTTTGTAAAAAATTGTTTTGGACATAAGAAATTTTATTGGACGTACATTCAAAGGACATTTCTTGGAGGTATGTACGTGTTCTGAGTTGAAGTAAATCTTTTGAGCTTCGTTTCATTTTTATAAGACATTTTTCTCTCGAATTTTTTAAAGTGTTTTGGATTGGAGTATGTATTTTTTACAAAAAATTTAAAATGAATTTTTTTAGATTAAATCTTTTGTGATGTTTTTTGTAATCAAGTTATTGTCTAATTTTTTGAAGGAAATTTTTTGAACTTCATACCCTATTATCATGGGATATCGAAGAAATTGTGCGAGAAAATATGATCGAAAAAGAGACCCTGAGGAACATAGAGAAGAGACGAGACAATCTCGCAAAATAAAGTTAGAAGCCCTCTCAAATATTGAAGAGGAAAATCATCCTCAAGAAGAAATTGAAGTAGGTATGTAAATGTAAACATTATGATCTATCGATATATTTAAAATTTTCCTAATGTAAAATGTGAAGCTTAATTTTTATTTGATGAAATAATTTGAAAAATATTTTGTTTAATTTAAACTGATAGAGATATTCCTCAAAATATTGAAGAAGAAAATCAAACTCAAGCAGAAATTGAAGCAGGTATGTAAATGTAAATATTATGATCTATTGATATATTTAAAATTTTCCTAATGTAAAATGTGAAACTTAATTTTTATTTGATGAACTAATTTGAAAAATATTTTGTTTAATGTAAACAGACAGAGATATTCCTCAAAACATTGATGATGAGGTACAAAATTTTGAAAGAGAAAGTGAAAGAGATATTGAACCAATGATTGAAGATGGTGAAAATATTGAAAGAAATCCAAATAAAGAAATTGAATCACAAGGTATGCACACACACACACACACACACACACACACACAGATATATATATATATATATATATATATTAAACACATGCACATATTATTGAAATTATAGATATATTTATTAATTTAGTTATTTATTGAATATGTACTATTTTTCCGAATATGTACAGATGAATTCACTATCGATAATGAGATGTTAGAAAATGTTGACACTCATACATATGGAGATAAAAAACATGACCATGCTATACGATATCGTGTTAACTGCATTTTTGAAAATTATTTCTTAAATGAGTGGGTGATAGTTCAGGCTCAAATGTTGAAAGGTCTCCTATCATTAAGGAAATTAAAAGAAGCTACGACACTATTGGGTATTCAAAAATCAACCAAAGATAAAAAAATGAAGGAAGATGTGATAAAAAATATGAGTAGTGCTATAAAGTCAATTAAGAGATCTATAGAGAAATATGTTTCAATTGTACGTAGAGGAATACAGATGGAAATGGTTGCATCAAGTACTCAAGAGAATCATTTGGTAACATCTATGGCACGAGCACTGGGAACCTCGTGAAAAGTTTTGCACAAACATCGGAAATTTCGGCTGCAAATAGATGTAAATGATGAACTCGTTTTTTGGATAGCTATTTGTAGGAAACAATAAAAATGTAGACTCGGAGACAATGTTAAAAAAATAATATATGAATATTAGAAGAACAATTCGCCTGTTTTGCCTACTGCAAGGCATGTGATGCGAAGAAGAATAGCACGAAATCAATACGAAGAACATGAAAAATATTTCTTGGAAACCACTCAAATAGAGTTATTCAACAAGTTCAAAGAAGAGAATCGTCAAATTCATGTTTCACTCAGTGCTTTTGTTAAAAAAAAACCATGGTATGTAAAACCTATCACCGTACGCGACACTTTTTGTTGCCGTTATCATGTGGAATTTGAGTTATATTATGACACATTCCTTGATTTTGGTAGAAAATTATGGAAGGATTCACCTCCTCCTTCCACTATCCGTGATTTCATATATCAAATTCTATGTGAAAGAGAAAGAGATGAACTATTTTACAAAAATAAATGTGTTGGTGGTAAAAAATGCGATGATTGTGGAAATTTGACTAAATTTCAAAACAAATATCGTATTGATATAAATGATCAATCATTATCCAACATGAAAGTGAAATGGAAGAGATATGAATATATCGATACATCAATTCCAGGTGCAAATAGTGTTAAAAGAATTGAATTACTAGAAGACGAAATTTTTTTGATAGATTTTTTGAGAAAGTTTGAGGCAGAAATTTACAAATACACCAAGCATTCCCATAGAGCTCGATGGAAAGACTTGAAATTCAAAAAATCTCATGAATTTTTTCCACCAGGGACCATTTTGTCAGCGATTGATTTTGTATAAAACTACACATTTGTTCCACAAAAAAAAATTTAGAGTGAATACTATCATTCTGACCAAGTCTCCATGCTCATCCATATTCTATATAGACATGCTAAAAAAAATGTCGATCATATAGAAAGCACGAGTGAAAATCAACATATCATTAAAGAATATCACTTTTATATTAGTGACGATCGTACACATGATACATGTTTTGTACAACATTGTTTTGGAAAATATTATGATTCATTGAAAAATCGTGGAATAAAATTTAATGAACATTGTATATGGTCAGACGGATGCGCATGTCAATTCAAATCTGCACGATAATTCTTTTGGTTGTGTTGTCTTCATAAGAAAACCTGCATTAAACATTTTTGGAATTTCTTTGAGACTGGCCATGGAAAAGGAGAACATGACGGTGCAGGAGCATGCATAAAACGAGCACTTCGAAGATATCAAATGAACCACTCTGCAAGCCTACTTGTGAACGCTGAAGAATTTTTTCAATGGTGCATCGCTGCTCTAAGCCATGAAACTAACCCATCAAGAGAAGTGTGAAGGTACATTCAATTTAATTTATAATGGAAATCTAATTTTAAACATTGTACATTTATCATGCAATGATTATCTTTGATTGTATTTTGATATCATGTTTACAAATTATTCTTCTAATTTTCCATATAAAGGTTTTTCTGGCATATTGGAATCGAAGACATAGATAGATCAATTGGAAGTGACTTTGAAACAATAAAAGGGACTCGAAAATTGCATTCAATTCAAACAAAGTCGTCCAAAAATGTGTTTGCATTGGATAAAAGAAAATATTCTTGTTTTTGTGATGTTTGCATAGACAACACAAAATCCAATGACGTTTGTGAAAACAAAATGTATGTGAACGATTGGAAACATACAGAGCTAAATACAAAGGGCAAAATGTCTGTTGCAATGTTTAAAGAAATGCAATCAGAGGAAACTACAATATCATCCGATGGTGATCGAGTTTCTGATCTTGTTAGAGAAGGTAACATTTGAATTACTTTCTAATTATTTAAAGATCTAGAAATAAATTTAAATATGCATAATTAAATGTTAAATTTATTTTATTGTGCAGGAGATGTTTTTGCTGTAATTGCACCTATTGACAACGATGAAAATGTGAAGTATTATTTGATGCGTTGCACTGAACGAAAAATGAAATTATTAGAAAACTATAATGATCACGGATTTCAATATGAAAGAGGGTCTATTATACTAAAAGGTTATTTTTTCAGACAAACTCATCAAAGTGGAGACTTTGTTTACTTTGAAGACTATGAACCTGATTCCATAAGTTGTCAATATAGTCACTTGGTGTGTGCAACACGCATAAAGTTGATAGAAGTTCAATCAAAGAAAAAATAAAAAATTAAGAGATGGAAAATGTCAAAATATGATCATGAAC
Organism: Pinus albicaulis; assembly: GCA_034641835.2. NCBI lineage: Eukaryota > Viridiplantae > Streptophyta > Pinopsida > Pinales > Pinaceae > Pinus > Pinus albicaulis. Next base: position 840,689,014 of record CM076569.1, on the reverse strand, counting down.
GGATTATTGAAGATGGAATTCCATTAGAATTTTTTTGAGTGAATTTTCCAACAATTTATTCTCTTTGGATTAAATATGTTTTAGAACTTCCAGTACTCAACTAAAAATTGAGCTGCTTATGTTATTTGTGCAAGTGTTTGCACATGTACAAATTGTTTTGGTACAAGCACGTGCTCTAGTATCAACTAAAAGTAGCTTTTCTATACATGTGCATTGATGAAAAATGTTATATGTATTGGATATATATATATATATATATATATATATGTTCTAGAATGAAATTAATTTTTCTAGTTTTACTATGTGCATTGATGAAAAATTATTTACGTACTCAATATATATGTTCTAGAATGCAATTAACTGGAACTAGTTTTTCTATGTGCATTGATGAAAAACTAGTTGGATTTTCTAGTAAAAAGTATGGACACAATGTAAATAAATCATCTGTAGTATAGTTTTGTACGAAAATTCCTTTCAGACAAGAGACTCGGAGCACTTCTCCGACTTTTGGTGGGATTTGACCCACATCTCTATTCCTGATTGAAAATCTAGTACAAAATTTGTTTGTCCAATGGTCGGATATGTTCAATGTGCATTGATGAAAAATGTTACTTGTATTGGATAGATATGTTCTAGAATTCAATTAATTGTTCCAAGTAGTTTTTCTATGTGCATTGATGAAAAACTAGTTGGATTTTCTGGTAAAAAGTTTCCACAATGTAAATAAATCGACAAGGCTACCTATTTGAGTGCATTAACGACATTGACCCAAATTCAACAAACATATATATGTACTAGACTTATATTTCCAATCAAAGTTAAAGGGATAATTTGTACATATATCTACTTCTTTAAACTCTTTTTTCAATTAGAGCTCAATTGATACATGGTTAGTTGCATTGAAAAGATATGTTCTTCCTATTGGAAATTTTTTCATTCAAACAAGACTACATGGAGAGATCAAAAGCAATCCTAAAATTCCAAATGTACTTCAACCATCCAAAAGGGATTTGTGCAACATTACTTGACATGCCATGCCAATTATAGTGAACAACTATCCAATAGAAACATTTAACATTAAATACAACATGTGCCAAATGTAGATTGAAACCATCCAAAACTTTAAAATTTTAAAAACTTTTGATAATATATCGTGCAACATTAAAACATTAAACATCACATGCGAAATGTAGATTGAAACCATTCAAAACTTGAGTTTAAAAAAAAATTTGATTATATATATCGTTACTTCACATGCCATGCCAATTATAGTTCAACTAGATCCAATAGAAACATTTAACATTATACACCACATGTGCCAAATTTAGATTGAATCCATCCGAAACTTTAAGTTTTAAAAACCTTTTGATTATATATCGTGCAACATTAAAACATTAAACATTTAAAGTTCATTAAATATCACATGCAAAATGTAGATTGAAACCATCCAAAACTTGAGTTTTAAAAACTTCACTTGCCATGCCAATTATAATTCAACTATCCAATAAAAACATTTAACATTAAATATCACATGCCAAATGTAGATTGAAACCATCCAAAACTTTTAACTTTTAATTTAACAAAAAAATATAGATCACAACATTACTTCACATGCCAAATGTACTCCAAGCATCCAAAACTTAAGTTTTAAAAACTTAAACATGCCAAATGTAGTTCAGATGACAACATTAATTTATAGATGACAACATTACTTCACATTCACATTGCAAAAGTACTAAAACGATCCAAAAATTAAATAAAGCAAATTATATTAACAATGTAATAAAATATGTCCAAAAATTGTAGATCTCACAAGTATCAAACTGTATCAAGTTTAACAAATTTTAAGACCATATAAATCTTGAAATCAAATCTACAAATCATTTCCATCAAATAGAGATGGATATAGCATCTTTCCTATCAGGGTCTCAATCAGCGCCCTATCATGTGAAGCATCATGGGAAACCTACATACACAATGCACATGTACTTGAACATTAAAATTTGATGTTTTAAAAATGAATGAGAATATATATATCTAGAACTTCATGTAAAAAACAAAATATAAAAAAAAAATCATGCAATACCTCATGAGGTTCCCTCTCCATTTGATGAACAAGTTCTGCCCCCATAGGAACATCTGCAGCGGTAAACTGTACAATATACATGTACAGTTATATATATATATATATATATATATATATATATATATATATATATATATATATATATATTTTAAACTTTAAAATGAAAATGCACGTGTACATATATAAACTTATTTTCAATAATATTAAAAAAAGGAACTAAAGACAACTTGTTCAAATGTTGTGGATGTTCCTATCTCCGTCGCTAGAGTCTGCGGATTAAAGAAATCTTCTATAGGAACCTAAATTCAAAAAATTTTAAATAACTCAAAATATAGATCTCTCTCTCTCTCTATATATATATATATCTCAATTTTTAATGGAACTTTTTGAGGTAGAATATATATATATATATATATATATATATATATATATATATAACTTTTAAACATAAATTTTAAACTTGTGAAAAATTGTCCATACTTGTGGCTCATCTCCCAAGGAAGTAGAAGGTACATATCCCAAGGAAGAAGAAGGTACCGCCATCCCAAAAACATCAGACGGAATCGGTACCTGTTAAAACATTTTATCAAATTATATATATACATACATGTACACATGTGTGGCAACAATTATTTATTTTAAAGTCACTTAAAAAACACTAACATTTGCCAACATATCTTGATGGTCAGACTCATCTGCATTGTTTGAACCAGAGGTCCCGAACGTGATATTAACATTTTCGTCATGCATCATGTGTGAGAACTGCAAATGGTGTTTTAACATATAATCATACATTTTTCTTAGATTAATGTACACATACAAATAAATGTATACATGTACATACACATGTATTTATTACAAATTGTACACATGTATATGTAAAAATAATTTCAAACCCTAAGGTCACTAACACATACCATTCTAATGCCCTCTTCCTCATGAAAAATTAGGTCTTGCAAACCATTGCGACAATTTTTTGCATATATTCGGAAATCTTCAACATTCATGTTGTCAATCTCCTCATCTGTACAATACACAAAATTGGCACGTGCATTTTCACGTACTCTTTGTCGATTTAAACAAAGATCGATTCCACCCAATTTGCTATGAACATTGTCAATCATAACATCCCTTGCTTCTCGACTTATTTGAGAAGTCGCATCCATCTCTGACCACAGAGTTTCGACTCGAAATGGTCGACTCACCAATGGCAGCTCAGGGCGAGGCAACTCCACATCTCGGTTAGCGCCCTTACGGTAATATAATCGACCTTTCCCCGGGCCAAAAAATTCTGATGGAAGGTCATTGTAGTTGGGTTTCATACCCAAAATTTTTTTTGCATAAAACATTTGTGCAAAATAAACAGGAAACTCGTCGTTCCATGGAAGCTTTCCATAGGCCGCAAGGTGCCTATCATACAAATAACGAGCTATGTCTGGGTGCTTGAAATACTGCACCTTCAACATTTTTCTTTTTGGCCCTTCTTTGTAATTAAACATTGACTTGGCCACTTCTTTTGTAAATTTTTGTTTTACGTCCTCCCATTTATCTGGACCCATTACTGTTTATTTTCTCTTTCTCATCATTTCTACAAATGTATTAGTCATTGGCCCAAGATTTCTATACACATTTACAATTTCATCCAATGAATGTGTAACTATTTCAAGGCTTTGTTGACTCTTAGCAGGTAGAGACAAAGCCACGAGATCTCTTTGCAATTTTGCATGAAGTCTTTCACACATTTGTAAGGTGCATTGCGCCATTTTTTTTTCCCATGGTATATCAGTAATCTTGGCTAGATAAGTTGTGCTAGGTTGACAACCTTCTTCTTGAATGTAGCGGGCTGCCCTGCATCTATTTTGACCATTAGTTGGAACATTTTCAGCCTCTGCATCAATATATATATAATTTCATATATTAGAAAAAACAAATGTAAAAAAAGTTGTACAAATTTAATGAAAATATATTGAAATTCATGGCAACCTTGACATTGTTGGTCAGCATCTTCTCTAACATGACCCTGCTGAGAACTAGACCCAGAATGACCCTGCTGAGAACCAGACCCAAAATGACCTTACTGAGAACCAACAGTCGTTGATTGGCCTTCGAGGGAATAAATATCACCCCCTTCACGCAACCTAATACCTCTCATTGATGGCCCTCTAGGTCGATTTGAACCACCACCAACCTCTCGAGACGAGGAAGAAGCTTCATAAACAAATATGAATTTATAGTCAATTGAAAAATACATTCATGTGTACATATAAATACATATACATATATTCATTGATTAAATTGCGTGAACCATACCATGATTGGTTGAACCATGGGCACACTCTATGGATGGAGTAGAAACCCTTCTCCTCTTACCTCCTAAAAATTAAAAAATGAAACTTATTAACAACTAATTTAACTCACAAAGTTAATAAAAAATTAATTCCATATGTACACACATGTATGGAGATTTAAGATTATATTTAAATACCGTGAACATCCCTCGATCCCTGAACCTTCATATGGGATTTGGCTGATCTTCGTCGTTCATCCTCCATGATATATATATATCTATTTGTCGACATTTACACAAAATAGATAAATCAGAAAATCAATTTGTAATTTAGTGTACACAAATTATGTAGAACACAACTTTCAAAGCAATAATTGATGTGTGAAACTCAATTTAATCGAAAAAGAAATTATAAAAATGATAATTTCACCAAATTGCGCTTTACATGGTGGGAGAACACTTGGTATAAAATTTACCACTTATACACTTTATTTTGTGGGAGAAATGACACATGTACATATTTTACCTTAAATTTGTTGTGTTTTATGGATATTAAAATTAATAACTTCTATTTAGATCCATTCCAGAGATTGACTGTAGGGACATTTACTAGATATGTCACCTTTCATAAAAGATGAGATCCAGAGGCTACCTGGCCCTTTACAGACTCTATCTATAGAACTTGTAGAAGTAAACACTAGAGGCATTAACAATATCAAAGAATGTTTTCATGCTCATACATGGGAATGTGTCTCTTTCCCTACGTAGAAAAATAGTTCAAGGTAGTTAATCTTCATAGACATGTCATCAAGAATGTCAATGTGATCATCCCCAACTTACTTTTCATGAAATTAGGCTTGGAATCCTCTACAACTTGGTGGATGGAGTTGAATGGGAACTAGGTCAAGGCCTTTACAAAATACATGCTAGTGAATAACACTTACTAGGTTATGCCAAAAAATAAAGTGGGAGAAATGTTTTCTCCTCGAGGTTATCCAATTGGGTGTGTAATACCAACTTCACCCATTTCCTAACAAGTTTCTCTCTTAGGTTACAAAGTGTCTTCACCTTATTAGTTATATATTTTTCAATTTCCCATGGATTCCTTGAATTTTTTCTCCTACCATCTCCCTCTCTCACTCCCCAAATTATTGTCATCAAACATGCCCCATTGAGGATCTGGAGAAATGTTTGCACCATACTTAGAACTATCATTGCTTCTTGAAATTGGAGAGTCATGTACATACTAGATTGCTTGCTTAAGTGGCTCTTACTTGGACAATATCCTGAGATGAGCTTGACATGATGGTCATATGAGGCTGGAAGCTACTTGGTGTAATTTTCCTTATATCTTGAAAAAAACAGAGAAAAAATGTCATTTTTGATCATTTTTTATTAAAGCTTCTGCATACAGCAGATGTTATCACAATTGCAACACAATCATGTTCCATGAGCATGAATTATGAATGTTGCAAGCCAAATTGCAAGGAAATTAGCATTCATTTTAGGCAAAAGAAGGCTATGACATTAAGGTCCATGCTAGACCTTGATGAGAGGATATGATACCTTGAAGAGACTACATCTTTTGGTGACGTCACTAATTGTTTCTCTATTATTGTGTTTGTTAAACTTTTTTATCCAAGAGGAGGGTGTTATCCAATGTGAATTTGAAACCCCCCTCATATTTTTCAATGAAGGTCCTATCTGAATGTTAGGGAGCTACACAAATTATATAAATTCAATATGATGTGCCAAAAACTTTACAGACAGCCCAAAAATAGAAACCACCTATTATACATGTCAATTAAATCTACATGGAACCAGCAAGAAATATGGTAAAATATAGAATTATGAATCCTTTCAATTAGTTATATATATATATATATATATGAAGAAAGCACCCAGAGGACTAGAAATAACAATATAGTAGAGAAAAAGAATAGTGTCTCAACAGCTATAATTGCAAGTCATAAATTAATATCATATATTCCAATTTCAGCACTAAAAGAAAACTCAAAATAACATAAAAGCAGAGACAACATTGTTTTACATGTAAGTAAACATTGTTAATGGAAATATGCAACATGGATTGGCATAATCATGCCTTCATCAATGAAATTTCATCAGACCATTAAACAATTGTGTGCTAGAACAATATTTAAATAAGTTAAAAGAAAAAATTGACCTATATTGTACAGTTTATGGGACAGAAATCAATATGTAGAAATATTCACCTGGTTTTTATAATTGGATAGAGGAATGACTTAAAATGACCTTGTATGTCTTCTCGTTTTAGAGCTCAAATTTTTAGGAAGGATTTAAGTATCGACATTTCAAGAATCACTAGAAGAGGTTGATAAAGAATATAGGAAGACAAAAAACTAACCAGTGGTGTAATAAATGGATTTCTTGGGAGGTAGATTGGCATATGGACTTTTGGTAGCTAGAACTTTTCCAAATAAGTGAATGTATTTGAAAACTGAACCTCTAGTTTATTTTGTTTTAGAAAAGTTCTAGAATTTGAAAAGTGAATTCCCTCTTTCTTCCTCTTACATGTCCAATGATCGGAATCTATATTGAGGGAAAAAAATTTCCAAAATAAAAATTTTGCATTTTATTTGTTGTACACATGAGTTTTTAAAAGCTAATTAACTCATAATTTCTCACAGAAGACACTTAAAGCTTGACACATAAACCCCTTCCCAATTGGATAACTTTAGATGATCCTAAAAACATTTTTATTTAACTGATGAGGGAGATAGCCCAACAAAACTAGTTTGTCCATATGCAAATCAAGTTGGTATCAAAGTACAATTTAGCTCATTTTAGTCAAGGTTAGAAGAATTAGCTACTGGTTTATGTCTTCAATTTACTCTCAAAATGAATGAGTATGTGCTTTTGAGAGACACACTAGAGGAATAAGGTCCAAATTTTTGATGAAAATGTGCTATGAAAGTAAAGGGTTAAAGGAAAACATGTACAAGGCATAGTTGAGCCAAATGTTGTTGAGGAAGGGCCTAATTATTTGGGTCTTGGTTATGGAAAACATGATGGAGAATGCTCCAAAGCCAAAGAGGCACATGAAGCTGTTCCAAGAAGGAATTTTATTTCGTGTTCATTACCTCAAGCTTGTGAAGTTTGTGTTCATGATGAATGGAAAAGTTTGACACCCACTTTGCAAGAAGATGTTAATAATCATGCAGCTAATGAGAATGTAAAAGAAGACGATGTTGAATTCTCTAGAGTCATTGAATTTGTTGCTAGTATTTAGAGGAGAGCCACTACCTTATCAAATTCACCTCCTCAAGAAGGCGACAACGGTGAATGTTCAAGGTATAAATTTTCCTTTAATCAAATTGCTTTTGATTGTGATAAACATGGTAAATATTCACATAATATTTGGAAAAGAACTTGCATGTTCCTTTTGTGGTTTGAATAATCATAATGTTTATAGATGTTGGAAGAAGATATCCATGCACATGAAACTTTCTAAACAAATGAGGCAAAAAGTCAAAGGCCCATTGGACAAGGAAAATGATGTTGAAAATAAGATGCAATTGTTTATTACTCATTGCCATAAGAAAGGTCACCTTGTAGACAAGTGTCGGACTTTGTATCCAACAAGTCATCCACAACATTTGAAAAAGGTGGAAAGAGATAATGACAAGAATGGAAAAGAGGATTCCATAATCGATGAGGGTCAGGATGATTCACATGATGATGAAGTGCAGCTAAAAGAAGCGCCATTGAAATGGTTTGGTAACGGATGGTTTGATTTCTTATCCAATTAAGGACTTCATGTATTTTGATGTTTCATGAATTTCTTGGCAAATTCAAAGTATGGTGCATGTTGCATGAAGCAAGATGTTGAAAGTAGAGTTATGTTGACACACTTAAATGCAAAAAATATGGAAATTTGTACATGAGATATTATTTGACTTGAGAGTCAGTTGTTTGAAGAGGCATGTTTTGTCGACTTGTGTTTTTTTGATGGTTTTGTACACAAATATGTAAGAGTACATGGAGATATTCACATGATGTGAATTTTTTTTCTTTGAAGGAGAAAAATGATATGTCAGCGAGCTATGTTTCTTGCATGATGTGTTTTTTAGTTTGATGGTTTTGTTTGTGACAAGACATCACAAGATTTTGGGAAGGTCCACTCTTGAGCGAGAGCCTCATGATTACAACCTAATCATGAGAATCAAATGGGAGTGCATCCTTATTTTGAAAAAAAATAGGATTCTAAGCTACCTAGGACTCAAATCATTATTTTTAAATTTGAAATATCATGGTGTTGTTTCAATGCCTAAATCCACAACCCTAACATAAATTGTTTTATTCTTTTTTTGCAGGATTTAGTTGGTTATGTTAAAAGTCAGTTGAATTTAAAATTATTGGCTTAGTGGCATGAACCAAACATATTGTGTATTAAATGAGGAATTTATCTCTCCCAATCATTTATAAATCACCCATATCACCAAGAAAACATGTTTTAAAAGAACATACTTTGGTAGGGGAAAGACCTCAGGTCCTTTGATTGTGCACATGTGGTGTGAAAAATTGAAATTGAAAATTTGCAGAAAAGTGAAATTATGAATGAAACAACAAAAAAAAAAACCCCAAAAGTGGTAAATGATTTAAATAGACCTAATTAATTATTTACCAACATAAATTCTTCAAATTTTAGCAACTAAATGATAAGTGAAAAAATAAATAAATTTGTAATTATGGTTCAAAAGTTACATAATCTTAAGAAGCATTTTAAATTAATTCTATCTCATAAAAAGTATCCCTCCTAACTTAAAAAATACTATCTCTTCTCCTAAGGTTCACAACCTCCCTTCCTTAGCACACAAGACATAAATACAATTAATATTTCAATATGTTAATTCCTATCGAAACAAATGAAAAGTTGTATATAGATGGTTTCAAATATTATAAGGTTTTTGATATGGTTGAGAGAATGTGGAAAATAGAATCCATAAACAAATTATTTTTCAAAACGTATTACTTTCAAAGTATCAATAAGGAATGTACAAGGGTGTTCAATGAATTAACGCTATTTATTTAAATTCCATGATGTATATCTTACTCATAATTTTAAAAAATTATTAAATAATGCTCAAGATTGGATAATTATATTATTTGTCATATATTTTGATGCTTATAGAGTGAAAAAATTGAAAGAATCAACTTGTAGGGTCATTTTAATGGTGGGTGGAGAATTGGGGTCTAAAACCTTTTGGAGTCATTTTGAGGTATTAAATGAAATTTCTGGGGGTCAAATGATTATCCCTTGTGCCAAAATCTTGACCATTATTCTACACTTAAAGACATATCCAATGGTGCAAGAAAATCATGAAATGAATTTCATTCAAAATTTATTCCTTTAGTAAGTTGACCTATCATGTTGACCACCATGGTACGAGAGAATGTCATTTTAGCCCCATTACTCATGCATAGCAAGCTAGCTACATGTGGAATTTTAACAAGACTCTAAAAGGTCTAAAATCACAAACCTCATTAATGGTTGACAGAGTCAAATCTTACACCTAGTTGGATATCACACTATGTTAAATACTTGGCCACTAGGAGGAATAAGAGTTCCATTTTGTGTTATTGTATTTTGTTCCATAGTTGAAAATACAACTAGGAGTGTGAAGTTAGAGAGAAAAATGTATAAAGTTAAGTTTTTATAGCAACCTTACACGCCAAAAGTCTTAGCTAACTCTAGAGAGATTACCTCTTTCTTTGTACTTACATATTTTCCATACCAGAAAAGAGAGAGTAGAGCATGTTTACATTTTAGTGTTGTTTTTCTCCCATAAGGATTTCCTAGGGAAAAGGAGTCTAGAGAATCATTACTTTTTAGGGTTGCTTGTCTCCCATAAGGATTTCCTAGGAAAATAATTGTGTTGATTGTCTAGAGATATGTATGTGTGTGTTTCATTATGTTCTCTATTTCTTACGCTGTGTTTCATTATGTTTTATATTTCTTACATTTCTCCCCTCCTATTTTTCTTTCCAATCAAGGTTTATAAAGTAACATGAGAAGCAACATGAGACTTGGAACAATCATTTTCATTATCTATATGGAAGGCAAGAAAGATTATATCCCCTTAAGCTTAAGCTTATGTAGTTTGTCAATTTTTATCATATATTTTTTGGTAAGGGTAAATGTTTTTTATCTATAGTAAGTCATGAGTTCCCCAATTTTACCTTATGTAAAGCATGATTCTAGGATTACTACAATTTGTACTTGGTTTTTTATTGTGATGATGCCCTGTCTCAATCACTTGGCCATCTCTCGATGGGTAGTTAAATCTTTATAACAATACTTAAGTAATATTTGTCTATTTGTATTATGTGAAATGTAAAAAATGGTATACTATTTTTCATAAAATTGTGTTGAGTTTATCATATGTTTTGATGAAAGTTGATTATATGACACGTTTTCTTTAAAAGGATCTAACAATTTTGTTAAGGTATGAATTTGCAATTTTGTGTGGCTCTCTATCAACCTTCACTTCCTCATTTCTAGAAAAAATCTACTTTCTCATTCGTATACCCACTTTGTATTCAAATGCATGAGTTTTGAACTCTCGGTAACTATGGTTTTCCACGCAGGAAATTATATGTCACATTTTATACTAACTCTAAATATTATTTTGAAGTTTGGATTACTGTTATTCTTTTATATAATTTAACATTAGATATAAGTTTAAATTGAAAGCTACTTAGATGAAATATAGCTTAGATATGGCATTTGAAAATTATTATCTATTTATTGAACTAGAAAGGACATAATTATTACACATGTTTAATTTACATTCAAATGCTTCTTTGATTTATCTCCTATAGCTTAATGTAATGCTAGATATATAATTTAAGTTGAAGGCCCATGAGATAAATATGAATTCTATGTGACATTTGTATTGAATAATCTATTTTTTGTGTTATATGAACATAATTGGTACACATATCTAATTTGCATTACTAATATGTCATGCTTCTTTAATTTATCTTTTATAGATGACCGGAGCATCCCTTTTTAATCTATCCCTTTTGACTTCGGATATGTGGGCAATACTCATCCGCATATTTTTCTATCATAAAGCAATGAGTAAAATTGTATTCCATTTGTGTCAATGTTAAGGTTAAGCACATGGATTAAAGTTTTATATAAGATACATTGCCACGGTGTACATTTATATCTAAAGAGTCCAAAAGCTCATTCAAGACCATATGTTTTGTTGATGTAGGTTGATTGGTTATATTGCATTTCTTTTGCAGTTGTTGTTGTGGGCCTTACCATCTATTCGTTCTAGTAATTGCTAAAACTAATCTTTCACCTTTTTATTTTAAATAGAAATAACTTTTCAAAGACATTTTAATATGTAAAATTAAGGAAAACCCTTTTTTGCCTATGTGAATATGATAATGTCTAACATGTGCTTTTTATTTCTGCAGTAATGACATAGAACACTATTGTGGTTGAAAATGGTCTAAATGAAACCATACCATACACACAACTTAATGAAAAGAGAGACCATAATATAGCAGGCATAAAAATACTTTGCTACAAAATGATAAAACATGTGAGTGAAAAATTTAAAACATAAATCAAGATATCAAACACAATGATATTATGATGGAGAGAATATTTCTGCAGCCAAAATGAACATGCAAACCAAAAACTATAATAAAAATATTACAACATATCATTGCAAAATTTAAAAACATAAATAACCTAACACACAAGGATATCTCAAAACACCTAAATGCATATGTAGAACAAAACCTGTAATAGAATATTTTGCTACATACAACACTGGACATTTTTAAAACATAAACTAACTTAGCAAACAATAATATTAAATTAGATAATTGTTTGTGTAGTTGAATTGATGTGCATAGAAAAACTGGGAATAGAAATCTTTGATGCATACAACACACAAATGAAAAATCTTAAAAGATAAATCAATCATGCAAACATAAGGGTATTTCACTAGACATAAATGTCCACATAGATTCAGTCAGAAACCCAGACCTGGAAACCCTTTTTTCAGGCAGAAAAAAATGTTGATGTATATTAATCAATTCATATGCATATAGACATATTCTCAGCTATACAGCGAGAAAAATGAGACATATCATCCAGCAGTATACTTTACCTATCTAAGAAAGAGAGGCAAAGAATACAGTGGGAAACATATTACGGGGGGTTTTAATCACATCCCATCATGATAAAAAAACCATACATCCCTATAGAAAAATTGGAAACGATAGAGATATAGAAAAATATGTTATACATCAGTAGATAGACATTAGGAAAGACATATGAAAGTTCAGGAAAATCTTCTTTCTCTGGTAGAAGCGAGAGTGACCGCGGCGGGAGTCTCGATTTCCTGTAGCCATGGCAGAACAGACTGAGAGAGATTTTCTAAAGCAACCAAAATTCATTCAATTTCCAAGAATTCTGGGAAGGGGAAATGACCTGGAAAAGGTGGCAACAGGTTTTGGAAGAATGTGGTAACAGGCTTCAAGACACCCAAGGAAGTTATTTAAGGGATAGGCTTCAAGACACCCTGGAAAAGGTGGCAACAGGCTTCAAGACACCCAAGGAAGCTATTCAAGGGACATGAGGAAGTTTAATACAAGTTGAATACAATCCCAATTAACCAACTCTTTGAAATTTCAAGGACACCATAAAGCCTAACATGTCAGACCATAAAATATTTATGTCAGAGCATAAAATCTAACCATTGGTGTGTGAGCCAATGATTTGAATATTTAAAAAGGAGTATGGGTAATTTTTTTAAGATTTTGAGTAGTTTTCAATCATGTCAGACCATAAAATATTTATGTTAGAGAATAAAATCTAACCATTTATGTCAGACCATATTGAGCCCCTAACATAATTTGAATATTTAAAAATGCGTAAGATTAATATTTTTAAGATTTTGAGTAGTTTTCAATCATGTCAGACCATAAAATATTTATGTCCGAGCATAAAATATAACCATTTATGTGACCATATTGATTCCATAACATGTAAAGTGATTTTAATATTTAAAAAAGCGCAAGATTAAAATTTTTAAGTAGTTTTCAACATAGTTACCAAGTTCGAATTAGCTTCCTTGGGTGTCTTGAATTTTCACTGGTACTGTTTCAATAAGAGGTCGTATATTAGCTGGAACATGTTACAGTGCTAAAATGACACGGAAAATTATTTTCCAAGAAAATATTGCACAACTTAATAGACCTTTTTTGATAACTGTTTCTCAAAGGCCAAAAACCTGCAGCAAATGGAAAGAAAAAATGCTGGTCATTTCTAGAGAATCAAGAAACAGGTAGTCCTAAAATGTAAAATGGAGGGCAACAAATGGAAAGAAAAAATGATGGTCATTTCTAGAGAATCAAGAAACAGGTAGTCCAAAAATGTAAAATGGAGGTCAGTCACAGGTTTCTGGTATCAAATTTGTTTCAGGACAGGTTCCACAACCGAGGCAGAATAGGTGGCAGTAGTTGAAGCAACAAAGGAAATTTTGTGGCTCACAAAAATCCTAGAATATTTGCAGATGAAACAAATGAATTCAACACCATTCATGATCGACAACACTTCTGCAATAAAGTTGGCCAAGAACTCGAAGTTCCATGATCGAACAAAGAAGATCAATACAAAATACCATCTAATTTGACATCATGTTGAGGCCAAAACTATCCATCTACATCATTGTTCCACAAATGAGAAGTCTGCATACATCTTCACCAAAGCCCTTGGAAGAGAAAAGTTTGAAAAGTTCAGAATGATGCTTGGACTCACCAACATCCCTTCAAATTAAAGGGGGGAATGTTGACACCTAATCCTAAGGGATTGGGTGCAATTTTATTTTATTGTAATTTAGTAAATAAGGAAGTCCAAGAGACATTGGGAAGTGAATCCCAAGAGTCTCACCTCCATGTATAAGTACACACACAATATCCATCTAATGCATCTTCACTTTTTCGGAGTTACCTCCTCGTCTGACAAAAATTATACACACATATATAATTTTAGTTATTTTAGGTAAAAAATTATTTACATGGAATTTTGAGGTATCCTAGAATGTTTATTATTTATCACTACTAGCTTTGGTGATTTAGTTGTTTGTTTTGATGTTGCTTGGTTACCCATATTTAATAGTTGTTCATGTTTAATTCATTGTTAAGGCTTTTTATTGGCCTGTTACGATGTATTTTTCTCAAATCGATAATGGCTAAAAGAATGAAATTTAAAAGAGAAAAAGAGAGGTCATATGGAAAACAAATTATTTGCAAGTGTTCTTTTGAACCATAGAACTTGCAACCCCAATATGGATACAATACTAAGTAATACATAGCCTCCTCATCTAACTTAGCCAGGGATTTTCAATACTATATTTGAGTTGGATAGCTCCATTTCAAGATATTATAATGCTAGATTATTATTTCTATAGATTTTGATTATGGTAGTAAAATGTTACAAAAAACCGAAAACTACAAATAATATTATTCTAGATATATGTAAAAAGGACATGGTAGAGAAGATCAAACAATATTAAACTTTTCATAAATAGTTTAGATAAAAATACATTTTCTAATTTTGATTGTAAATTATAAGGCTTAAAGCAATAATTTTTCTAATAATTTTTTTTAATTAATAAATAAAAAAGAAACATTTTCAATCAAAATCACATCCAACATATAATAAAAATAATAATAAAAAATTAAAACTTCCTACACTATGACAAAGAGCATAAAAATATACAAGAAAAAAATCCTTTTCTATAATAATGGAGAGCTTCAAATATACAAGAAAAAAATCTTTGAGCCTCCTTGTATCCCAGAGAAAGAGTTGCTCAAACAATCATATTTTAAACAATTAAAACTTGGAGAAAATCATATGTTTTTGAATTTCAATTATATAAAAAATTAGTCAAATATAAGACAAGAGTTACTCATACTATAAAAGTTTAAATAATATTAACTTTCAAAAAAAATATTTGTAAATGAACCAAAAAAAAAAAATTTATAAATTTCATTTACAGTGACTTAAATCGATATTAACACCTCTTGATAAATTTGAAATTAAATTAAATCTATATTACTTAATTTAATAGTTTAAATTCCTTAATTCACACCTCATGCAGTAACCCCTACAAATTAATTAGTCTAAATGGGATTATCCATGAAAATTTGAACCAATAGTCTACTAAAAGAACATGCATTGATAAATCCATTAAGAAAGCATGCATTCGCTATCAATTCATAACATTTGAATGCTGTAAAATAGCTTAACATTTCAAAACTTTTAAATGCGGTAAAATATGTTAAAATTGGTATATTTTAAAGCAAAGAAAAAAACACATAGGAATACTTTAATCAAGCAATAATTTGAGTGGTAATACAGAATGTTTGCCTTTCTTCTGGATTTTCTTGCATATTTGGAGTTTCATTTTACTCGTGCTCTGGATTTTATTCAATTCAAGGTACGAAAACATTATATATATATATACTTTTCGTTGTAAGGCTCACTAAAAGTTTCTACCTTATTTCCTATAATTTCAACCGAATGTCTAGTACTACATACATTTTTATCATTGCATCCATTGCAGTTGGAAATAATGAAATATCCAGGGACGGTGCACATTTTTTTCGTTTTTGCTTCTGCAATTCTGCCAGAACGAATGTCATATTATACAACATAATAAATCAGGGTAAACCTTTTACAGTATCGCAGTAAATAAGGCGAACTTTTGGCAATATCCTACCTGATCAAAAATCACATTTCTCACTCGATTTACGCTATTTGGATGCTTTATTTGGTTGTGACCCTAAATGTAGCACTGCATTATATTTATGAATAAAGTAACATTTTCTTTTTCAGGTGACAGAATTGAGAATGTGATGGATTTAATTTTCCTACCGACAGTGATGTAAAGAAAGAACTCAAACTACTACTAGATATATATATTCGAGTTTCAATAAACAACTCTACAAATTCTTTCCCTGTTTCTTGAGTTTGAAAATAAAACCCATACTTTTATGGAAAAAAATTATAACTTAGTTTAAAATTCAAGATATATTTATGCTTTATCTTGTATTTATTTCTTTCACACAAAGAACCAAAATAAATCTATGATTCAGTTCCCCAACCTATCAGGATCGCTAGGGTATGTTTTCTTCAGTTATTTTAAATAGAGGGTGAGTTTGATCGCGTTAATAGAAAGTGTATATATATATAAACCATCACCATTACTACTACTCGAAAAAAAAATGTAATAGCATCTTCTTTACGTATTTAGCATTCTCTGAAATCAGGGTTTTGATTTTATTGGAAGGAAAGGCTATGGTGTGAACACATCCCCTCTCAGCAGTGAGATTATATTATTCATTCTTCGCGTGTGGAGGTCTGGCTTATTGAAGGGCTTATCTAAGTTAACAACATGTGTTCCGTTGGTCTGGTTGTTGGTTGCAGGTAGATAATCCTAATTCAAAATTTACGTTATGAAAGCTACATTACAAATGATATTCAGAACCCTGGACTACATTGGCATCACCAACAGAAGGAAAATTAAATCTAAATCTGCTAATGTGATCTTTACTTTTATCACGATGAGATACCAAGCAAGCCAGAAAAGAAGTCTGAGATTGAAGACATATTCGTTGGGAGAAATCACATCAATAATTTCCATAGACATCATTTTTTTTCATAGACACCTATATCTTTGCTTACATAATTTGAAAAATACTATTTTCTAAAAGGTAAGGTCGAACATACCTGACGAAAGGAGAAACAACGTTGATGAAAGGAGAAACAACATGGACGAGAGGAGCAATTGCACTGACGGGAGGAGCGAAAACGCGTGAGCAGAGCAGCAGCGACAGTGACATAAATTCGCGCGAATAATGAAACTGGTAAACAAACCAACTTCGCAGGCGATTTATTTATAGAAACTATTTCGACCGAACTATTTTAAAAGTAAAATTTCGACCGAACTCACAGTTCAGCCGAACTTTTGTTGGAAGTTCGACCGAACTTTTGTTTCCAGTTTTCCCATCTCCGAAAAAACAAAAAATTTCCCGCGCTATCAGTGTGCCATCAATTTAAACGGAATCATGAGTTCAGCTGAACTATTACATAGCTCGGTCGAACTTTATAAAATTTTCAGCTAAAATATTGCCGAAAAAAGTTTTCGGCCCCTGATTCTCACAAAAGTGTAACCCAACTTCACGTTTCTGCCCGGAAATGAAAAGGTTAAGGGCGGGCAAGTATATTTGTGATATTGTTTATATTTCGTCGAATCGTGGGAGGTTTATGTGAATGGTCATGATCTGCGTGGAAGATGCATCAGGATTGGAGTGGGGCCAGGGTTTTAATACACGCAGGATGAGCTGTTTAACTTTATAAATAAATCATTTATTAAAGTCAAACTTTGGGTTTATAATATGCAGAGGGGTTGTAATGTTATATATGTTAAATTGAAAACATTTAACCAATGTTCTAACCAATGCTTAGGCGTGGGTTTAATATTATATGGTTTAAAAGACTTTTTGACGAGTGTTTAATGACCATAGAGGGTGGGGTTTTCTTTATAGATGAGTTTAAAACCAATGGGAATATGGGCGGGTTCTATTTCATCGCGTGGGATAAAAGAACATTGGTTAAAAACATAAAATAGTGGTTTTCTTTGGATTATTTTAAATAAAAAGGGTTTTATACAGTACGAGAGGGTATAGAATAGGGAGTTAGTAAAATCAGTTAGAAATTAATATGAAAAAAGGGGTAATGTATGATATGAATGAAAATACATGTTTTAACACTAAGTAAATTGTAAAATAAAGCATAGTTGTCCCTTTTGTATTTTTCACACTTTAACTTAGGATAAAATGCATTTTATGGATTTTTGAGTGATTTTGAAAGGAAATGAAGTTAATTATTTAGGTTTTTACTTTTACTAAGAAAAAATGGGATTTTATTTAGGAAAAGGAATTATGGTTTGTGGATGAAGGGTAAATGTTGATGAATATGGGTTTTGTGTAGGAATTCAATATTTTTAACCAATCAGTTATTGAGCCTTGGGTTCGGTCCCAACGGAAGTCAGAGAAATTCTTTGAGTCTTTTTAACTGAAGGTTTAGAATACTGGATGATTGTGGGGAAGGGAAATTAGTGATTTTTTCCCAATGATGTTTTATTATATGATTTCACAACTGTTTTCTACCTACCCATCATTATTTCTAACATCTTTACTTCATTTTTATGGGTGCATTTAGGCTTGCAACCCTAAACCAATTTTCTTTTAAAATGTAAAACTATCTAAGTCTAACCTTATTTCATCCTAGGGCTTAGATTAAAATGCTGAGCTCCTCATTTATTCTCTATCTTATTTACTGATTTTTCAAGTTTACATTGTTTGACATATCTTTATTGTCTATCTAAAACATGAAATTCAAAGCACAAAAAGTTAATATTAAGTTTTTTAACTGATCATGGATTATGGCATTTATTGAGAATCTGAACATAATCATTATTTTTGCAGTAAAGTAAATAGTAGTGGAATTTTGACTTGCTCAATTTCAAGTCATATTTTTTATTTTTTCTTTTGGGGTCTATCTTTTTCTAAGTCCTTTGATATTTCTTTTTTAGGACTTTTACCCTCTTTTTATTTTTATTATTTTTCATTTTCAAAATATGGGAAAACAACTTTCAGAAAGCAAGGTATTTACATATTTAAAAGACTATCAAAGTCAATTAAAAAATTATGAACCTATTATTATAGGACCCTAACAGTGGCTCCACACGGGGATGGCATTTCCTGGTGAAATGTCAAGAACTTTAAGACTATTAGCCTTTGAATTTTGACTATGATGACCCTGTAAGTATCTTTCTGATCTCCGCAATTATTTATACTTATGATATTTTACCTCTCAAATCTTAGGGCCTTCTCTCTGGGCTTCAACTTTGGTAGGAAAACATCCAATCCAATCTAACATCTTCAATGTATATGTACAATGATCAAAGTAAATGAAACTAACTATTGTTCATCTGAGGGGAGTAGTAGTGCTTCAGCGTGCTGCCATTTACTGGTCCATCTAGCATAGCTTATCTATCCATTTTTTTTAGGTCTAAAGCAATATTACCTCTATATCCATTAATCACATAAGGTCCTCTCCATAGAAAATAAAATTTTCCATCTTTACCTTTGTCCTCTCTTCTTGAATCCCATTTTAACACTTTATCTCCAATGTAGAAATCATCTTCTTTAGTATCTTTATCAAAACATTTCTTTACCTTATCCTCAATAACTTGAGACTTGATATAAAATTCTTCCCTTATTTGTTGCAAGTGAATAGTTTGATTGATCCTTCTTTGAATTTCATTCATTTCAACTTGTAAATATTGAATAATATTCATTACTGCTACTCCTAGGGAGGATGGAAAAACATCATCCATTCCATAGGCAAGTTGGTAAGGGGATGTACCAATATATTTTTTAGTTGTAAGTCTATCTGCCCATAAGGCATTGACGAAATTCTTATTCCAAGTCTTTTTGTTATCTTCCATTAAATTTTTGATAATGTTTACAAGGCTCTTCTTTGAAGATTCATCTAGGCCATTACCTTGAGGGTAATATGCAGTAGAATGACTTAGGGTAAAATGGTATTTATGGAAAAATTCAATCATTTTCTAAGATTTGAATGCTGCTGCATTATAAGTAATTATCTTTTGGGGACATCCAAATATTGAAAGTATGTTGCTTTCTAGGAAGGAGATTATGACAGTATCTATGGCTTTCCTAGAGGGTATTGCTTCAATCCACTTGGTAAAATAGTCAGTGGCTATTAGAATCCACTTGTGTTGGGATTACGATGGGGGGGGTGAATTTCTCCAATGAAGTCAAGACCCCATTGTTGAAATGGAATTTTCGTTGAGGTGGGATTTAAGGGCAGGGGTAAAAGCTTTTCCTTACCCTCAAATATTTGGCACTTATGACAAGAGGTCACATATATTTTGACATCTGCAAACAAAGTAGGCCAGTAAAAACCAGCTCTCAGGATCTTGTCTGTAGTATTTTTCCAGTATACATGTCCTCCACAGTCACCTGCATCAAATTACTATAATACTTTGTCAGCTTCTTCTTTAAACAAATAATTTAATAAAATCCCACTTTGATCTTTCCAAAAAAGTACATTGTCTAAAATACAAAATCTTACTGCCTTAAGCTTTAGGAATCTAGCTTTTGTTCTTGATAAACCAGGAGGAGCTTGTAAGTTTAGTAATACAAATATAATATCTGCATACCATGGTGAATCTGAAAAAACTTCACTAATCTCTGGAGTCGCCATCTCTTCCTGATCATCTATTTGGGCAATAAAATTTATGTCTAGGGCATGACAATTTCATTCAGCCATAAGTCTAGCTAAACCTTGACCTTTTATCAACTTTCTGGGTTTTATCTCTATGTCATATTCCAAGATAGTGGCAATCCACTTTCCTCTTCTTCCATCAGGACCATCCTGAGTAATAATGTCTTTTACAACAGTATTTGGGACATAGGCAATAATGTGAGAATAGAGGATGTAAACTCTAAAGTCTTTAATGGCCTTCACCAAAGCTAAGGCTTGTTTTTACATGATATTGTACTTCAAAGATGCATCTCTAAGTGTTCTACTAAAGAAGGCTATGGGTTATTCATAACCCTGGTCATTTTTCTGCAGTAAAACTGCAGCAATGCTATGTTCTGAAGCAAATGAAAAAATAATGAAATCCTTTTTGAAATCGGGACTTATAAAGACTGGGGTTTTGGTTAAGGCATGTTTGATGGATTCAAAATATTGTTTGGCCTCAACAGTACATTTAAGAACTGAATTGTTTTTAAGCATTTTATTTAGTTCTCTAATTATCTCAGCTAAATTGGATATGAATCTTCTTAAAAAGTTAATCTTACCTAGAAAGTCTTGTAACTCTTTTATGTTTTTTGGTGGATTGATGTTAAGAATTGCTTCTATTCTTGCAGGATCTATTCTAATTCCTTCCTTAGAAATTATGTGTCATATTAACTTGTCTTATTCTAATCCAAATAAGGTTTTCTTAGGATTTAATGAGATGCCAAAATTTCTGCATTTTATGATGACTTGTTTGAGATGATCTAAGTGTTCATAATTAGTCTTAGAAAATACAGTTATGTCATATAAGTAAATTACCAAGAATTCATGAATTTCCTTTGCAAAGGCTATGTCCATATCTCTTTGAAAGGTTGCCCCTGCATTCATTAAACCAAAAGACATTTTTACATACATAAATGTTCCCCAAAGAGTAGTAAAAGTTGTTTTGGCTTGATCCTCTGGTTGGACTAAAATCTGGTTGTATCCTGAAAATCCATCTAAAAGAGAAATCCTAGAAGATCCAACTACCCTTAGTAAAATATGATCCATTTTTGGTAAATGATAATTATCTTTTAAGGATAATTTGTTTAGATTCCTAAAGTCAACACATAACCGAATCTCTCATGTTTTCTTTCTAGTTGGAACTAGGTTAGAAATCCAATCAGAATATCTGATTGGTGAAATTATCTTTGCATCATACATTCTTTTAACTTATTTTTCTATTAAGGGCATCAAAACAGGGTTGATTCTCCTTAACTTTTGTCTAAAGAGCTTTTGATCTTCTTTTATAGGAATTTAATATTGAATTATGTTGGTGTCATAGGATTTAAGGTCCTCATAACTCCAAGCAAAAACATCTTGGAATTCCTTAAAAAGAGCAATATATGATTCCTTTTCCTGTTGAGGTAAGGCTTTGGAAAGCTTGATCATCTTGGGTTTTAACTCTATTCCTATGTTGCATTCCTCAATATCAAATCTAAGTGGCTCCGTTTTGGGTTTTCTAGCTACATCATTTGAGTCAAATAAATCCTCTAAAGGACTTAAACCTTTTGGTAATAAATTGTCTTTGAGATTTAATATTTCAAACTCATGATCAATTATCTCATCAATTTCTACTTTATCTAATTTATAGATATCTGATTGATTAAATTTAGTTGTTCTAGAAAACTTTAGTTTATTTACATATACATTATTCAAATCTATTTCATTATATAAATCTTGATCTATGGTACAATCAGTGTCTATTTTACAGTTCTAAAATTCACCTTCAGTATTCATAAAACGATAAATTTGTTGATCTTGTGAAAAAATCTGCCAATATTTGAGGTTATCTAGGATTATTAGTCTATGCTTTACTTCTGCAGTGTACATTTGATTAGGCTCAAAAGGAAAATTACAAGTGCTAGCAAAGGTTGCTAAAGAATGTGATTGTAAATTTTGCTTTCTTGGTATTGCAGAGAAATTACATTCCAATACATCATCAATCAAATCTAGTGTAGTCTCTCTTTATCGACCTAATCTAGGATTGTGAACAGAATATTCACCTTCAATTTTTTTTTCAATCAACTCTGAGTCTCCCATTATTTCTATTCTTTTACCTCCTAAATTTCTGATTATTTGGAGTCCTAAAATGAGGGCTTCATATTAAGCCATATTGTTTGTGCATTTGAAATTCAGTCTAAAATCATGACCTTCTGCATGATTTTTCTCTATATTAGTTATCCATACTCCTGTTCCTGCTCCTAACTTGTTTACTAAGCCATCAAAGTCTAAATTCCATTAATATTAATTGTTTTGTGTTTTCTTTTCTTCCCTTAGTTCAGTCTTGATTTCATTATCACTTTCAGCATTACATAGGATGAATGAATCTAGGTCAGTAGGTGTAGCATAAATTGGGTAATTGATTGATCTTGCTACATTACTTAACATATATTTCATTAAATTTTCCCTATATAACTTCTTAGGTTGACCAAAGGCTAATATAGTAGCATAAAACATGTCCAATTGTAGAGATCCCTGTAACTTTTCTCCCCATGAGCGAGATAATAACATTTTATATTTAGGTGGGATATTAGCTACTATAATGTCCATAAGTATACTCTTACCAGGATATTGAACTAATGTTACACATAAATCTTTGATTAAACCTAGGCATTTTAATTTGCTAGAATCAAATGAAAATAAATCCTCATAAGGCCTTGTAATGTCTAAATTCATAGTTTCCATTATAGCTTTTGGCATTAAATTATGTGAAGCTCTTGAATCTAACATTGTGTTGTGTAAGATTTGATCATGAATTCTTAAAATAATGTAAAATGGAGGAACTGATCCCTCTTGATGCTTTCCATTTACATCTGGGCGGAATATCAACTCTGGTTGATCATCATTCAAGTTTATGGAGTCTTCTTTATCATTTATTTTCAATGTTTCAGTGATGGTTGATTTATACAAATCATTTTTTACCAATTTTTTCAAAGGAATTGGTATTTTTAACTTTGCAATTTTAGTTTGTATGTTGAATGAAGGTTGAGATTTACTTATTTAAATTAACTCTTCTTTGGTAACTGTAGTTTTTGTTGGTTTATTTTATTTTTCTACAGTTATATTTTCACTTTCAATTTGGGTTTCTTGTGTTTTACTACTCTTTGTTTTCTTTTCAAGAATGGTTTGTGAAGCAGTAGATGTTTTTTCAGATTTAGAATTGTCAGAAGCTATTTTTGCAGTGGCGTCTTTTGGATCTGCTGAGTTTGGATCAGCAGTGAATGGTTTAGGATTTAAGTTTGTTGTTTTAGCAAAATTGGATACTTTTGGAGCAGCAAATTTTTGTGAATCTTTTGTAGCTTGAGAAACCTCATCTGTAATGTCAAAAATCTTAGGGCTTGGTGAAATTTTAGGATTGGAAACTTTTTGGGAAGAACTAGAGTTTTGCCTATTTTCCCTAGGGAGAATTTGCAAAACTTTTGTTGTTGGGGCATCTACTATTTTCTTAGTAGAAGGTTTAGTATTTTTCTTACTGCTACGGTTACATTGCTTATGAAATTCGTTTATAGAAAAATCATAACCTTGTTTATAATCAAAGGATTCCCCAGAATCTAATTGGATTTGTTGGAGTTAAAATAACTCTTGATCTTCCTATGTGAGAAAGATAGTGTTATTATCATCTATTCCCATTAAATTTATGGTATCCTCATCCTCAACATTGTTTTCATAACTCTCAGCATAGTTCTCCTGAAATGGAGGTCTTATTGTTTGGTCTAGGATTGATTCTTTTGATTTTCCTGAATTTATGTTTTTCCTAAAATTGGGATTTTTGATTTGTTGTTGATTAACCCATTGAGTTCTTCTTTCTATGTTGTATAATATATCCATCATTCTCTCTAAAGTCTTAGCTAACATATCTATTTTTGTGTCTAAAATAGAGGCTTCCTCTTTCATGGTTACTCTTCTCTCATTTCTCAATCTATTTTTTCTAGCTAAAATATTTACTTCTACACCTACAACATTTGTTTGCATTCTTTCCAAGGTTTCTGCATTTCTTTCTCTTAAATGATATGCAATGTCAATGTCAAATCCATCTCGTAATTTGCGCAAGATAGATTCAGAAGTGGGTTTTAGATTTGCAGGAATTGAATTGTAAACACTATTATACCTAATGCAGTAGTCTGTACTGACTCATTAGCAGCTCTCTTCATTGCATCAAATTCAGACAATATTTGTAGGGGGTTTTTCTTCTTTTCCCATTTATTTAAAAATAATCTATGGAAAACATCTAAATTAGCTATACTACCTGCAGTAAGACCTTTAAACCATTTCTTTACTTCTCCTGTTAATGTTTGTGCAAACAACCTCATTTGTACATCTGATTCATCTATCTCATGGAGTTCGAAGTAACCTGTCATTTTGTTTATGTGTTGTTGTGCAGTATATTGTGTAGTAGCATCAAACTGTGGTATTTTACTTTGGTAATCTTGGGGCATGTCATGAAGTTTTCCAGGAAGAACTAAGGGAGCATACCTAGTAGCCATAGCTTGAATTCTAGCTTGGCTAGGAGCTAAAGTGGAAGTGGCTGGTACTAAACTTGAAGTAGTGGTTGATGAAACTGGATTATAGAATGTTGAACTAGAAAAATAAGTAGAAGAACTAAAAGATGAAGTGGATGTACTAGGAAATGAAACTGGAATGTAGGAACTACTAGGAAAGGAGAATGATTTGTTTGAAAAAGTAGAAGGTAAACTAGTGTATGAAATGGATGTAGGGGACGAAGGAAATAATATTCTAAGTTGTAAGGGTAATATAGGATTAAATGGATCTGCAGATTCGATGGTAGTAGAAACTATAGATGATGTAGTGGAATCTAAATATGATATGGAAGGTTTAGATGTATATGCTAACAGTTGGTATAATTCTACGGCCTCATCAATTTCTTTAAGGATAGTGGCATTAATATCTTCAAGTTTGTCTTGATTTTATGATTTTATTTAATTCAGAGTTTGCTCCAATATTTTTCTGTTTTGATTTCAAAATTGAAATAAAAACAGGGTCTAAAATAGCAGTGCTTAAATTACTTTCAGATTTGCTTCTGAACAAATAATTTTAAATTTTCAAATCAAACTCTATAGCTTGTAAACTCACTAATTCCTGTGGTAATGAATTGACTCTATTTAAAGAAATTTTAACATCTAAATCTTCTATCTGTTTTTTCTTTTTGCTAATTCTATCCGGGTTGTCCACTATAACAGCAGGTTTAGGATCCGGGTTAGACGTGGTATAATAAATTTCCCAAGAATCCAAAATTATAATTTTTTTGATAAAAAATGATGCTCACAACATATAAAATAGTCTCAAAGGCAAAGAGATAATGAAAAAGGTTTATTTAAGACTTATTTTATGATTGAGGATTGGTTAAGCCCCCAGTATAGTCACCAGTATGTTATCACTCTATTAATTATAAATTTGTGAGATTTTGGTTTAAAGTCTAAGAACACTAGAGGTAACCAGAGACCAAATTTTAAACTCTAAGATCTAGCCTTCTTAGGGTTCAGAGAGGGGTCTCTCTATAAGATTTAAATTTTTTTGATTTATATGATATTAGGCTAGTTATGATTGTGAAATTTGGTTTTGGTTTTATTGATTTGGTGGGAAAAATCACCTAATGAGATGGATAGTGGGAAATATGTTTGTCCATTGGGCTGAGGAGTCAAAAATCAAGCAGACAGAGCTAGGATCAAGGTCAAGAAGTAAAAAAATTTCAGATCTTGGAAGGCTGTTCGGTGAGGAGATATGATCGGGATAAATATCAATGAAGGGCTCTTTGATATGGAAATGAGAAGTTGTAGGAAGAGGTCAAATTAAAGAGGGAGAAATTAAGGGTTCCCTACTCTAGAAATCAACAGAAAACATAGAAATGATAAACAATAAAGACAAGGTGCTTTTAACAAATCCTGAAGTAATACTCCTATTTATTCATTAAAATTTGGAAAACATTTATTGATGCATGTAACAAAGAAATATAACAATGAGAAGAAGGAAATACTTCAGTTCAATAGCTCATCACATGAATCTTGAAATATGATGCCAATTGATCCAATCTAGTCTGCTACTCAAGATTTAAAACACAAAATCCTTAAAGTCCAATAAAAAATGACTATATAAATCTTCAGAAATTTATTCCACAATAATACTTCAAAGAGTGAAGTATTTATACAAATTCTAAACTAAAATATCTTGAAAAATTATCAAGATTAGTTTACAAATATCTAAAACTATTTTACATAAATAGAACTTAATAAAAGGACACTAAAAAATAACGAATCTATTTGGCACTATACTTATGGATTTATGGTGACAAAGAAGAGAATTCTAATTTGATATCAACTCTTAGTTGATGATGAGGCATCCAAGTCACTAATTGTTTCCTTCCTTTGTGCATTTTGCTCCATAAATTCTGCAAAATTAGGATCCAATGATACCTTTGTATTTCTCAATCCGAAATCAATATGTAAAAAGTGAAAGAGTTTTTGTAGATAAATACGTTACTAAGATAAACCTCTCTCAGTTGCTCATAATTCAGTTCCAGTTGTTCACCATATGCTCAACAAAATGATGCGGAAAACAGAACTTTGTAGAGTCTGAAACATAGGCTGTAAAGATGTGCATTTATCTCTCATTCTTTAACACCTGTGCATAAAATGAGATATGTTTTGTAGCTTAGCATATTAGGAACATAAACCTCCTCCAGTTTTGAAAAATGCATCTTGGATTGGACACAATAGTTTCTTCAAAACTATGACTTAAACAGGAAATTTCTACAAAAATGTCCCTTCATGCTTTGTTTTCATCTTTTATCCTTATTGTTCCTTTAATTGTTTTTACTTTCACTTTGGATAAACTTCATTTTTTCTAGTGAAAGTGTTTTCATCTCTGTTTAACTATTACTGCCTCTATTTACTTTTATTGTTTTACCTTGACTGCTTTTCTTTTTCTGATTTAAAAGCAAAGCAGTCAAGCCACTCTAACTTTCATCTGATACACTTTAACTCTGATGCTCTTTGATTGTTCTATTTTTACTGTCACTGTGAATTCTTATTTCACTTTTACCATTCACTGTGGAATTTTATCATCATTTTGATCTCTCTTCGACCTTTATTTAATCCTTTCTTTGTATACAAACTATTTGTTGAATGAATTTTTTTGAATTAAAATCTAAGAATTTGGAGAAAAAAATTTTGTCAACTAGTATTGAAACTGTTGGACCAATTTTCTATTTTGAGAATAACCTGCAAAAATCAAACAATTTGTTAATAAAACCCTGGTCTGAAGGGAATCCAATAATGACTTTAGGGAACAGGGAATATAGTGAGAGGATTTCTAGCCATAGCAGGGGTTTTCTCGCAATTTTGACCTTCAGGTCTTAGTAGCTTTTTTTTTTAGGATTTTTTGTGCACTTCTGTAAGCTTAGACTATTTATAGAAGGTATTTCTAGTATGGCAGAGATCTATTGAATAGTAATAGGCAAAATATGTTCTTTTCTTGGACTTTTCTTTCATTTTTTTACTTTCAACATGTATTTTAGACTTTCACTGGTTATAAAACAGGAAACAAGGGTTTCTTGAGTTTTTCAATGGATAATAGGGCTAAGAATATTTTGAAATTAGGCACAGATGGTTTGGCTACATTTAGAGGATTTCCGGGCTCAATTTTTAGTTTTAAATAGGTTAGAAAAACTACATAAGCTCAAGTTTTTCATTCAAAATAGTGCGAAGAATAAAACAAGGTTTTTTAGAAATTTTGATAGGGTTTGGCCTGTTTTTTAGATCTTTTTAATAGGCTTGTTTTAATGAATTTAAAATTTCACTGAAATTTTTCTTTAAAGGTATTTTAAAACTAATAACAGGCTCGAACTCTGGAGGAATACCTGTTATATGTAGGTAGAGGTTTTTGAGAATGTCTCTGAGGCCTTTAGACAGATTTATGTGGTGTTTTTTGTGATCTCTGGAGAAATTCAAAGCTCCTCATAAATATTCAATAGGCACAGGCGGAAATTGTCAGGTTCTGGGCAATAAAATAATGGAAAATGCCTATTTTTAGGGTTAGAATAGCACATACATTGGATACGCATAGAAAGAAGGGATAAACAATGCATTTTCAAGGTTTATTGGGAAAATTAGGTTTAATTTCACGTGCAATCAATGGTGGTCATGTCAGGATATAAGGTGGTTTTCAGGTTCCATAGGTGAAAAACCACTGCTGGTTATCGCGTTCCACTTAAATGGTAAGTGGTTTCAGACGGATCGAATGCGATCCAGTAAAAAGACACCATGTTAAGGAGAGAGAAAGTGTCAAAACTGCTCATTTCGCATGGAAATGAAAAGGTTAAGGGCGGGCAAGTTTATTTTTGATATTGTTTATCTGATCTCGAATCGTGGGAGTTTTATGCGAACAGTCAATATCAGCGTGAAATATGCATCGGGATTGGAGTGGGGCCGGTCTTTTAATACACGCGGGATGACTTGTTTAACTTTATAAATAAATCATTTATTAAAGACAAGCTTTGGGTTTATAATATGCAGAGGGGTTGTAATTTTATATATGTTAAATTTAAAACATTTAACCAAGGTTCTAACCAATTCTTAGGCATGGATTTAATATTATATGGTTTAAAAAAAATTTTGATGAGTGTTTAATAACCATAGGGGGTGGGGTATTTTTTATAGATAAGTTTAAAACCAATGGGAATATGGATGGGTTCTATTTCATCACGTGGGATAAAATAACATTGGTTAAAAACATAAAATAGTGGGTTTTTTTGGGTTATTTTATATAAAAAGGGTTTTATACTATATGAGAGGGTATAGAATAGGGAGTTAGTAAAATAAGTTAGAAATTAATATGAAAAAAGGGATAATGTATGATATGAATGAAAATACATGTTTTAACACTAAGTAAAGTGTAAAATAAAGCATAGTTTTTCCTTTTGTATTTTTCACACTTTAACTTAGGATAAAATGCATTTTATGGATTTTTGAGTGATTTTGAAAGGAAATGAAGTTAATTATTTAGGGTTTTTACTTTTACTAAGTAAAAATGGGTTTTTATCTAGGAAAAGGGATTCTAATTTGTGGATGAAGGGTAAATGTTGATGAATATGGGTTTTGTGTAGGAATTCAATATTTTTAACCAATCAGTTATTGAGCCTTGGGTCCGGTCCCAACAGAAGTCAGAGAAATGCTCTGAGCCTTTTTAACTGAAGGTTTAGAATACTGGATGATTGTGGGGAAGGGAAATTAGTAATTTTTTCCCAATGATGCTTTATCATATGCTTGCACAACTGTTTTATACCTACCCATCATTATTTCTAACATTTTTACTTCATTTTTATGGGTGCATTTAGGCTTGCAACCCTGAACCAATTTTCTTCTAGAACATAAAACTATCTAAGTCTAACCGTATTTCATCTGAGGGCTCAAATTAAACTGTTGAGATCCTCATTTATTCTCTATCTTATCTACTGATTTGTCAAGTTTATATTGTTTGACATATCTTTATTCTCTATGTAAAACATGAAATTCAAAGCATGAAAACTTAAGATTAAGTTGTTTAACTGATCATGGATTATGGCATTTATGGAAAATCTACACATAATCATTATTTTTGCAGAAAAGTAAATAGTAGTGGCATTTTGACATGCTCACTTTCAGGTCATATTTTTTATTTTTTATTTTGGGGTCTATCTTTTTCTAAGTCCTTTGATATTTATCTTTTAGGACTTTTACCCTCTTTTTATTTTTATTATTTTTCATTTTAAAAATATGGGAAAACAACTTTTAGAAAGCAAGGTATGTACATGTTTACAATACTATCAAAGTCAATTAAAAAATTATGAACCCTATTATTATAGGACCCTAATAGTTCCTAATCACCTTGAGCTAGAATATTAGACAATAGTTTTTTTTTATTGTTACATTTAGGTATTTCATATAATGGTATGCTCCATCTATATAGTTTGATTTAAGGAGAACTAATTCATCACTTTTGCATCTGCAATTTAAACCGATTGACATACTAGTCTACTGGTCCAAAAGATACCATGGTATTTCTCAAGAAAGGGTGGAGATACCTCCTAGAAGGTGTAGGCTAAATGAGTCTGATTCATTAGGGATAAGTTAAACTAAACATTGTAGACATGAAACCTCCAATGGAGGAGACACAGGGTGAATATATAGAAGCTCAAGGGTATATTAGAGGCTTAGATGAATCTATCCCTATATGTGAGAAATCTACTTTCAGTTCTTCACACGAACTTACACTTGTTGAGATTGCTGATATTTATAATACCTCTATATTGAATATAAACCTACTTATTGCATTTGATACCCTGGTTTTTTTGTAGTTTGGGTTTTCCCAAGATTTAAGTCTTCTTCACACACCTTCTCTTTAGTGATCCAATATGATAAGTTATGTTAATGAATTAGGCATAGGGGTCACTAAACCCCATCACTGGCGATTAGTAGAGGAGGAGTTAATCCTCTTGTATTCACCACTTATGTTGCTAGCATAGTTATTCATGTGGTTGGGAATACTCCTACACCTACTCCTAATCAAACTGGGGGAACTCAATCCTCTTATTCATATTAGAGGATATATTTTTCTTTTAAAATTCCATTAATATAAATTTCAAGTGTCACATTGATTTCTTTGTCCATTTTTCTTAGTTTTTCTTAAAATGTAAGAATTTTTTCTACTCCCCTTCAAGATTTCGTATTATCGGTAGGACACATTATAACTTTGAATCCTTCATTGGTAGGTACACCTTTTTATTTTTTTTTATTATTCTATAGGGACAAACAATTTCAATGTTTTGGAAGCCAATTGGGAGGAAAGTTTTGGTCCTATGGTGTGACAACAAGTAACGTCCCATTTTTTATGTTTGTACATTGAGGAAGTAATGTATTCCCCTTTATTAGGAGGTTTCTAGGGATAAATCCTACCCAAATCATGGTCCCCTATATATAGTGATTTTACACCCTATGCGGGATCAATAAGGTAAAACCCTTTCTATCCATCTGGAAACTAAGTGGAGGATTTCCCATTTCCAAATAGGGAATTCAAAATTATTCTTAGAACCTCAGATTTTTTGAAAATATTACTTGGCAAGTTAGTGCAAGTTAACAATTTTTTAACCCTACTACTAGGCCCAACCAAATTATGGGGTCCATACCTAGAGGCGGGAAGTATATTTATCAATCAAAAAAGTATTTCTTGTCAATGTTGAATCTTCAATATTTTATGATAGAAAATGATGACCTATCTATGTCTCATCCTCATTGAACCGCTATCCCAACCAATATACCTTCAAAAATTTCAAAATTCAACGGTAAATTTGGTGAATATATAGGGAATAAAATCACCTCCTTTCATCTGGGGTTTTATTTCAACCATCTGATGGATGATTCCATTAGACTTATAATCTTTCAATGAAATATCACTAGAGTTTCCATTAAAATGTATATAGAGTTCAATGGTGCTTCTTATCATAGCTTTGGCACATTGGACCACACTTTCTTAAGCTACTTTTTAGTTGTTAGGCATATAGTAGGAATTGAGTTACTTTTATCTATTCAACAACAATATCCCACTCATATATCTGAACATATGCAAGAGTGGCGGAGACAAAGCTAAATGAATTAATCTCCCATTCTGAAGGACTAATTATTAGTAAACAAATTGAATTCATTATTACTTCAAATAGTGATATATGTTATTCTAACCAGAGTCTACTCAAAAGAAGAATATTTTTTTCATGCAAAACAGTTGGATCGGGTTTAGTCCTAGTCTCACAATTTGTATTAGACCACACTGTATTCATGAATGTTACACCCTGATGTTTCAAAATCAAACCTTAAACCACACATTTATGGTGTGGTTGAGTCTACTTATAATTTGTGGCTATTCAATTGTAACTATCATTATAGTTATCCATGACTACACAATCAGTTATTCCAACCTCCACTCCTCTCTAATACTTTGAGGTACTTATTGTACAAATGATCATTAGCTAGGGTAACCAAAAACCTAAAAGGAATAAGAGAGAAAAAAATATGAATAAAAATTGAGATAATATGAATAAAAATAAAAACAATAATATTGGTAGCTGGCCTAAGAAGGATAAGAAGTAGATTAAGTTCCATTGTAAGTTATGTAAGCATAACCACCTCACCCATCAATGCCCCAATATTAATGAAGCCCATTTTTTTTTTAAAGGATGCTACTAAGCAACTTGGTATTTCAAATAATCATTTTCCTCAAGGTCAGTCGATGCTTTTTTGTTCTATAATAACCCTTAGACTTAGCAATGTGGAATTAAAGGTTATCAATAAGAAGGGGGAATATTATATTAAATGGTTCCATGTGTGATGTGAAGTGATCCTAAAAAATAGGGCTCATAATTACAATGTTAATAGACCTTCATTGCAAGGTGAAAAATCTTCCAAGTCATGGGAACCTTTTCCTATAGAGAAACCCTCGACATAGACAATGTCATGAATTTGTAAGGGTGTGCTCAAAAGGATGAAAAAAATACAATTGAAAGATAAGCTAAAAACTATTCCATTATGAAATATCTTTCTTGCACGTCATGCACTATGTTGGCTTTGGAAGTGCTTAAGAGTTTTTTATCTTATAAATGTTCATTTGTAAGATTCCCAATTATCCATGAGCTAGTTGGAATATTAATTTTTGTTTTTGCTTCTTTGTCTAATGAATAAGAAGGTATGGAGACCCATAAATCTCCTTAATAAGAATAAAATCACTCCTAATGTGAAAGGAGGAAATCGTAGTAGCTTAATTAAGCACCCTTTTGTGTGAAAAGGGGTTGGAGCACTCGGTCAAATTTGACCAAATCAACAACGCTGTTATGGAGGAGTGGAAATTTATTAAGGGACAACACAGTTATGGAGGGAGATCTCATGCATGGAGATAGTGGCTTTAATAAGTGGGGCCAAGGGTGAAGAAACTCACCAATTATATAAGGAAGGGGGTGGAATCCATAGAGGATTATGTTATGTTATGATATTTTGGAATTTGTGATCTGTTTAGACTTGTTCCTCTGTTCAGTTGTTTAGCTAATATTGCATTGTTGTTTAGCACAGGGTGTTCCCGAGCAGGAATCCCACCTATATACTTTGGGAACTTCTAGTGTCCACTTAGGAAGAGTATTGCACTATACTTCCACATTCAGGCATTAAGCCGACCTCTACCTTTATTCTACAATGCAGTTTTTGTTGAGAGATGTGCTAAGTTGTAGGGTGCAGCAGTGGAGAATACATTTGGGTGATTTCTGATCTATTTTTCAATAGAGGAAGGTTTCCTTTCATTGGGAGGCTAGTAAGGAAGGCCCTTGAGCCTTATCGTAGCTTTTCGCATCAGGCGACATTATTATTTTCCCCTACAACAAAGTTTCATTCTTGGACTGCATTATTTTAGAGAGGAGTTGCAGGGGTGGTTTCAGTACACCTTTTGGAGAGGAGGTTTTCTAGTGAAGGGATTAGCCTTTCATCTAGAGATTCTATTGGAGGAGGATATATTTCTTGCTACATCATATCAGCCACAAATTTCCAGTTATATTTTTTCAATGAATCTTCAGCCATAGGGCTTTGATTTATTTCTTGTATATTGGTGTATTTCTAAAAAAACTCTCTTGGGTTCTTTGTTGGAGGTTATATAGAGCCTTGATATTCATTTTACACTATCTTTGCAGAATATATCAGCCATTTCATCTTTTGTATATTCATTTGCTATAGTAGTTCTCTTATGACTGTGCTGTAGTAGTATTCTGACATTTTGATATAGTGGAAACGCCTCTTTCTTGAGAATTTTATCTATTGGAGGCTTGTTGGATCTTGTTATATGATTTGTGCCCCATTATTTTGTATTATTTGTTGTTGTTATGATGAATAAAGAAGCTCCACATTGGTATCATATCTTGATGTGATGCTTTACACTGCTATTTCAAGCATTTTGTTCTATATTCCTTCTTTTCCCATTTGGGAATATTACAGCATTAGATTCTTCAAATTCTTAGGATATTTCAGTTTAGATACTATTGATGTAAAACTAAGTATCCGTCATTAGGATGATTTCAAAATTGTATTATTGTGCAATGAGACAAATATGTTAGAATGACAGTAGATTAAGGGGATTCCATTTAAATTAATACTAATGTTTATTGGGAAAATATTAGGTCTCGTGAAATTGTTGTTTGCGGGAAAAGTTCCCTAAGGCAAGGGTTGAAAACCTTAATAGAGAAATATAAAAAAAGTCAACAAATAACACTCATTCAAGCATACCAAAAATTTAAATTATCAAAGTTGGACTTAGATACATACCCAAGCGTCCTACGTTTGAATATGTTCCCATAGGGTCCAAACCCTTTGCTTCCTCCAAGATGTGCAGACCTACAAATCAATCAAAAAAGCATATACATAGTAGATAATTCAACATGCATGAATAAGAATCTGTTATATAATCATATACAACCATTCAAACTATCATTCATAATATGACAACATATATCGGGAACAATACATGAGCCTCTTTATTGATTAACAATAGTAATTACAAGATATATACAACTTGATCCAGGACAACGGCACCGATGAAGCCTTCCTCCAGATTCGTCTAGCCTGAGCCACAAAGACAACCTCTATAATAGGTGTAAGAGGATGCTAAATGATCGGAATCTGGATCAGGGGCAAAAATTAGCTCAAAATTTAAATTTCTTAGAATTGCACCAAACTAGAATGAAAATAACTGGCCCATCATTGGGAATCCAACGCAACTCGTTTTGTCAAAAACCAAGTTCAGATGAAGAAGTTATAGCTTGCTGATCGCCATTTAGAACAGGCAATTAAAAAAAAAAAAAAAAACTGTAGAACAGGTACAGGGTGATGACATGGCAACCCAGTCATCATGCAGGGAATGTTATTTAGTTTTTTCCCAATGGGAATGTGACAAGTGTCACTAATAGATTCTCCATTTTGGTTTGAGAAGGTGAAATTTATCCAATGACCTCCTAAGGTTGAATTCAATTTTTTTTATATGTGGGAGGATTGCCCAACTAGGGACCGCCATGTCTCACCCCGGTGTACCCCCTCTCCAAGGTGATATTCGAATTTCATCTAATGGGTTGTGGTCGAGTTTTTATGATATGGTTCAGGTTTGGACTTCATGGAGGCATCGAACTTCATTTGGTGGCATTTTATTAACCATAGTCTGAAACTATGGGTTATATCCAAACTAAGGTGGGAAATTTAATTATATGGTTGGTGTTAACCCAAAGTTCAAAATTGTATATATTACGGTGGCACATTATTGAACCATATTACAAAGTTAGGTTCAAATTTTATATAATTTGTGCATTCATTTATGCAACAAAGGTTTGGTAAATAATGAAAATTTGGCATGGTTGGTTCAAAGGTTTTCAGAGTGCATATTATAATATGTAACAAAACATATGTATGGAGGGGTGGAGGTTAAGGTTCGAACATGTGACCTCCTCCCAACCATTCTTCACCGCTTACGAGTGGGCCACGCCCGTGTTACTTGAAAAGGTATGTGCCCAAATGATATTTGAACAGTATGTGTCTCCGATGGTGGGAATGGAGGGGGCCAACCCTCCTCCTCACATGAACACACCATAATACCTCACCACCAGCGTTAAACTAAAATGTGCTTAGTGCGCAGTTTATTCCTCTAATCTGCATTAACCTTAATTAATCTCTTATTTTAATTTGGTGGGATTTTTGATAGCGCCCAAAATTCATCAGAATCTCCAGAATTGTCTAAGCTAACTCGAGTCTCTCCAGTTTTAGAGGCAGAATCCAGGGAAAAAATTAAATGAAGGCTATCTTGAGAAATTTTTGACCAATTTTGGCTCAGGAATAGTCATTACTAGAAGCTTTTCATGCTCTTAATCCATTTTAATAGCTTGCAGAGGCAGACAAGAAATTCTACAGATTTTTTTGTCACCTTGAAGAATTTTGAAATCTAGGGCCACCAAGAAGGAAGGTCATGCCCAGATCAGCTGAAGGCCAACTAAAGTGAATGAATAGTAATGTTTAGATGTGTTTGATGCTCTGAACATAGTGGTATATTTTTTAGAGCCGTTGGATCACTTCTGGAGGTGCTTTTGTCACTTTGGATATTAATCAAGCCCATGGCCACCAAGATGGGACGTCAAGCCTAGATCAGCTGGAAACCAAATTCGAAGATTGAATAGTAATTTTTGGGGTTTATGAGTGTTTTGAAGCCAATGGAATAGGCTTCAAATCCATTGGAACACTACATGTGTATGTAACTAGAAATTTGACTCTTAATCCCAAAAGGGCCTATCTAGCTGAAGCAGGTTCATGGAGACGTAGCCTAGGAGGGGTGAACTCCATTATCATCCATGGTTTTATGTGATTGTTGTGAGTTATTTTTTTCATTTCATTTTCTGTTCATGAGTTTTTAAAATCTAATTAACTCATAATTTGGTCATCAAAGACACATAAAATTTAACACATAAACCCCTTCACAAGTGGTTAACTTGAGACGATCCTAATCACACATTTTTAATACTAATGAGGGAGATAGCATAGAAATAACTAGTTTTCCCATATTCAGATCAAGTTGGTATTAGAGAAAAATTTTAACTCATTTTAGCTAAGGTTAGCTAGAATAATTAGCTATTGGTCTTTGAATTTGTGCAAGGATAATTTAACTTTGTGAAATTTTATTTGTGAAGGAGAAGGACAAAATTGAGAATTAAATTCTCAAATCACAACAAATAAGCTTTGTATGCATTTTAGGTGCGAGGACAGCTTCATTAAACAATGTTTATAATTCATCTTCCTTAGAAAAATTCTTTGATAAAGCGATTCTACAAAATCTCTACATCATTATTGATATGATGCAAGAGAAGTACGAATATAAGAGGGAAAGCATTAAACATCAAGATAATTTGATTTCCATGAAGGAGGAGAAGCAAGAGCTTCTTGAAAAGATGAATGAGATGCAAACTCAGCTCCATATTGCAAATGAGAACCTTGAAAGGATGCATGAGATGGAGACTCAGCTCCATGATGCCAAGGAAGCCTTAGTCAAGCATGTGCTTGAAAAAGAGGTATGCAATTCAATTTTATCTTCAATTTCCTCTTAAAATTAATGTGTAGTTGCTTTTGAAAGACACACTAGAGGAATAGGATCCAAATTATTTATGAAGGTGGGCTATGAATGTAAAGGATTAGGAAAATATGCACAAGTTGTGTTAATTAGGAGTGCAAAAGTTGTACACCCACTTTGCAAAAATATGATCATAAGCATGCAACTAATGAGAGTGGAGAACATGACGATGTTGAAATATATAAATTCATTGAGTGCATTGTTGGTATTTCGAAGAGAGCCACCACCTCATCAAATTCACCTCCTCAAGAAGGCGATAAAGGTGAATGTTCAAGGTATAAATCTGATTTTAATCAAGTTTCTTTTGATTATGATAAACATGGAAAATTCCCACATAAGATTTGGAGAATGTTTGCATGTTCCTTTTGTGGTTTGAATAACCATAATGTTTCAAGACGTTGGAAGAAGATAGCCATGCACAGGAAAATTTTAAGAAAAAGGAGGAAGAAATCTAACGTTCCATTGGACAAATAAAACCATGTTGAAAAGAATATGCAATTGTTTTGCACTCATTCAATAAGCAAGGTCATATTTTAAACAAGTGTTGGACTTTATGTGCAACAAGTCATCCACAACATTTGAAGAAGGTGGAGAAAGAGAATGGCAAGAATGGAAAAGAAGATTCCATAATTGATGTGGGTCAAGATGATTCACATGATGATGATGTGCAGCAAAAAGAAGTGCCATTGAAATGGCTTGGTAAGAAATGGTTAGATTTCTTATCCAATCAAGGCTTTGCATGTCTTGTGATGATTGATGCATTATTTTCCTATTAAATGCATGTTGCATGTTTACGCCAAGAAGGTGATTGAAAGTAGAGTACACTGACTCACTTTATTGTAGCAAAATTTGTTCATTTTAGCTTTTAAGTAAATGTACATATGAATGGGTTTCTTGTAATTATGATTGTACTTGTGAGAGAGTTGAAGAATTTTATACATGCATGAGAGTTTGTGTGTATGAACAGTGGAATTTTGATGGTTTCATTGTGCTTGAATATGTATGAGTAATTTACTTGTGTTGGTTGATTTATTTGTTTAACATGTATGTTGTCAACTTGAGAGTGTTGATCATTTGCACATGCATGAGTGTCAACTTGTGTTGATCAATTGTGTGTTACATGCATGTCACATCAAGTTGGAAGAGTTGATTTTTCTCTCCAAAGATGAAAAGGATATGTTGACGAAGTGTTTCATGAGGTGTGAAATTTTTTTTTTTTGGGAAAAGAATCATCAAATTATTGCACATGCTTATGCTTGACTTGAGAGTCATTCATTTGAAGAGGCATGTTTTGTCGACTTGTGGTTGGTCGATAAGTTTTGACACCAAGATGTAAGAGTAAATGGCGATGTTCACAAGATGTGAAATTTTTTTCTTTGAAGGAGCAAGTGGATATGTTGTCAAGTAATGTTTCTTTCATGATGTGTTTTTTAGATTGATGGTTGTGTTTGGGAAAGGATGTCAAAAAGAAACTTGCAGCCATTGTAGATGATTTATGTGTTGACGCTAAGAAGAGAAGGAGATGGAAAATGCATTCTTCCATATGTGGAATTTTGAACCGTGGAGGTAAAATAATGTTCATTTATTTTATTTTTATTACAGATATTGGAACTCATTGTTGTATTTCACTCAGATGGGCTTAACTTGGAAAAGTGGTTTCCAAGGATAAGCTTGCATCGAATGCATGTTTGTGCAAAGGAGGAACATGATTCTTAGTGGGAAGGAAATCAGTTAGTTTTCTAAGCACCAAGGAATCAAGTTGGTATAGAAAAGTGTTTTATCAGTCAACAAGCAGCCAACAAGTGTTGGATTGGGTCAGCAGCAAAAGGAGAACACTGGTTGAAGAGCCAAGCCATTTGCAAGGCAAGGCATGTTAGTGAACCGAAGTGGTTGTCATGGTGCTTTTTCCAAGTAGAGTCAATATGATAGAACTTTGGAAACAGAAGAGTATTCACCTCTCATGAGATAACCACCTTTTCTGGGTCCAAAAGCATGTCAATGGGAAGGAGTGATTGGAATCTAGTGAGGGGAAAAAATTAGCTCAAAATTCAAAGTGCTCAAAATTGCACCAAACTAGAATGACATCGACTCAAACATCATCCAGAATCCAACTGTTGGAGAGGTAAATCCCCTCTGTAGATAGAGGTGATCCCACTAGCCCTAGAGTGGGTCTAGCAATAAACAAAACACACTATGATATCGATTCCTAGTTACAAAAGAAAAAACTACGATGGATAGCTTACCTCAAGTCTACACTGCTATTGTCGAAGAAGAAGTGATACTTCCCATTCCTAGCTTGACAGATCACAATCCTTTCGCTCACCACGTTTGGACACCTGTACATATGTAGGGAAAAGAGATGACATACAACATAATAATTCAAGCATGCAACTATCAATTAGTCGGAAAAGATTGAATCAAATTGCATTACACGAATAAGCAATACAACGATGGAACAAATAATGTAGTCGAGCATATATTAAAATACAAAAGAAATATTACAACCGAGTTTCGACATCACGTTCTTCCTTTGGCAGGGCTTCCAGCAGAGCGTGTCTCACAAAGCTTGTTGGGAATTTAGACAAGGCTCTCTTTTTTGTGGGGTTCTCCTTGGTTCTGCTATCAATAGTCACTCAGCTATAGTTTTCTTCCCAAATGTTCAACTAGCTTGAAAATAGAGAGGGAAGGATTTTATATAGGGAGAAGGAGAGGTTAGGATCCCTATAATAATGGGGGAGAGTCCTATCTCTTAGGAAGATTCCATGAGAGGTGCAAAACCACTTCCTAAACAGGGAGATCCAGAGCCAAACAACCCAACCTCTTTTTTGATGATTCATTCTGAAGTTGTTAGAATCAAACTTTAGCCTTTTATTTTTTTTTAAAATTCCCAAATAGGCTTGGCACGGGCAATACACAGGGACAGAGCACTAGGTGGCACGGGCTTAGTGTAAATTTCTGAGGTTGGTGCGAGTGATGAACTGGCTGCTCGGGCTAATGTCCAAATATATGTTTTTAATGATTTTATGAGGAAATGTTCTCTAGGAGAATTCTTGCCTTTATGTAGAAGGATGCCATCAAGGTGTTTTCAAGATATTTTGTTCTTCACAGGTCATGGGAATATTCCTCCAATGTACGGGACGAGGGATTGCAGGGACAGTGACAAAATTCTATGTAACATATGCCCCCTAAAGCATGAGGTTTGAGAGAGAGGGAGGGGTGAAATTATTTATGAGAATGCGTTCAACTGAATATACTGCCATCAAAATACCTGCGAGTACAAATACAACTGATATATCTCGTACATGACATGTGGTATGGACGCAGCCATCCATAAAATAGTACAGAAATAATGAGATCCATGGTATGGACACATCCATCCAGCAAAATAAGGATCAACAAGTATAATTAGGTATGTCATAGCCATCCAATAAAAAGAGTCATGTAATAAGTCATAATAGTCCACAAAGATCCCACAGCCTGGATTTCATCAGACAAAATCCAGGGTCTTGTGCTCCATCTCGACTCGAACAACGTACAAGTTTGAGCATGCGAATATGTGAGCTAAAGTCGAACATGAAAGAACATTGTCTGATTACCAGCCAATGATGAAACTTGTTAACAGACGTGAGAGAAACCACCAATAATGACAATGGTTCTCAAGGTACAAGAGGTACAATCTACGGAATTTGAATAGTGATCTGGCATCTAACACCCGCAAAATCATCCGATCGAAGGCCAATAATGAAAACCTTGCGTCGAATGCGAAGAACCTACCATTGAGGCATGCAAGCTCTAAGGTATCTAAAGGGAGTCTCTAGATCAACTTCCTGGATAATGAGCTGGAGTCAATAAGAAGTGACCTTGATCGAAGGTGGGCCATAATGTTTCCCATACCATCGACACAAGACAGAGGAACATGACGTTTGTGAATCAAGACCAACAAAGAATCAGAAGAAGGTTGAAAACTTCAAAGGCCAACATCTCTTGAACATATCGGCGGCAAGACACTGGATTTGGCAGTATTTGAGATCAAGGGATTTGAGCTCATGGTGACACAGAAAAGAGAAGATGAGCAGTCAAAAGAGATTACCCAAACCCATGGAAGCAAGCAGATAATGAGATGAGATGTCCCCAACCCGACACGAATGCAGACAGGTGCCATGTTCAAGAGCGACATACTTCCAATACGACTATGATTTTGGTTCCATTTTCCCCCACCATTTCTAGCGAGTACCCCAATTATTTTTGAAAACAAGATTGAAGGGGATAGCATGTGCTTCCGATGTAAGTTTTTCCTTCAGATAAATCCAACCTAGTACGTTTTACGAGCCCTAGGAAGGAGAAATTTGAGTAACGTCATTGCGACGGAGTCCAATGTCATCAATTTTTAATGAGTCTGAGAAAGGAATAACTCGACATATTTTCATATTTAGAGAGTTTGAAAGAAGGCGGAAAATAAAACTTCATCAATCCATTTTTGTAAATAGTCCCTCAGATCTGAAAAGGTAGAAAACTGTGTTTGAGAAAACCTCCTAGTCACGATAGGCTAGGGTATTCCTTGTTCGTAAATAATCTATCCCAGCCCGAAAAATGGGTAAACGTATACTGGGGAGATATCGCTTCGCAACCAATTTAACGAGCTCAAAATGACAAGAGTCTCGGCAATATTTTCAATTTTAGAGAGTTAAAAATGAGCTGAAAGGTGACTCCTCCTGGAGGAACGAGTGGTATAAATGGTAGCAACTGGTTCCGGTGATGGTGGAACTACTCAAAATAGGTAAAGGTCAAGAGGTTGGCTAACAAGACCACTCATCACAGCAGTTCCTCAGGAATGGGTAAAACAACCAAGTGAATGCATATGATCAGCCAAGAAGATGGTGACGATGGAGTGAGAAACCAAGGCTCATCTGGAAAAACAAGCTGATAAAATGGCAATCACAAGAGGTAAAATAGGAATGGTTTCATTTTTACACAAGCTTGAAATCAGGAAACTCTGCTTGAAGTTGGTTTCATTTTTACACAAGCTTGAAATAAAGATAAACTATTCTTGAAACTAATTTCATTTTTACAAAAGCTTGAAACGGAAAAAAACTATGCTTCAAAAAGTAAGCATGCCCCCAGCATGGTGACTCAATTTGAGGTACATGCCCCCCAAGATTTAGTCCATATGAAATGGAGTGAAGGTTCAAAAATGAGATCAAGAGAAAGACTCGATTGGGATTTTACGAGATCTTAAAAAGATACGAATTGAACGGGAACGTGTTTCATTGTTTTAAGAAGGTTGACGCATTAGAAGAACTATCCTCAATGAGCTAATTAATTTTGTAATGAGGTTGACATAGAAGACGAACTATCCTCAGAACACCTTGTTTCATTGTTTAAGGAGCTTGACACAAGACAAGGAACTCTACTCCGACAACCTTGTTTCATTTGTTAAGGAGCTTGACACAAGAAAACAGACTCTGCTCCAAAGACCTTGTTTCATTTTTTAAGGAGCTTGACACAAGAAAATGAATTGTGCTCCAAAGACCTTGTTTCATTTTTTAAGGAGCTTGACACAAGAAAATGAATTGTGCTCCGACCATCTTGTTTCATTTTTTAAGAAGCTTGACACAAGAAAAATAACCCTGCTCTAACAACCTTGTTTAATTTTTTAGGGAGCTTGACACAAGAAAACAAACTCTGCTTCGAAGACCTTGTTTCATTTTTTAAGGAGCTTGACACAAGAAAACGAACTGTGCTCCGATCATCTTGTTTCATTTTTTAAGGAGCTTGACACAAGAAAAATAACCCTACTATGAATGTAACTCATCATGATGAA
Organism: Pinus albicaulis; assembly: GCA_034641835.2. NCBI lineage: Eukaryota > Viridiplantae > Streptophyta > Pinopsida > Pinales > Pinaceae > Pinus > Pinus albicaulis. The sequence goes on along the minus strand of CM076569.1, from coordinate 840,645,189 downwards.
TAAGAATTCATGGCTTCAAAGAGGTTCTCATCCAATGGGAGAACAACATCTCGAAAATCAGGACCCAATGCCCCCAACACACTATGCACAATGGCAGTATCACTGATTGTAGGCACGGGATAGGTAGCCACATAATTAACCTGCGGCGGGGAGTATACAACCGGTGGATAAAGACTCGGAAGGGACAATGGTGGACCAGGTGTCATGCCAGGACCAAAGAATGAAAATTGATCAATGGTCACGATTCGACCTTTGTGTGGAAAATAAATCACATGAAAGAGGGAGGAGACAACTGCCCCCATGAAATAAGTATATTCGTGCCCCAAGAGTAGATTGAAATCTAAGGGGCCTGGAACAACCATCATGTCTATATGGACAATTTTCCCTCCCAAAGTAACAGGCAACTTCGGAAGGATCCCTAATGGTTGACTGGTTCCTCTATTAAAAGCCAACAGATTCTGGGCAACAGGCATAAGCAGTGGAGAACCAAAAGATTGCCAAGTAGTTGAAGACAGAATACTAACAGACGCACCTTCATCTATAATAGTTCTGGGTATGACCAAATCAAAGGTCTGAACCGTTATCTCAAAAGGCACATAAGAAGGAAGATGGTATCCTGAAAATCAACTCCAATCGAAGGAAGCGACCAAAATACTTGGAGGGGGTACCATCGAACTGAGATAGTTTTCCATCGGTGTTACCAAAGCAAGAGGAGAATCCTTCGAGATGTACACCATGGGATTAGGAGGAGAAGTTTCGTGGACTACAGGGACGGAAGAATCTTTCTCCAAGTCCGAGGAATCTGATGAAATAAGAAGAAAATGAGCGGGATAAGACAGACTCTCAACGAAAAAGACCTGATGCACCATATATGGGTTCAGATCGACTGATTCCTTGGCCAATGGTTGGTCAGGAACAAATTCCTGTACTTGAATTTCTGGGGGAGCGGGATCGACAAAGGATAACTCTTGACTGACCTAGAGTTGATTCAAAGGTGCAGAAACAGTGGAGTTGTCCAACACTCTTTTGGCTTCATCCATGTATGGAAAAAGGTGAATGGGGTGATGCCCTTCACACAACTTACAAGGATTGGTAATCTTGCCCTATTTTTCATGAGCCTTATCAGGGCTAGTCAAATATGTGCCAATAATATGACTTCTGGAAGCCAAAGGCAATGGCGGGCAGCCATCGAACCATGCTTCAAGTACCTTGGGAATACTAGGGTAGTATCAAAGAAAATGGTTACCTTTGCATAGCATGCAAGGGAATTTGACTTTCCGTGAAAGCGTGGATGGTTCTGCAATGGATGGTTTCTTAAGTGCAGTAGCGGAAGTATGAGCCTCTCGCTTATCTGACTTCTTCTTCTTTTTCTTCTTCTTATTCTTCTTAGCCACCTAGTTACTAGAATCTAGACTTTCACCAGTTGAATTAGAAGAGGAGGATGAAGAAATAGGCAAAGAAGGGGAGAGTTCCACCTTAAAAACAACATGATGTTGTTCTGGTGGAGGAGATGGCTGTATGGTGGATGTAACATTCTAGATCACCGAGGTTGAAAATAACCATATAGGAAATCCAACAGTTAAACCAGGCAGGGACAACGTTTCCATATAAGGAGCACCAACATTCCCAATGGTAGGAAAAGAACCAGGATTCCCTTCGGAAGGGATTCCTAGGTTAGTGAACTCTGGAGACGTTGCCATTAGAAACAACTTTCAAAACAAAAACCTAAGGAAACTAAATTTAACCAGGAATATTTTGTGGGTAGTTAATTTTTAAGACATTGAAACAAAATTCTACCGTTTAATATTTTAAGAGTCAAGAAACTGGTAAAAGGTGACTCTATCAGTTTTAGGTTGGAAACAAGCATGAAAGGACAAGTTCTTGATGATATTTTCAAATTTATGGAGTCAGTAAAGATTGAAAATCACTGCTCAGGTAGTCTAGGTAGAAGGGTATACCAGGTTCCCGTGAACTACCATATACACCTTCGCTATAAAATGAAAGAGAAATCAACCAAGGACTTGACATACGTGCAGGTAGTCTCCCCGAATGCGATGTTCGGTGTATCACGGTTACAAGGCAGCAGACTTGGCTTCCTACAGATAAAAGGATTGCAACCTAGAGGGGTCTCCCTTTATATACTCGATGGTACAGGGAGCACAAGTCCGTACTAGTGTTGTCTAAAGCCAGATGGCAAGCGACAGATGCTAGGTTTAAAGATGTTGAAACATGTCTCTAACTTAGACCACTAAATATTCCATTAGGTTTCAATGTTGCCTTAGGTTAATTGAATAAATGTTCAGTCGATCTTGTATTATGTTTCAATTCGAAGGTCCTACCAAATGTTGAATCTCACGAATCCCTAAATGCAAGCTACATGCCATAAAATACCATTTCTTTCAATGAAAGGCTATCTATGAGAGAGTTAAGAGTTTCCAAGTGATAGTAATAATATGAAAATAAAAAAACATCCACTACTGAATCTGATGCAAGATAATGAAACTGAAGAGCTCTTCCCTAGAATTATATAATGCTAGAAATGCGAAATATTTTCCAATTTCCACTATGCTAATCAAGAATGCAAAATATTTTTTTTTGTATTTTTCAATATATCAGAGAAAGTGCACTAAATGTTATGAAAAATAAATCAAAACACCAATTTGATAATGGTGAAGTGAGAGACGAAACAAAACAATTTCATTCAACTCAAAACAAGCACAACAAGGCTCAAACCAATGATGGAATCCCTCATATCAAAGAAAAGATCTCAAAAGAGATCCAGACAAGCCGTGTAATCTAGGCTTGGAGTGATGAGAGAAAAACTGAACGAAAGAGAGGACAATCACTCAAATTGATCCAAGAAGATGAATGCGAAGAAGTAGAAATGAAGTTGACTGGGAAACGAAAGACCCGAAACTCCCACGGGAGGCTCAGCAGGTTGAAACACCTAGAAAATCTAGGGCTGAAAAGAAAAACTCAGAGAAGAGGGAAAATAACTAAAGGATAAGGGATATTCTCAGTCAAAAACAAACCCAAAGCATTCAAATCAAGCTAATAAAACACCCAAAGACACCAGTATGGACCAAAAACTCCAAAACAGGGAAAACCCTAGCACCTACAGGAGTTGGCGCGACTGTCTGGCCGTAATCTGCACCAGACAGGGGATGGCGCGAGTGATAAACTGGAAACTAGCACTAGCTGGTGAGACTGTCAGGATGGAACCTGCGCCAATCAAGCCAACCTTGGAAAGATGGAAATTTTGGAAAAATAGAGGTCAAATTGATCCTCTAGGCTGAACAAGGGTCTTAGACTCAGCAAAGATAATCAGAAAAGCCAGCTAAGTGAGAAAATACCAAGAAGACAACCTAAAGGACGAAATACAAACTTGCACTGATCCCCAGCAGGAGTCACCAATTTTTTGGAGAGGTAAATCCACTCTACGGATAGAGGCGATCCCACTAGCCCTAGAGTGGGTCTAGCAACAAACAAAACACGCTATGATATCGATTCCTAGTTACAAAAGACAAAGCTACGCTAGATATCTTACCTCAAGTCCTACGCTGTTGTTGTCGAAGAAGAAGTGCTACTTCCCATTCCTAGCTTGACAGATCACAATCATTTTTCTCACCACATCCGGACACCTGTACATATGTAGGGAAAAGTGACGACATACAACGTAATAATTCAAGCATGTAACTATCAATCAGTCAGAAAATATTGAATCAAATTTCATTACACGAATAAGCAATACAATGATGGAACCAATAACATAGTCGAGCATATATTAAAATACGAAAGAAATATTACAACCGAGTTCTGACATCGCATTTTTCCTTCGGCAGGGCTTCCAGCAGAGCATATCTCACAAAGCTTGTCAAGAATTTAAACAAGGCTCTCTCTCTTGCGGGGTTCTCCTTAGCTCTTCTCTCAATAGTCACTCAGCTATATTTTTCTTCCCAAATGTTAAAATAGCTTAAAAATAGAGAGTGCAAGCTTTTATAGAGGGAGAAGGAGAGGTTAGGATCCCTATAATCATGGGGGAGAGTCCTATCTCTTAGGAAGGTTCCATAAGAGGTGGAAAACAACTTCCTAGATAGGGAGATCCGGAGCCAAACAGCCCAACCTCTTTTTGATGATTCATTATGAGGTTGTTACAATCAAAATTTAGCCTTTTATTTTAAAAAAATATTCCCAAATAGGTTTGGCACGGGCAATACATAGGGACAGAGCGCCAGGTGGTGTGGGCTTAGTGTAAATTTCTTAGGTTGGCGTGAATGATGAATTGGTTGCTCGCGCCAATGCCCAAACATATGTTTTTAATGATTTTATGAGGAAATGTTCTCCAAGAGAATTCTTTCCCTTATGCAAAAGGATTTTATCAAGGTTTTTTCAAGAAATTTTACTGTTCACAGGTCATGGGAGTATTCCTCTAATGTACGGGACGAGGGATTGCAGGGATAGTGAAAAAATGCTGTATAACACCAACGCAACTTGTTTTGTCAAAAGCCGAGCTCGGATGAAGAAGTTATAGTCTTCTGATCGTCGTTCATAACTGGCAAATTTATAAAAAAAAACTACAAAATAGGTACAGGGTCATTACATGGTAGCCTAGTTAGCATGCATGGAATATTCTTCAGTTTTTACCCAATGGGACTGTGACAAGTGTCACTACTCGATTCACGAGTTTGGTTTGAGAAGGTGAAATTTGTCCAATGACCTCCTAAGGTTGAATTCAATTTTTTTTTTACATGCGGAAGGACTGCCCAACCAGGGACCGCCATGTGTCCCCTTGGTGGACCTCCTCTCCAAGGAGATATTCAAATTTCATTTAATGGGCTATGGTCAAATTTTAAGGCTAAGGTTCAAGTTTGGACTTCATGGATGCATAAAACTTCATTTGGTGGAATTTTATTAACCATAGTCCGAAACTATGGGCTATATCCAAACTAAGGTGGGAAATTTAATTATATGGTTGGTATTAACCCAAAGTTAGAATTCGTATATATTATGGTGGCGCATCATCAAACCATATTAAAAAGGATTTGGTAAATACTGTAAATTCTGCGTGGTTGGTTCAAAGGTTTTCCGAGCACATATTATTATATGTAACAAAACATATGTATGGAGGGGAGGAATTCAGGGTTCGACCCCTTTACCTCCCCCCAACCACTCTCCAACGCTTACCAATTGACCATGCTCATGTTAATTGAAAAGGTATGCATCCAAATGGTATTTGAACGGTATGCGGATCTGATGGCAGGAATGGAAGGGGGCAACCCTCCTCCTCACATGACCACACCATAAGGCCTCACCACCAGCGCTCAAATAAAATGTGTTTAATGCATAGTTTATTCCTATAATATTCATTAAACTTAATTAATCTCCCATTTTAATCTGGTAGAATTTTTGGCAGCACCCCAAATTCAGTGGAATTTCCAGAATTGTCGGAGCTAACTAGAGTCTCTCTAGTTTTAGAGGCAGAATTTAGGGGAAATTTTAATGAATCTTATCTTGAGAAATTTTCAAACAATTTTGGCTCAGGAATGGTCATTCCTTGTAGATTGGCATGCTATGAATCCATTAAAACATGTTGCAGAGGTAGAGGAGCAATTCTACAAAGGTTTTTGTCACCTTGAAGAATTTTAAAGCTTAGGGCCACCAAGAAGGAAGGCCATGCCCAGATCAGTTGAAGGCCAAATGGAGTGAATGAATAGTAATTTTTAGATGTATTTGATGTTTTAAAAACAATGGTACAATTTTTAGAGGCGTTGGAGAAATTCTGAAGGTGATTTTGTCATTTTGGAGATAAAAAAAAAAAAACCCATGGCCACCACGATGGGAGGTCAAACCTAGATCACCTGGAAAAAAAATTCAGATATTGAAAAGTGAATTTTGTTGTTTTTGAGTGGTATGAAACCAATGGAATGGATTAAAAATCCATTGGAACACTACAGGTGTATGTAACCAGAAATTTCACTCTTTATCCCAAAGAGGCATAGCTAGTTGAAGCAGTTCCATGGAGATGTAGCCCAGGAGGGGTGAACTTCATTATCATCCATGGTTTTATGTGATTTTTGTGAGTTATTTTTATTGATTTCATTCATTGTTGATGATTTTTTATAATCTAATTAACTCATAATCTGATCATCAAAGACACGTAGAATTTAACACAAACCCCTTCACAAGTGGTTAACTTGAGACGATCCTAATCACACATTTTTAATACTAATGATGGAGCTAGCATACAAAATAACTAGTTTTTCCATATTCAAATTTCTAGATAATAAATTCGGGCATCTCTACAAAGGAAACTGGGATTTCCAAGAGGCTGGGAGTGTAGGAGGCATAGGAAAATCAGACTTGATCTAGGAGAAATCGAGTATAGTGTCACTATGTTTGTTATATTATCCATTTGTGCTACCCAAGGGGTCTATATATACCCCCTCAAATTAGTTATTTTAGTTAGGCCACATGCTCCTGTAGGTGGGTTGTCACTAAAAGTCGTAAACCCCACCTAAAAAATAGCATTTTATTTTATTTTTCATATTTAAAACTGTATACATGGGTATAATGTTATGGGACCCACGTATTTATGGATTTTTGTGTGGGAAGAGTCAAACATGGAATTTGAAATACAATTTTTTAGTATAAATTCAAGTCTTCTTAGGAAAAGGGACTGTCGAGGAACATAAAAAAAAACATCAAGTCTACAAGAGTGTTGAATTATGTTATAACAGATACCCCATAATATATGAGGTCAGAGGGGAACATCATGACTAAAATATATTAAGTATAAAGAGAGGAGTCATTCAAAAACTCGAGAGGATATCACGATATTCTAGCCCATCAAATACCTATGGAAGGAGTCAAAAGGAAAACCCATGTCTAAGGCAGGAATAGCCATTCTCAGAAGTAATAAATCATGCCCGCCGATCAAGTATAATTTTGATCCACAATGTATACATCTTTAAAAAATGAGCTGAAGAATACATAATGGATCATCAGATGATAACTGTGAAAGAAAATAGTGGAGCTATGTCTCAATATCATATATAAGAATAATGGTATTGTATAAAATCAAGTGACAACATATAATATGTTACTGAGAAATACTACAACATATAGAACTTAGAGGTTTCATCTGAAGAAAACTGAAGGAGTTGTCAAATGAACCAAAATGCTGACACAACTTGAGGTCTTTATCGACTGCAGATGCTACATTTAAACACCATGGGAATAAATAAGCTAAAATCAACCATTTTATAAATCATTTAATTACCGGTCATTGATGTATACCATTAAAAAACATGATAAATCTCACCAATAATGGCAATGAACATCAAGGTACTCTAGTACAATCTAACATGTGTGAATAAATGTGCTTAATTTGAAAACTTGAAAGAATATACCAATCAGGATACATTGATGTATTTTCACTATTAATAGTGAAGGATTTTTCCACTGATGACTTCAAACCCTAAGGTACTAAAAAAATGAATCTTTATCTTATTCCAAGAGAAATGAGTTGGAGTTGATGGGAAAATATATGCTGGAATGAAGGCACTAAGGAATCACACATATGCTAGAATGAAGTCACTAAGGCATCCCACATCAACCTTCGTGAGTGTAACCTGCAGGCCAATGATTTGGAAGAACTTGAACGTATAAATATGAAGTAATCATTTCAAAGTACATTTCTAGCATGCACAAGATGTGGCTAGCACATGAAAGAAGTCCTCTATACCAACCAATAATGAAACCTGACATAGAGGCAAGGAATCCACCAATAGGTTCAAATGGAAACGAAGGTATTTCATGAATCCTAATGTATGATAATGTAAGCTAGCGTCGAACAAAAGGAAAACCACTTAGTTAAAGAGCCATAATATTGATCAATGTTTAGAAAAAGGTCACCTATCTATGATGTAAATAGGCCAGGGTGAAACTCTAGGTATATTGTTAGATAAATTTATCAAAGTCGATAAGAGTAGAACCACCAACATGAAGTCAATGGGGACCTTCGTAACTAGCACAAGTAAAGAACCAAGTCATTGATGTGATACTGAGAATAACTTAACAAAACAGGCATGTCTGACAGAAATGAGTCAAGAGACAGTGCAGAATGGGCGACAACATGTTTAATTCCCTTGAAAAAAACCAGGACTCGATGTGACTTTATGAAAACATAAAATGAGTTTTCATAAGTTTGTGATTGAGGGGGCATCAACAAACTCTCCATATGATTGGAAGATTTAACCAACCTGTGGAGGACTGACTCAAAAACAAGGTTATAGCTTCCCTAAATTCAAACTAAATCCCATCCCAATGGAGGAAAGACTAATTTTAAGTGATTTCTTTAAGTGATACACAACTGACTATTGTTGCCATCAAATGATGAAGAAACTGTCCCATTCCCACTCTTTTTTGGGATTTTTTTTTCTTTTTCATATTATAAAGGCTGAAAAGGAATAAATGAATGCCTATAATATAGTGGAGATAATTACTCTCAATGGAAAGTGCACTAGTTCATATGTTTGGAACATTCCTATGCTCAATGCAAGGTGGTGGATATTGGTCATCCATACTCGGAGAATGATCCCTCCATGGAAAAATGGCGTCAAGTCACAAAGGCTAATGAATGCATGGTTTGATTTTGTAGAAAATTAATTTTCAAAAGTGGCTTATACATACGTGCAATGAAGCTAGATTAATTCCAAAACCTTGTAAGTATTCAATATGAAATGCAGTAGTAAAACTCAACACATAGGAGCCTCTAGGGTGTAAATCCAGAATAAAAGTGAAGAAGAAGAAGAATGAGGCTTCAAAGAAAAGTCACAATTTGAATAAAGAGGACTCCCGAGCCTACAAAATATTTGCAACATGCGGAACATATGCTAGCGAGGTTCTAACTAGGAATCCCATGGAAGGAAAGGATCTACCACTATGTTAAAATTTTACAAAACGATAAGTGATAGAGGTTAAAAATATCGCAACATAGTGGGGTCAACCTTGTGGCTAAATATCACAGTATGAGGTCAAGATGAAAACTAAAACAGGAAAATGATATATCTTATCCTATATTCCAGTTTATAATATGATACATTCCATGATAGGCCAATGATCTTGGAATCGAAGCATCAAGAAAAAATCACTAAGTGATAAGAGAACATTCAGCACCCTAAAAAATCCACTCCCAACACTTCAAGAAAAAGTTCAAAAGTTCACAAATATAAAACAATAAAGTTAATATGAACTTTAGGAAAGTGGGTTTAGGTTTTAATTATAAAAATAAGTTTTGAACTCACCCAATTTCATTCTTACAATCCAAGTGTTGAGGAGAAAAATTTTAGAGAAAATTTTGGGCTAGCCAATCCAACCGATTCCTCCAACGAATCTGGAAACCGTGAACTCCAGGTAATTCATAACCTTAATCTCTTCCATTTAGATCGAAAATTTGATAGATTGAATCAATTTTTTGAGTGAATTTTTACACTTAAAAATTGGTTTGGTATATGCATAGGTCTAACATTATCGGGTTGCGTATAGAAAGCCCTATATGTAAAAATTGAATCAGAGAGGGTGCTCCATGCAGTATAGAGGAATTTAGAGAGTTTGACTCGGTAGGTTCAAATGGAAGTGGTAGAGAAGCTTCCTGAGCCTATACAGAGATGGGTGGTTGGAGTACCATGACAGTCGGTGTGGCTTTTCTGAGGAGTGTTGAATGCCATCATATTTTACTGAGACACACATCTAGGGAAGGGCCCTCGGACTTATATTTTAGACAGAATAATATTTTTTATATGGACATGATCTTTTATATGGACATGATCAGGCTTGAGCCCTAATTTTGTAGGACATTTGTCCACATTTTGTACTATTTTGAGACTTATCTATATATATATATATATATATATATATATATATATATATATATATATATATATATATATATATATACAAATATTTCGGGATGAATTAATCATATATAGAAATATTTCGGGATCACTTGATAATATATACAAATGATTATTAGATTTTTTTTATTTGATGTGATGAATGATTGATATTCCAATCCAATGCTTAGTTAGCTACAAAATCAAGAACTACATTTTCTAATCGTGGCATGTGAATTAAAGTAGTAAAATTAAATTATCCTTATAATAATGTCACTCCCAGAAATTGACGATGTAATAAAGGATCCCTCACACAATAAATATTATTTAACTAAGACAAAACTAGTTGTGATTCCAGGTAAACCACTAGTGATTCAATACCATAAGATATTTCTTCAGAGAGTAAATTAATAATGGCACTATATTCAGCCATCTTATTAGAAACAGGACCAATACATATTCCTCTTGTGACCAACAACTAACCAAATAGATAATATATTACCTAAGTGGCGGAAGAGAAGTTACAAGTGTGTCTACTAACGTCGTATGTGAATTATAACTACATTGAATCATCCATCGAATCCTACCAAAGGAGATCAAAAACACCATCATCACCACAAAAATTATATACAGAAACTAAAACTATGTACAATATTTACAAAAAAAATGAAATTCTCAGGCAGGAGCATAAGCATAATAGTTATTGAGATAGAGAACATTTATGGGCTCCAATAACAAATTCCCTTCAATATCAATCAACTCATAAGCACCCTTCTTCAAAACCCTTTTAACAATGAGAGAACCATACCACATAGGTTTGAATTTACCTACACCCAAGGTGTCTTTATCTTGGTCATAGATTAAGACAAGGTCACCTTTAGAGAAAAACCTAGGTCGCACAGACTTATCATATTGTGCTTTGTCTCTTTTCTTATTCGCCTTGTTCATTATGACAACATCTCGACGCTATTAATTTTTGAAAATAATGTCAAATTCCACATTAGACAACTCATATGATTAAGATAATAATTTTATCAGATTCCTCTTTTTGATAGGATCCAAATTGACATATATATTTCCCCAATCAGCTAAGAAAAATTTAAGTTATGAATTAATTTATTATTTTTATGGGTTGACCTAACCACCTATTGATTCCATCAAAGCCCCAAGAGGTCCCTCACAAAGTTATAAATATAGGAGACCTCAATCTCATTTTCACACTTGCTCAAGAAATATATGATTTGCATCCATCAGTTGGTTTCATCTATGTTTATCTCTTGGATCGCATAGGTACGTCAAAAGGAGCTTATGTAGTGGCATGCAATGGATTGGGATTAGAGTCTGATACACATTTCAGATCTCGATCCATTGGTCCAAATCCGGGGGAAGGAAAGGCCTACGTAGTGGCCTAGATTAGCAAATCCATGGGAAAGGTGTGTTGTGCATGAGGTCAAGGAGCCAAAGTGGCTAGCACAACTTGTTAAGGACATGGTCAAAGCCCTAAGGTTAGATCGGGTTGATCTAAAGCATATTGGTGGGCACAAAGTGTTTTGGTAGTGGCTCAGAGCCCCAATGTCGTGGGGTGAGCATGTTAAGATCACGGCTTAGAGAATTACTGGGAAGATATAATTTGGTTCACCTTCAATTGATTGTGCATTGCTTCCAGAAATTAGCCGTTCAGTCACAATTACATCAGAGTGATCATTGACAGTCTCTTGGATTGAGATCCACAAATTCAGAGTTGAGATCACTTGGTGATATTTCAGATCCAGGTTTTGGTATTATATATCTATTGACGTGTGGACCAGATCTGTTTATTTTCGCCGCAAATGTATCTTTAGTCTTCATTCAGTATTAGTCGTGTTCATCAGTTTGCTACATCCAGTGTCAGTGTATTTCAGTTCTATGATTCAATTTCCTTCATGAAGAAGTATGGGTATGGTTTTATTGAGTATAAGCTATTTTTTTATGCATCGTAAAGATATGTACTCATGGATTATATTAATATTGTTGCTAAATCATTTGATGATGATCTAAGAAGAATAATTTCCAAGGTTTTTCCCCATAGTGGGTTTTTCCCTAGTCGTGGACCAATATTGGTGTCTCTATTTCTTCACGCTTCTCTTCCTTTGATATTTTATTTTCCGTTTCTTAGATGATGATGGTGGTGGTGGTGTTTTTCTTTCTGCACAGTTCTATATTATGATGGTTAATAATACAAATATGTACAAAGGAATAATTATTTGGGGTGAATGTAACATTTTAATGATGAAATGTAGCTATCAAAGTAAAGAACAATGTTGATTTATGAAAAAATTAACATGGTATCAGAGTTGGTTGAAAAAAATCCATAGAGATCACCCAAAGGAGACACTTCTATGGAAGTAAGCAGAGGATGTTAGAGACCTAAACAAATTGTAGGGTATGAATAAAACCCTAGGAATTTAGTACTTAAGGGTTTGAGAGAAACCATGGTTTATGGTAAAGTCTTGATATTTGGTATATGAAACCATAGATGGTCTATGAGGAGATACTCAAGTACTTGGATCAATTTGATAGCTGACATGGTTATTGATAAAGTTTCTTATTGAAGGAATCCTTGTTTTGTGGTCATTGGATGACTCTTGAAGGTTGGCTCATGAGGGAGAGTATCATATCTCATTGAAGATAAGTATTCCTTGAATTATAACCCTTACTCTTGTTTATGCTTATGGATCATATTTCTATGATTATTGTTTCTAGCCATTACTTCCTACATGTATATTTGAGCACCTATATATACCTAAACTCTGTGGTGATATTTCATGAATGGATCCCTATTGAGAATATTTGGAAATGCAGGAAAGATGGATAGATCGAGAAATGTGGGAAATTTGAGTAGATCTAGAAATGCAATTAGATCTGGAAAAGGAAAAATTTCTAGATCCAGAAAAGATAAAGAGGAACTTGCACTTTACAAGTTTCCTATGTGAAGGTTCACATGTAATACCACAAGGTATGCATGGTTTATTATGTTAATGTTATGATTTAGCTACATCATTGGATGACTAGTAAGCCCTACTGTATATTGAGAATGTCTACTTCTCATATGCCTTATGCATACATATGAATGATTTGGATTTATGTTTCCTATGATGAAATGGTGCACCTGGTAGTGAATGGTTTGACCATGATGATATTTTTGATTCTCCAAAGAGCACTTAATGTGATTTCGGATATTGGATATAGTGGAATAACTTAATGTGTGGCTAACATCTCATGTTTTGAGATCTTGATTCTAACTTTAATGGATGGTACTCTTGACTCTTGATATAGATAAGATATTTTTGATATCCTATAGAAGGTTACCTCATTTATATGGTGTTGATAATGTGTGTGATAAGCATGATGAAATCTCATAGAAAAGAGTGATTTGACCTTGTTGGTTTATCGATTAACATAAATTGATCCTATTGATCATTATATGCATGGTATTGGAAACCGTAATGATAAAGGAATATTTATGAGATTGATATTACAAATATTTGACTATTTGTGATTATAGCATGCAGTGAAATTAAATTCTCTACCATAATGTATTGGGATCATAAGATTGTGTTGTCACATTAGCTTGTTGTCCTGATCTTTCAAGTCCAGCCCTTGATGAAAGATTGATGATCATGATAAAATGTGTTTATGATCTAATGAATCTTCTATTTTGTGATCCATCTAAATATGGGTTGATGACATAAGTGAAGTATACTCTCACTCAGAGGGATAAACCCTCTCCTAAAAGATCCTTACTCTTGTTTCTAGTTTATGATCTATTGAAATATGATTTATGAGTGTTTGTAGTAGCATTTTGAGTCCTCATTCTTGCAATGGAATTCTCATAGATGGGATTATGCCTAAGATACAAAAAATTGAAGTTTTTTTACAATGAATTTGGTCTATAATCTCAATCCATGGATCTCTCATTTGTTTTGTTTTTGTGAATTATTTTCTAAAATTGGTGGAATTGAGCATGAAATCAAATGGTCACTTGGAAGATGTTAGTTATGTAGATTACTGGAGCTATTGAGATATGTTCCTTACCTAAAGGAGGATAATTCCAATATTTAGAGACTCATAAGTAGTATTCTAGCAGCATACAGAAACCAGTTTGAGTTTGATGAGCCTAGATCGCTAGAAGAATCCATTCAAAAGTTGAAGCATTGTTATGAGCAGTAAAAGAAAAAATGTCAACCTAAGTGTGAATTGAAATGAAATGAGAAAGACAAAATAATATGGCCAGCAAAGTGGCGAAGACCTCAACATGTAGGTGAGAAAGAAAATATGGTTCCTTACAACAAGTTCAGTACAAATGAGAAGGGACATGGATCGCATCCTGGATATTAGCAGAATAGAGGTGATGGTTGAGCACCATTACAATGTTGGATATGTGGACAAGATCATCATAATAAGGATTTTCCATTTTACCAAGGTGGTAGACCTCATATCTGTAGTGCATGGGAGGCACAAATAGTTGGGGATGTTGGTCATAGAACTCCTCGGATTTATGCAGCTATGAAAAACATGTAGGTGGATCACCAGGAATATATCATTGAGATGGACGGTAAGCTTTGTGATCAAGTTATTTCTATTTTGATTGATTTTGGATCTAATTAGAGTTATGTTAATCCTAACCTAGTGGAAAAGTGTGGCTTGAGAAAATAAGTGCATGTAGAATCTTCATGGGTGCAGTTGGCTACAGGTACTAAGAAGAGAGTTCACCATTGGGTAAGACAAGGACATTGAGTACCTAGATGATAATGGAGAAAAGATAATTTTTTAGGGAAAGAAGAAGCCTACATCAGTAAGGATGGTCACCACCATGCCAGCTAAGTGGAGTTGCAGAAAAGGTTGTGTGATGTTTGCAATGCATATTATAGTGACAAGGGTAAGGATGTTGAGGATGCATAAATATTCTAGAGGTATCTTGTATTGCATTATTTTTAGGATGTGTTTCCACCAGAGGTCCCAGATTTATCTCCTCACATGGAAGTATAATTTTCTATTGAGTGGGTACCAGGGGCAGCACCAGCATCAAAGGCACCTTATAGGATGAGCACGCTAGAGTTAGTAGAGTTGAATTTGCAACTAAAGGAAATACTTGACAAGGGATATATTAGGCCGAGTGTATCACCTTGGGGTGCACCAGTGTCGTTCACAAAGAATAAGGATGGTACTCTTAGGCTGTGCATTTATTACATGCATTTGAACAAGGTGATGATCAATAATAGGTACCCATTGTCAGGGATTGATGACTGGTTTAATCAGTTGAAGGGAGCAACACTATTCTCAAAGGTCTATTTGAGATTAGGATACCATCAGGTACAAGAACACGTTCAGGAATAGGTATGGTAATTATGATTTTGTTGTAGTTCCATTTGATTTGACTGATGCCCCAGCTAAATTTATGTGTTTGATGAATAACGTGTTGTTTCCTTATCTCAAAAATTTTGTTATTGTATTTATTGGTGATATCTTGGTATATTCTAAGAATGAGGAAGAGCATGTCAAGCATTTAGAAACAATGTTGATATTGGGAAGCTCCTAATAATGTGGAGGAAGTCATATCATTTATGGGATTAGCAGGTTACTACAGGAGGTTCATCAAGAACTTCTCACACATTTCATATCCTATTATATATCTCTAGAGGAAGGTAATAATTTCGAATGTAAAGAATAATGTGTAGCTAGCTTTGAGCAGTTGAAGCAATCGTTGACCAATGCTCCAGTTCTTAAGATTTCAGATCCGGATAAATAAATTGTGGTTTGTACAGATGCTTATAAAAGAGGGCTTGGTGGAGTATTGATGCAATAGGGACAAGTGGTATGCTATGAGTCCAGGAAATTGAAAAAGCACGAGAAAAAATACATGACTCCTGAACTTTAATTGGAAGCTGTTATTCATGCTTTGAATATGTGGAGGTATTATCTTCTTGGCAAGAGATTTTTATTGATGAGGAATCACAGTGGTTTGACATATCTATTTTACCAATGGAGTCTGAATTCTAGGCAAACTAGATGGTTGGCCACCATTAGTGAGTTTGAATTTAATATAAGATACATTAAGGGAAAGGAGAACAAGGTTTCATATGTTCTTGATAGAAAAGTAAAAGTGAATCATATATAAACTATGAGTTCCTATAATTAATTTATTATTTTTATGGGTCGACCTAACTGCATGTTGATTCAGTCAAATCCCCAAGTGGTCCCTCACAAAGTCATAAATAGAGGCGACCTCAAGCTCATTCTCATACTTTCTGAAGAGATCTATGATTTGCATCCATCAATTGGTTTCGTCTATGTTTATGCCTTGGCTAGCACAGGTTCGTCGTAAGGAGCCCATGCAATGGATCGGGATCAGATTATGATACATATTTCAAATATGGATCTATTGGGCCAAATACGCAGGTAGGAAAGGCCTAGGTAGTGGCCTAGGTCAGCAGAGCTGTGGGAAAGGTGTGTTATGCCTGCGCCAAGGAGCCAAAGCCTCCGACACAACTTTTTAAGGATGCAGCAAAATCCCCGAGGTCATATCGGGTTGATCTAAAGTAGAGTCGTGGGCATAGAGTGTTGTGGTAGCGACTCAGAGTCCCATATTTGTGTGTTGAGCGTGTTAAGGCCATGGATCAAAGAATTAATTGGAATATATAAATGGTTCATCTTCAGTTGATTTCTTAGTGCCTCTATAAATAATTCATTAATTCATAGTTGCGTCATAGCGATCATCGACAGTCTTCTAGATTCAGATCTGGGGCTTCATAGTTAAGATCACTTGGTGATATTTCAAATCCATGTTTTGGTATTATAGATATGTTGGTCTGTAGATCAGATCTATTTTTTCTGTTGCAGCTGTATCTTTAGCCCTCATTCAATATCAACCATCTTCATCAGTTTGATACAGCTAGTGTTAGTGCATTTCAGTTCTCAGATTCAGTTTCCTTCATACACAAGTATGGGTATGGTTTTATTGAGTATAAGTTATTTTCTGTACATCATAAATATATGTACTCATGGATAATTCTACTCATGTTGCTGACTAATTTGATGACGATCTAAGAAGAATAACTTCCAAGGGTTTTCCCCATAGTGGGTTTTTCCCTGGTCTCGAACCAATCTTGGTGTCTCTATGTGTTGATGCTTCTCTTCCTTTGATCTTTTATTTTCCATTGCTTAGATGATGATGATGATGGTGGTGTTTTTATTTCTGCATAGTTATATATTTTGATGTTTAATAATACAGATCTGTACAAAGGAATAATTATTTGGGGTGAATGTAACATGTTAATGATGAAATGTAACTATCAAAGTAAAGAACAATGTTTCTTTATGAAAAATTAACAGATGATGCTCATCAAGATGTTACAATTGAAAAATGTGCTCTTGAAGACTTCAGGTGTATGGAAGAATTTGGATTTCCAACTTAAGATATGGAATCTCACATTCTATCAGAAAGATCTATTCCAAACCATAAACTAACTAAAAAGGAGTGAACCCTGTGGCAATATTTACAGACATTCGGTACGCCCATAACGCGGGATAAATCATGATGTTCCAGTTGGACTTACCTCGATTAAATATCCTTTGGAAGATAGTCTTAAGGGGTTTATTAATGGCTTCAACTTTCTCATTAGCTTGAAGATAATAAGGAGACGAATGATCCTGTCGGAGTCCCAGTTTAAAATCCAACTTAGACATCATAATATTCTGAAAGTGACAGCCATGATGAGTGAAAATATCTTTAGGGATATCAAAGCAGGAGATCACTTGATTAAAAAGAAAAATAATTTTTGTCTCACCATCATTATTAAAAATGGGAATAACTTCAACCCACTTTGTAAAGTACTCTACTAATGTGATAATGTACTTTTTTCCCTTAGTCCAAGTCGGGTTATAAGTTGTAAAATATTTTCCCCACTTAGTAAAATGGACCAAAAGTGATGACAAGAAAAAATAGAGTTGGATGAGCATTCATTTTTTGAGTATATATTCGACAAGGATGGAATTGTTTTACCACTTCAATACAATATTTGAAAATAGAAGGCAAAAATAACTTGTATGGAAGATTTTCTGGGATTTTTCAAGCCTAGAAAAATGACCTCCATAATCCCCACTATGGAAATCATTTAAAACTAACTCAGCTTCCTCTAAGGTCAAACAATGTCTAAGAACTGAATCAAGCCCGCAACAATATAAAGTATCACCAAAGATCATATAACTCTTAGCAAGATGGCGTAATTTTCGGCGTATGTCCTTAGAAAAATATTAGGGAAAATTTGAAGTCTGGAGATGTACAATGATGTATCCACATCAAGGATATTGTGAGGAAATAAGAAAATATGCTCATTTGGAAAAGATTCTTCATAAGTGTCATGTCCTTCACAAGGTAATTCTAAAACTAATTTTGTGAAAACCAAATACTTCTTTGATTTGGATGACATGAACTCTAGATCAAAATCTTCTAAAATAACAATCCATTTATTTTATTTTCCCCCAATCACTTTCCTACTGAGGGAAAATTCAAATTGATTTACGTCAATTTTTACAAAGGTTTTTCTCATCAAGATTTAATGACGGGGTCACTGAACAACATGAGCTGCTAGTAAAGAAAATTTCTCAATGTGAGAATACCAGATTTCAAGACGAACTAAACCTCGACTTCAATAATAAATCACATGCTCTCTAACTACATGATCTTACTAAACCATAATGATACCTATGGTTGATTCTGCTGCTTCGAATTACAAAAGGAAATATCCATTATAATCAGGTGGACTCAAAAGGGGAGCAGAGGTCAATGCCTTTTTCAAAGCATCGAATGAGCATTGATCAAATTTGTCCCAAAAAAATGGAGCTCCTTTCATAAGTAAACACATAAAACATTTTTTTTTATCTCAACATATTTTACGATCAAACTCTTTAAAATTTTGGATTTTCCTTGGAGACTTTGAAGTTGACCAATACTAGCCAGGGGAGGAAACTGAAGTATTTCATCAACCTTGAAAGGATCAACCTAAATATCTTCATTAGAAACGATGAATCCCAATAACCAACCAAAGGTAACAGTGAAAACACACTTGTTAGTGTTCAACTAGATTTTATAATAATGACATGTCTCAAAAATTAGATGAAGGTGTTTTCGATGTTCCATTCTCTTACGAGAGCGAGCAACTAAATCATTCAAATAACCTTCAATTTTATTTTTGATATCATGGAAATCATATTACATAGCCCCTTAAAAGGTAGCTCCAACATTTTTAAGGCCAAAAAGAATTTTCCTATATGGAAATGTACCTGAGGGGAAATCAAACTTCTTCTTGTGTTGATATTCAAGAAGAATTGTTATTTGATTATACCTAGAAAATCCTTCCTTGAAGGGAAAAAAATAATTTCCAGCACAATAATCAATAACCTAATTTATAAAAGGAGAGGGAGAATTGTCTTTTGGATAGGATTTATTTAAATACCTGAAATCAATGCATACATATATTGATCCTTGTTTTTTTTTTCATAGGGACTACATTTGAAACCCATTCAATAAGAGGAACGAGGTAGATGAAACCTGCTTTAAGCAGGTTTTCTACTTCTGCCTTTATTGTTGCATATTTCCTAGGGCTGACCTACTAAAGCATTTGATGCATAGGCTTTGTGTTTTTGTAAGTATTGATCTCATGTTGAACTATACTAGGATCAATCCCAAGAATTTTCTCCTAATACCAAGCGAATTAATTTCATATTCCTTACAATAATTCATTTCATATGCCTTCCATGACATTCATCACATTATCGAAGCATACTTTTGATGACTTGGCTTCTCCCTCTCGCAAGAGGGTTGAGTATCCTTCTCGTCTTCATGCAATCTTAGAGAGATTTTCATATAATAGAATTTGGTTGAATCCTAAAAAAATTATATGTGTTATATTTTTATGATGTTTACTCAATTTCATTTATATCAAACAAGGGGATCATAGTGGACATGCTCAAGGTGGAAAAAATAGTTCAATTTCCTTCCCATGTGAGATATTTCAACTTCAAAGTATACAAGAGAAGGTTGATTTCTTGGTTAGATTTACTATCAACTATGTTGAGATAAAAAATGGATTTATTTTCCTCCTTAATAAGAATACTCCATTATTTTGGATCATTTATTTAAACTTTCATTTCATTCCTTGAAAAAAGGCACTCATGTTAGCCCCTCTGCTCAGTCCTCCATATTATGGAAAATATTTTTCTTTTTTGAATTTGTAACTATGGCCAGTATTCATAATGTATATTTGGTCACTTGATGTGTTTGTGTTTTATCATTTTAAATCATATTTATAAATTCTATAGTTAAAATAAAATTTATTTTGAGTCAAAGTCCCATTGTGACTTTTTAAAGATGAAAATTTGAACTTTTGAAATGTAATTTTTGGCTCCAAATTTAGCAACTCATCCCCCCTCCAAATAAATTTGGCCCTGGCTCAAAAGACACCCATTCGACCTAGGTAGACTACTATATAAAGGAATTTCCTCCTCCTCCACTGGGGCATTTGATTTATCTCACACAAGACAAGTTCTAGGCAAGCAAGCGAAGGAAAATAAGGAAGAAATAGGACAAAGAAGAAGCCCAAAATCTCTATTTTCTATATTTCTCTCTTGAAGCTTTAACATGTCAATTGGTCTATCTATATTTGGTTTACATGTTTCAGGGCATTGTTTGAGGGTACCAAAATTTCTGTGTTTTTGGCCAGCTACTGCATGGCCAAAATTTCTAAGGAAACTGGAAATTCTAGGAGGGTTGAAATTATGGATAAAATAGGAAGAATGAGTTGCTATATTAGATTGAGTGACTTGACTTGGATGGGAAGACCATATTTGACCATAGTTCTAGGTGTTCCTCTAATTGAACAATAATAATTTATCTATTGAAAAATATTGTTTGGTTTTCCCCTTGGCGGGTTTTCCCAGGGTAAATCTTGTCTTCTTTTGTATATTGTGCTCTATTTTCCTATTTTTCTTTATGGTTGAATTTATGAAGTATAATTGATGAATGATATATTGGAATAAGTTAAGAGAAGATCTACATCAAAAGTAATTATGATAATTTCTAAAATATTGTGCTAACCCTAATTTCACTAAGAAAAATAACTTGGGATTAGAGCTTTGGTGAAGGAATGAAGGAACATTGATATCACCTTGAAAAAATACTAGAGATCATTTTATTCAATTCCTCCTTGTAAATTGGTTTTTATGGCTTCTTCTATGAAATATAAAAACAAGTTAGTGGTAGAATCAAACTTAAGAACTTGGGAAGTTAGAATATATATTCTTTTGGCCAAGAGCAACGTTTTGGACATTGTGACATGAAAGTTTTTTGAACCAAAAGATGAAACATGAAAATAATATTTCAAGGAGGATGAAATCAATGCTATGAGTCTCACAGTGGACTCCATTAAGGATAATTTAAGTCCCTACATTTCAAGACTTGATATTTCAAATAAGATATATGATGCCCTAATGAATCTCTACACTATCAAGAATGTTTTTCAATCCATGAGCTTGAAGAATGAACTTCGAAATACCAGAATGAATGATGATAATACTATGGCATAATCATTCATATTGATTTCATAAATAAAATATCAAGTCAAGAAATTGGTGAATCCATTCCTCGTCAGGAACTAGTAATCACAACACTCAATGGTCTTCCTACATCATGGGATTCTCTTATAGCTTGTATAAGCACTAGGAAGGAAGCTCCTATATTTGAACAAATATGGACATCTTTTTCTCAATAAGAATTAAAGTTGATGACTAGAGATCATCATGATGAATAATTTCAAGCCCTTGTAGCTCACTTCAATAACAAGGGAAAGAATACGTTTGGACCTCCACACAAGTCATGAAATGGCTCTTCTTCCTCCCATAAGAAGAATAAATACCTATCAAAGATACAATGTTATGGTTGTCAGGAATATGGACATTTCAAGATATATTTTCCTAATATGGCTAAAAAAAATAAGAGAAAGTGGAAACAACATGCTTTTGCAACAGATGTTGAAGATGAAAAACCAAAGAAGAACAAAGGTGATAATGATTTATTTTATTTTTTTTGCTCTAATAAGTTCCATTGCAGATGATGATGACATGTGGTTGGTAAATAGTGTAGCATGAAGACACATGATTGGAGAGCGGAAATATTTCTAGCATGATAGAAAAGAAGTTGTCCCAAATGGTTTAGCTTGGAGACAATCATAGCTATGCAGTAAAAGGAATTGTAAAGGCATCCATAGCATTGGAATCTAGTAACAATATACATCTCAACAATGTTATTATGTACCATTTTTGAAAAAAAATCTTGTGTTTGTTTCTTGTTTAGAAGATAAAGGAGATAGAGTAACTTTTGTGGATGGAAAAGTACTCGTTTGGTCCAAGGGCTCTAGTATAGTAGATGTTAGGGTTATTGGAGTTCGTGATGGAAGGCTATAAAGACTTGTGATTCAACCAAATCAAGCACTAGTAGATGATAAAATCAATGCAAGTGAGTTGTGGAATAGAAGGTATGGACATGTTCATTATAGAGCATTGCCTGAGTTGAACCAAATAGTTTCAGGGGTTCCTGAAATGTAGATAAATGATGATGGTGTATGCAAAGGTTGTGCTCTTGGAAACAAAAATAAGGAACTATCTCCAAATAGTGACAATAAATATAAGGAAAATTTTTATTTAATTCATTCTAACTTGTGTGGTCCTATTCCTATGAAATAACTTAGTGTCTCATTGTACTATGTGACATTTATTAATGATGTTGAAAAATTCAAAAAGAAATTCTCAATTTGATTTTTCCTTGATTAAATTGAATTTGAATTCCCACATCAACAGACAACTTGGATGATGTTACCACGTGTGACATGGCTTCTGTCACCCAGTTTACTCCATAAACTCGAGTTGGAGGAGTTAGTGTTCAATTAAGCATGTTTGATTAATAATTTGTAGAAGTCAAGGTCATTCATCTAAGGTTTTTTTTAAATAAACGATTTCCAACTGTCAGAAGAACTAGTGGAGGGTCAAGTTGTGTAGTGGGACTTGAGTCAAACTTATTGATCATTCAGTTAATTTATATATCGTACCGAAATAGTTATTGCATGTAGAGAACTTAATCTCTTTGGGTTTGGTTGAGATTCCAAGGTAGTGTAACATCAACCATAGACTAGTCTTGAGTGTAAAAGTGTTGCATGTAGTCAGATGATCAACCTAAGGAATTGTACAATTGAATTTGAGGAATTTCCTAAATAATAGGGGCCTAATTCTTCAAGGAAAAATAAAAGGAAATATGAGCTCAAGCTAATGCAGAAATTGACTAAGTCTGGTAATAGGCTTTCAATGAGAAGAGAGTTAGGTTGTGCACTTGTAGAGTGAGCTCAACTATAAATAAATTGTAATACATCTCTATTCATTTTATTAACGAAAGAGGCATTGGGGTTTTTAGGATATTGATTTCCCTAGATCAAAATACTTGTTACATGTGTGTGATTTCTTATTACATGTCTGAAAATTTTGTTCTAAATTGTCAATTAATGTCTGTAGAGTAGTAGAGTAGGTTTTTGTCTTGTGATTTTGATTAAAACTTCACGAGCAGTTACAAATATACAACATATTTTCTACATGGTATCAAATAAGGATTCACATTAAAGTAGGAACTTCGAAGTTTTTTCTCGGATTTGGAGATCAGTGTTACAAGTTTTCTTCAGAACTGAGAAGATGGATTTTAATGGACTAAGGCTAGAGTATGCCTTGGAGGGCACCTCTATTTTTTCTGTATGGAAGGATCGCATGGAGATGGTATTGGATGAAAATGGTTCTCTATAATACATCAATTCATATGTTGCACAAGCACCTTAATCTAATTCCCATAACCATGCTCAATGGAAGAAATATGTAGCCAAAGTGAGGAGAATCATATTTGAGGGAGTAGGAGACCATATTGTCTCAAATATCCATGGAAAATAAAGTCCATTAGAAATGGGGAAATCACTAATATAATTGTTCGATAATAATAGTGACCATAGGAATTTTTTGCTCAATGATAAACTTTTGAAGTATCAAGATGTAGAAGAAGCACACAATTTCTGTAGTATCTGAGTAGGTTCACACATTGTTTTGATGAACTTGGTGGGGTTTGTGTAAATTTCCTTGAATAAGACTCTGTAATCCTAGCCCTTCTGAGCCATCCCAAGTGTTGGCACAACTATCAAGGTTCGTTGAATGGGAGGGAGAAACTACCGAATTGGGAGCGCTTATTGTCTGATTTCATACAGGAGGAAATAAGGCGAAATACCAGAGATGGGACTTCATCCAAGGGTGAGGATGAGGAAAAATTTTCATTGACTGGAAAGGGAATGAAGGTAAAAGGGAAGAAATCCTAATCCAAACTAGAATCTAGTCAAGGGGCCAAGAATAAATATTTGTCAAAAATCAAATGCTTCTATTGTCATGAATTCAGGAATTATGCCATGAAGTGTCCACACAACAAGGAAAGTAATAATACCTTAGGAGGAGGAGTAGGTGAAGCATTTTCCTCATAGTTCGGGCTTTACTTTATCCTCATTGCATGCATGGCCAACACATTGATGGGGAGTGTGTGGTACTTGGACTCAGGTTCATAATTTCACATGATGGGGAAGAGATTTTTTCAGTCATTTGGAGGAGAAATAATTATATATGCACATTGATATGGGGGTGATATAAGGTAAAACACAACCGATATTGCTACAATCACATTTCAGAGGGAGTTAGGCTCCCCCTTCAGGCTCAAGGATCTCATGTTTGTGTCGGTCCTAAAGAAAAATGTTGTCACTGTTGTAGTTTTGGAAGACTGTGGTTATGATGTGATATTCAGAAAAGGAAAGAGATTCTTGATACACATATCCATGGGATATGCAAAGCATATCGGGGTTCATGTGATGAACATGTACAAGCCAGATGTGGAGGATTGAGTTGCATTGAGCAAAAAGGCATTGAAGATGCAGAGTTGTGATGTCAGTCAACTTTGGCACAAAATACTTGCCCACTTACATCATGGTGCTTTGATGATCATACAACCTAGGTAACCTGGATCATGGAAAATTTTAGGGGTTAATATTCATAGGTGGGCTAATTTTCCATTATTTTTCCAAAAAACGATTCGTCGATTAACATTTTTTTGTAAAAATGATTCGCCCAAATTTTGAAATATAAAATTACTTTACCTTAAAAATAGCCAAAGCTATAGAGAGACTATATATAAAATCATTATAAATTTGTATAATTTTACAAACATATAAATAAAATTTTATAGTTCACATATTAGGGACTAGTGAAATTCGCCAACATTTTTAAACTTCAAGATAATTTTTCATCCATAAAATTTATCACTGACTTGAATATGGTTTCTCATGAAACTTACTCAAGACCAAATTATTGATCTCACTTCTATTCAGTACATATATCTTGTCTCTAAACCTAACCAATCCATCTTCTGTGAGACAGTAGTCCAAATCCTCTACACCTGCACCTATACTGGTACTTGTACATGTACCACTACCCATACCTACACCTGTACTTCTACTTGTACCATTTATTGTACTACCACCTATAACTATACCTATAGCAACAGTTGTACCTATACCAACACCTACACCTATACCTATTCCAACACCTATACTTGTACTCTGTTGCAAACTGTGCACAAACTCCATATACCTGTGATCTAGCTAACCTGCCTATAAGATCCTGTCCTATAAGTATGTCTCATAAGAGCTCATAGTTTCTATATGATTTACTTGTACCTTCTTACTAAGAGTATATGTGAACCTATTTTTGTTTCCCTTGATGTACCTGATATCGAAGTAAAACTCACTAGTCATTGCCAACCATCTAGCCTTCCTAGCATTCAGATTCGGTTGGTCAAATACATGCCTCAACCCAATTTGATCACTCATCAGTACAAACCTCCTATAAAGAATATAGTTCCTCCACATCTTCAGTGCATGTATAATCATTTCTAGCTAAAGGTCATGTGTCAAGTAGTTCTGCTCATGCTCTTTCAGTTTTCATGACTCATAGCACACCACCTGTCCATTCTCCATAAGGACTCCACTAAGTCCTCTCTTGCAAGCATTTGTACACACTACAAAATCATTTTCTGTATTTTCAATCTTCAACATTGGATCAATTGTCAACAACTACTTAAGTTGCTCAAACCCTCACACTCCTTTGTTCAATCAAAATTCTTACCCTTCCTCTATAATGATGTAATCCAATAAGCAATCTATGAGAAGCTCCTGATGATACTCTCACAATAACCTACCAATCCCATGAATGATATAACCTCATCTACAATATTAGGAAATACCCACTCCATGATGTCCCTTATGTTTTCTGGATATACTGCAATTCCCTCCTTCAAGACAACATGTCCCAGGTAGTGAACCTCAATGTGGAAGAAACTACATTTGCTAAGCTTAACATACAACTGATGTTATCTCAACAACCTCAATATTCTTGCCAAATGTTTGACATACTCTTCCCCATTTTTATAATAAACCAATATTTCATCAATAAACACAATCACAAACTTGTCCAAATAAGGATGCAACACATTGTTAATAAAACACATAAGTGTAACTGGGGCATTAGTCAAACTGAATGGAACTACAAAAAAATCATAATTCTCATACTTGGTCCTGAGTGTGGTCTTGTATATGTCATGCTATTTGATAGCCTGGTCTCAAGTTGATCTTAGAGAACATTATTGCTCCCTTCAGTTGATCTAACAAATCATCAATCCTCAGTAATGGGTACTTGTTCTTGTTGGTGAATTTATTCAGTTGCCTCTAGTCAATACACAATCTGAGAGTAACATATTTCTTCTTCACAAACAACATCGGTGCACCCCATGGTGATACACTTGGCCTATTTTTTCAGCTGCAAATTTAATTCTACCAACTCATGTGTGCTTATCCTGTAAGGTTCCATTGATGTTGGAGCTTCCCCTGCCATCAACTCAATAGAAAATATTACTTCCTTCTGTGGTGGAAAATATGAAATATCTACCGAAAACATATCCTGAAACATTTGTAAAACTGGATACTTGTTCTGTACATCTGCATCCTCATATTCCTTATCTTTCTCACTAGATATATGAACTGCAAATAGTACACACCCTTTCCTAAGACTACGCTTGGCCTGCATGGTTGTCACCATTCTAATTGATGTGGATTTCTTCTTTCCCTACAACACTCTTAGTTCCCCATCATCATCCAAACACTCAATAGGTTTCTCATAACAATCTACCTTGGTCCTGTGAAGATATAACCAATCCATACCCAATAGCATTTTATATGAACCTGATGGAAATATGTTTAAGTGTGTTGTTGTAGGCATACCATTTAACTAAAATGCACAAGATCTTACCCAATGGTGAACCTTTTTCTTCATACAAGTGCGAAGCTTCACTAACCAATATTATGCGTGCATTTCCTTACTCAAAACACACTTATCCACCATGTTAGGATTAATATAACTATAGCTAGACCTAGGGTCAATAAAAATGGAAACAACTTGATCACAAAGCTTACTGTCCAACTGAATGATAGAATCCTAATAATATTCCTACATCTTATCCACAGCTTCATAAATCTGAGGAATGTTATGCCCAACATCTCCCACTGTTTGTGCCTTATGCGCATTATAGATCTATGTCTTGCCACCCTAATATTGTGGGCAATCCCTCCTACACTGATATCCTCCATAATTCCAAAACCTCACTCACTCCTTATTCTAATTCTTATTCCATTCCTCTGACAAAAATCCTTGTCCTCTACCAGACGTACTAAACTTCTGAGGTGGGGAAACATTATCCGTGTTCCCTGTTTCTTGAGGCATTGCTCGCTTCTTGTCCCATTTTCCTTTTTTCTTGTCATTACCTTTCCCATATGACTTTGCCTCTTATTTGCGCTTTGATTGCTCATAGAAATGCTTTAGTTTCCAGATAGTCTCCTCCAATTTCCTAGGATCATTGAACCCAATCCTATCTCTGAATGCAATCAGAAACCCACTAATGAATCTCTTAATCATGGCCTTCTCCTAATTGAGGTAATGCACATATCTTAGTAACTCCAAGAACCTTCTAATATACTCCTAATTTGTCATGGGACCCATATTCATTTCATAAAAATCCTTTTCCCTCTCATTTTAGTATCTTTATAATAGTTAGTTCTTCTAGAATATCCTTTCGAACTCACTCCAAGTCGAATCCTCCTCAGAAATATCCATGGCATTCTTCGCATCTTCCCACCAAATATCTACTCTACCTCTGAGGCTGAATGTAGCTATCCTAGCTTTCATATTTTCTAAATAATCATGCAATGAGAAAAAATTCTTCATGGAAAGAAACCATGCCTCTACATCCTTTGGTTTGTTCATCTCTCAGCCAAATATAGGTGGTTATTCATTTTTAAACTCATCCAGAAAATAACCCCTGTGAGTCCTATAAGGATGATAATGATCATGATCATGATGCCTGTCAGAACTAGAGCTAGAATGATACTTGTGTCTATCCCCTCCACTATCCAAAGTGTCTAACAATCTACCATATCTAACCATGTCATCCCTATCTGGTCTCTAATCATCGAGATACATACTACCATATGCTTCATTGGTCCCATCCTCCTTCCCATAGTTGATCTTAAGCGTCCCATGTTTTTGTAACTTTGAAAATTTTTGAAGGATGCTATATTAACCTCTACTTTATTTTCCTGTGCTTGTATGAGTTTGTTATTATCTCCCTTATAACTCCTTATTTCTTCCTTTAAACTTCTCAGTGTATTTACCAAGTTAGATGAATGTCCAACACCATGCTTCTCATATCACTCATAGGGAGAATCTCTATATTGTACCCTTTTGTTATTCATATTTTATTTCTTCCTTCAATTTACAATATGTCAGGACTCATCTAAACCAATTCATAAATAAACCCATGTACCTTAGTGTAATTTGAGGAGGATATGTCCTGCAAAATCAACCAATCAGTGAAATACATGTATATACATAATCATATCAGCATATAAACTTGTAACACGTGGTATATTAGCACATAAACATCACTCTAGTTGGATTATAGTCATAGATTCATAACCATACCAAGTATGAAACATGACCTAATGCATAACCATACCAATGAAACTTGACCACACACCATCACAAGCATAAGCAATGTGCAACCAAGTGTGAATGACTAATGCATTTTCAACTTATAACATAACAAAAGAAACCATACTTAGACACTACATAAGAATGACCAATATTTGAACTATCATACACAAGAAATGCATACAAAACATGTAACAATATGTTAGACAATGTTCATGCATAATACAAAAACATGAACAACACATAATTAGTCATACACATATGACCACATGTTTAAAACTACTCCCATGGTGACACCAATGCCACCATGGAAAACATAAAATGACTAAAAAAAACATACACCATAGGTATAAGAAACACATAAGGAATCAACAAAAGCATTTTCAACACACCGCCCATCCAATCCAAGGGTTGAACCATGCTCTGATACCACTCTGTAACACCCTCTTCCCACATCTACCCAAGTAACAGGGAAACCTAGGTAAACATGCGACGAGAGGCTACTAATATGAGGCTACTAATATTAGATGACCTTAAGGAAGTGGAACCGATGGAAACCTGACAAACATACCTTACATATCATCAACAACACCTCCAGGAGGTAACACAACCTCCCATACCCATAAACACTGAGGGGGGACTGAATTTTTATCCTTTCGAGCCTTAGTCGTGGGCATGTAAAGGAAAGGGAGTGGCTACAATACTATATTCGTAGGCATGCCAAGGAAAGGCCACTAATAGGGCCCGGAAATGTCAATTCTATGCTTGAAACTCTGAGGTTTCTGCCACATTTTTAGCCCCAGAGCCCAGGTCACTTCCTATAACTTCATGAAAATTTAGGAGAGGATAAAAAACATTAAAAGAAGGTATGGAAGCAATCGCATCATCATAAACTCATCTGGACCCCTCCTAGCCATGACAAACATTTCATCAAGCATGTCACAAACATTGAGTCTACAGGTATAAACATCTCTTACTTATCTAACAATTGCTAAGAAGAATTTCTCCCCTACATCATAAGCTACAATACAACCTATTTGACCATAGATACATTGTGTATTCATTACAGGTAAAAAAATGGACAGATCCATACATCATCATTGATCAAATACATGCTTATAGCCAACACAATAACAACATAAATACAATGAATATAACAGAAATAAAATACATACATAAACAAGACATTTTCATATCGAATACCAGAGGAATGAGCTCTTCATTACTGAATGTAAAAACCAATCGGAGATGGGACTTCCACGTTCCACCCAACCATAAATTAGTTGAGCCAAGTCTCGCTTTAGCTATTCACCCCTATGCCATATTACAAGCATGAATGTAGGAATTTATCAAACACATCAATCAACACAAAACCAGGGCTCTAAAGACCAAACTGTCTCAACCCCAAATTAGTGATTCCACCTCACAGTCGGATATCACTAACCATCACAGTTTGGTCTCCACCTAAGCTAATCCATGGCTCTATAGTGTTTGTTCCAACCAAGGCTCGAGGACTAGTAACTAAACCCCGGTTGTTCCTGGGCTCAAGAGCATTTATCTAACCAAGGCTCCAGGACTAGTAACTAGACCCACCTAGGGCTCAAGAGCGTTTGTCCAACCAAGGGTCTGAGACTAGTAACTCAACCCTACATCTTTTTGTTGGGCTCCATATCATTTTTACAACGAAGGCTCCGAAAAATAATAACTCAACCCAACAATTAAAGGAATCATGAGAACCAACCATAATTTAATAAATGGAAATAAACCCACAATACCATGGTTTTTGAGGAAATGTCAAGGCTAGGAAAATCCACATGCATACACCATGCATGCTAAAACTAGTGAGGAAAAAATAAATTCAACTTGGTACATGCAATCAAATCCCACTGTAGTTGTTGATCTCGATGTCTTTTTGCACTTTACTTCTCTTATTTTTCCTTCTTGCTCCAAATCACCAAGTATCCATACCCTCCAAGAGTACTCCAAGAAAACTATAAGTATCCAAGGGTATGAAAGATAGAGAGATAATAATGAGAGATCTCCAAAAATGCACTAAGAAAAGTTACCAATTGATCCTCAGAAGCCTTTTTATAGAAGAAGCCTCTATTTTATTCATTTTCCATTATTTGCCTTCATTTTCCTCCTCACATGCAACTTATAACCTTTTACCTCCGTTTTCTCCTAATTTCCATTATTTTCATAATTAAATGTGCCAAAATTACTTTTTTCCTATTTAATGCCTTAGCCATAGACTTTGCTAATTTCCTTGGCCATAATAAACCATGTGAACACCCGCACTAGGATTTTTTCACAACATTCAACTTGGAATACGTGTCCCATCAACCATGGTTATTATTTTAAGTTTATTACATGGAATTTTCACTAGGGTTGTTATGAATGTATCTTGTGAACAAATGACCAGATATGTATTATGCAGTCAGCCAACTAAGCCAAGCTATGGTTAGGCGAACGAAATTATTTTGGAAGGAAGCTAATCATGTTCTACGGTAGCTTATATTCACTACCCAGTTTTTACTATGGTATAGATAGGTAGAGGGAGTGAATATGTGTGGCTTCATAGATGCATATTGGTAGGGATTCCATCAGACCGAAAGAGTACATCAAGTGGAAATTTTAGTTTTTTGGTACAACAAGAAGAAAATATCTATGGCACTAAGCTCTATAGAAGAAGAATACATGGTTTCCATTCAAGAAATGTGTGATTTGATCTAGATGAGAAAGATACTTTTTCGATTGTTTGGTCAAATGATGGATCCAACTGTGATATACTGTGATAATCAGAGTTGCATCAAGGTCTCTAAAAATCTTATTTTTCATGACCGATCTAAGCATATAGATATCTAATATCACCATCTACAGGACTATGTGTAGAGGCAGATAATGTTGTTGTAGTACATTCCAACATAAGAACATGATGTTGAGATTTTGACAAAGGCATTGTCAAGAGGGAAGTTCAAGTTCCACAGGTGAAATATAAGGGTGGGTTATAATACCTTTCTTGCTACGAGGGGGAGTTGAAAAATTTGGCAAGAAATTATCAATTTTATTTTGCCTTTATTAAATTGAGAAAATTTGAATTTCCACATCAATAGACAACTTGGATGATGTTAAATTGTGTGACATGTCTTGTCTCAACCATTTTACTTAGTAAATTTGAGTTGGAGGAGTTAGAGTTCAGTAAAGCATGTGTGATTGCTAATTTGTAGAAATGAAGGTCATTTATCTAAGGTTGTTTTCAGTTAAACTAGTTCCAATTGTTGGAAAAACTAGTGGAGGGTCAAGTTCTATAGTGGGAATTTAGTCAAACTTAGTGATCATCCAGTCAACTGATAAATAAGCCCAAAAATAGCTAGTGCATGTAGAGAATGAAAGGTCCCATGGCTTGATGGTTATTCCAAGGAAATGTAACATCAGTTGTAGACTAGTATTGAGTGTACAAGTGTTCCATGCAGTCAGATTCTTATATTAAGAAATTGTGCAATTAAATTTGAGGAATTTCCTAAATAATATGGTCATAATTTCTCAAGGAATTACACAATGAAATAGGAGCTCAAGCCAAGGAAAAAATTTACTAAGTTTGGATCATAGGCCTTTAGTGAGCAGAGAGATATGTTGTGCACTTGTAGGGTGATCTCAGTTGAGAAAATAAACTATAATACATTTCTATTAGTTTGATTAATGCAAGAGGCATTGGGGTTTTTATGATATTTCTTTACCCAGACAAAAATAATTGTTGCATGTGTGTGATTTCTTATTGCATGTCTAATTAATTTTTTCTAAATTGCAAATCAATGTTTGCAAAGTAATAGAGTAGGTTTGTGCCTTGTGATTTTGATTAAAAATTCATTAGCAGTTGCAAATCTACAATATAATTTATACAAATTAATTCTCCTATAAGGCATGGATATATCTCTTGAAGAATAATGATGAATTACTCGACAAGTTATACGAATTCAAATTTGAAGCATAGAACTTGACAAGCATGAAGATAAATATATTAAGATCTGATAATGGAGGAGAAAACACCTCAAAGGAGGTTTTTTCTTTCTACAAGTAGCCTAAGATTAAGAGAGAGCTAATTTTCTCCTATATCAATAATATAATGGTGTAGTAGAATAAAATAATAGGTCTATTGAATAATTGGGGGGAGGGGGGGGGCATCATGGGAAAATATGTACAATTGAAATAAAAGACCTCATAAAGCTCTGAAAGGTATGACTCTTGAAGAACAATTTTCTAAAATAAAGCCATAGGTTTCACATATGAGAATATTTTATTGTCATATATATATGTATATATATATATATATATATATATATATATTCATGTTCCTAAGGATAATATGAACAATATTCAGCCTTCAGAAAATAAAGGAATATTCGTTGGTTATAATTAATCATCAAGGGCCTACAAAATATACATTCAGTATCATTAGGAAACTAAGGTTAGTAGAGATGACACCTTCTATGAGAAAATGGCATATTGGAAGTCTAAGGAATTCCCCATGTATTTCTTGGATGAAGTGAAGTAGAAGTCCTCAAGGGAGGAGCATTCAAGCTCTACAAAATGTATTGGAAGGCTTGAAGGGCCTCGAGATCTAGTAGAACTAGTCATAGTTCCATATATCAAGAAGATACCATCATGCCTCAGATATAAATTGGAAAAGGAATAAGGATATGAAGCTACTAATGGAACATATAGAGAATTTAGGAAACCTAAGAGGTTTTCTATCTATGCATCTCTCATGAGAAAAATCATTGATGCAAAACTTTCCACATATTAATAAGCATCTAGCTAGCAGGTGTGGAAGGAAGTGATGAATGAAGAGTACCAATCAATCAAGAAGAATGATGTCTGGGAGGTTGTGCCAAGGCCTAAAGTGAATTCAATGGTGACTTCCCAGTGGATATATAAGATCAAGAATGCTACATATGGTAGTATTGAGAAAGACAAGGTGCCATTCGTGGCTAGAGGCTTCTCCCAGAAAGAGGGGGAAGACTATGATGAGACCTTTGATCCAATTTATAGGTACATCTATATTGGATCCATCATTTATCTTATTGCTTCAATGTGATAGAAATTGCAATAAATGGATGTGAATATTGTTTTCCTCAATGGTGTGATTGAGGAAGAGGTGTACATAGAGAAACCTCAAGGGTTTGAGGTACATGGAAAGGAATATCATGTTTACAGATTGAATAAGGCCTTGTATGGACTCAAGAAATCTATAAGAGATTGGTATGTTCATATTGACAGATATTTGACGAGATTTGGATATACCAAGAGCAAAGCTGATCCAAAACTTTAAGGTGGTGAATAATTATTATATGTTGATGACTTATTTATGATAGGTGTTGATATTCTTATCATTCATTGTAAGAATCAGTTGGCTTCTAAGTTTGATGTGAAGGATCTTGGGTTGATGCAATATTACTTGGGACTAAAAGTATGGTAGAAACCTAGCGAACCCTTCCTTGGTCAATGAAAGTATGTGTTATATATCCTTCAAATGTCTGGTATGATGGATGGAAAATCCCATGGTGACTAACCTAAAGAAGTTTAGAGGCTCTAACTTGATATTGGTAGATCCATCTATATACCATTGGCTAATTGGTTCGTTGATCTATTTGGTTAAAACTAGGCAAGACATATTCTTTGTTGTAAACACCTTGAGCGAGTTCCAAGTAGAACCAAACAACAAGAATTATATTGCAGAAAATAACATCTTGATATGCTTTCTTGGTATAGTGAGTAATGGCTTGATATATGTTGTAAAAAAGGATGTACAACTTCAAGGACATACATATGTAAATTTGGAAGGTAGTGCAGAAGACAGGAAGAGTAGCTCGAGATTATGCTTTAGTTTGGGATGTGCTATGATGACATGGATAATAAGGAAGAAAAGTTTTAATGGACTCGTAACTATTGAAGAAAACTATATTTCAACTAATGAGTCTTGTACCGAAGTAGTATGGCTCTGGAATTTATTTGTAGCATTTTTCATCCAGGAGTTAGAACCGACGGTGATACACTGTGATAATCAAAGTTATGTGAAGCTTTCATAGAATCCCATGTTCCATGATAGGTTGAAGCATATTGAGATCAAGTACCACTACATCTATGACATGCTGCAGTGGAGAGAAATAAGGCTTGAGTACATCTCCACCAATGAGTAGACAACTAATGTTCTAATGAATCCATTGTATAAAGACAAGTTTGTGTACTTCAAAGACAATATGGGACTCATGGAGATTACCCCTCCCATTGAGAGGGAGTGCTAATATGTTTGCATCATGGATGGTAATTCTCTTGAAAGGGAGAATGGGTCTAAGACACCCAGATTTCTCAATAGGAAGGGTTGAGTGTGTGTCTCTTAGAGGAGGACCTTGATCACACAACATGAATGGTGGATTGAGGTATTAGACCCTGATCACACACCAGGAATGGTGGAGTGAGGTCCCTCAGTATCTAGACCCTGATCACACACTATAAGGGTTGAGTGAGGTCTTGGACCCTGATCACACACAAAGTAGGATGGAGTGAGGTCCTTTCAACATCTAGACCCTGATCACACACCATGTAGAGTGGAGTGATGTCTTTGCCTATATTGCTCACTAGGAAGGGTCGGTGAGTGCTTGTTAGTTGAGGGTCTCAACATTTTTAGCCTAGGAAGAGGTCATGGCCCTTTGAGGACTCATCACACTAGAGGAGTGAGTCTTAATATGTTGATGACATTTCCATGTCTTTGGTACCACCCTGACTATGAACACTAGTGGCTGTTGATGACAGATGATGATGTTGGTGATGATGGATAACCTTTTTCTTTAAAGAAATTTGTCAATTTGAGAACAACTATGACATTGATTATAAATACTTCCAAAGTTAAGGGGGAGTGTTGAATTTGTAACTATGGTTGGTCTTCATAATTTACATTTGGTCACTTAATTTATTTGTATTTATCATTGTAAAGCATATTTATAAATGCTAGAGTCAAAACAAAATTTATTTTGAGTCAAAATCCCATTGTG
Source organism: Pinus albicaulis (assembly GCA_034641835.2). Classification (NCBI taxonomy): domain Eukaryota; kingdom Viridiplantae; phylum Streptophyta; class Pinopsida; order Pinales; family Pinaceae; genus Pinus; species Pinus albicaulis. The sequence goes on along the minus strand of CM076569.1, from coordinate 840,609,047 downwards.
ACTTTTCAAAGATGAAAATTTGAATTATTGAAATATAATTTATGGCTCCAAAAATTGTCAAGTTGGCCTCCCTCCAATTCAAGTTGGCCTTGTTTGAAAAGACACCCATTCAACCTAGGAAGACTACTTCATAAAGGAATTTACTCCTCCTCCATTGAGGCATTCAATTTATCTCACACAAGACAAGCTATGTGCATGCAAACGAAGGAAAATAAGGACAAATTTAGATGAAGAAGAAGGAAAAAACATTTATTTTCTCTCTCTCTTGCATCTCACACATGTGTATTGGTATATCTCTCTATGGTTCACATTTTTCTAGGTGTTCCATTACAAAGGGTTGAAATTTATATGTTTCTGGGTAGTTACTGCAGGACCGAAATTTTTGGGACAATTGGAAATTATAGGAGGGATGAAATTATGGTTTAGATAGGAAGAAAAAGTTTTTGGATCAGATTCCATGAATTGATTTGGAGGGAAATTCCAATTTTGACAATAGATATGTGTGTGTCTCTCATTGAAAAAGAAGAATTTATTTATTACGAAAGGTTGTTGGGTTTTCCCGTTGTGGATTTTCCCAAGATAAACCTTGTCCTTGTTTTTGTATTTTGATCTCAATTTATGTGTCAATTTCTGAAGTATAATTGTTGAATAATGTATTTAATAAGTTAAAAGAATATATAAATCAAAATTAAATATCATAATTTCATAATTATTGTGCTAACCTTAATTACACAAATAAAATCAACATGTTTTATATCTCATTACATGTGTTTCATCTATTGGAATGGTTTTAGTTGAAGAGGATGACATGCATCAAGAACATGTCATTTATTATATTTTTTGAGATTTATCAGGTCTCGAGCTCAAATATTCTCATGTTGAAAAAAATGCCTTATTTTTTGCTCATGTGGTCTACTACCTTCAACATTATATTCTACTAAAGAAAACCATTGTAGTTTCCAATATCAATCAATTTTAGTACAATTTTTACTTTCCAAGTTATTAGTAGTAAAAATAATAAAGGGAGTGTTATTTTATAATAATTTTATATTGAGTTTTCTTTGTTCAAATCAACGAAATTCCCTGCCTTCATAGAATTAATACCATAGTTACCTCAAAATGATGAGGAAACTATTGAAATTGATTTATTACCAAACAATAATATATTCCTCATCGATTTTAGAAACCCTAAGTGTTGATATACTTTTATTTATCTCCAAATTTAGAGTTTTCCCTCTCATTTCTCGTGGGATGATTGACATCATATATGACACTTAGCTAAAAGCTACCTTATTATTGGTGAAACTTTGTATCATCATGGGGTAGACTCAATTTTTCATCAATCCATCACTCACATGGAACCAAGGATTACTTTAAATTATTCTCATGTTGGAGCCTATAGAGCTCATCATATTGGGTTGCATTCAACTAAGAAAGTATTATTTGTAAGGAATTTGTAGCCTTTAATATTAAAGGTCTATGTTAATGTAGTCAATAAATTCATTAGTGTCAAGTATTTACTCACAAATTTTGCATCCATCGAGATCCATTTTTTCTATTATATCTATTAGCCAATTTACAAAATGGGGGTTATATTTTACAATGTACCACCAAGATTTGATAATGGTTCATAACTATATTATCATTGTTGTCGACTACTTATAAAAGTGGGTTAGCATTATGCTTACTTTTCTAAATCATGGTAAGGAAATAGCATAATCATATTCAATCAATTAATAGTTCATTTAGGTATACCTAAATAGATTGTTACTAAACATGGAAGTCACTTCCAAAAAAGGATGTTGTTAGAGCTAGAATCAAAGCTAGGATTCTAATAGGAGGATCCATATCCTTATTACTTGTAAATTGATGAATAAATGGAGGTGGTGAATAAGTCATTTAAAACCATATGATTGAAATATTAATGTGAGTAAATAAAATTTTCATTTTATTTTGTATACAATTCTTTGGGCTTATTGAACGTTAAACATATTACTATAGGATTTAATCCTTTCCAAGTCATTCATGGGGTGTAAGTAGTCTTTCCAGTTAAATGTGAAATTACTTCAATTTATCTAGGAGTAGAGAGCATACCTAACAGAAAAATCACTTTAGGAATGCATATTTCAGTTGGAAAAACTTGATGAACAATGTAGATAGGTGGTCACTAAAAACGAGTGTCTTAAGAAGCATGTTAAACTTAAATATGATAACATTTTCCCGAGTTTTTTCCCTAGCATCCTATAGATTGGTAATACATCAATTTGACTAATTTTGATTGATCAGTGAAACGAAATTTCATGATCTAATAATACCAAAAAAAAAAAAATTCCCTCAAAAAATTAAATTTAGTGACTTTTTGGATAGGACTAAAGCTAGAGAGAGATTAAATGTAGATGACTAAATCACCTTCCTTCCTTACTAGTAAACAATGAATGGCTATGAAGCATTTTTTATGACAAGTGAAAGAGGCTCCACCCATTTTATATTGGTTGTTAGATGCATCCCTATTTCTTTTGCATTTAAGATATACTAAAATAAAAGTATAGGTAAACTTATTTACTTTGATATTCAATTTCATAATTGTGATAAAACCCCATTGGTCCCATATGAAAGTTCTAACTTGATGGGAAAATTTTATATTGACTCATTTTTCTAATTTTATAGTCAATGATGTTATTTACTAATTGAACTAAGTAGTTAATTTTCCTAATTTTATTCTATTCATAATTCATAACTCCTTTGATTCAATAAAAAAATTAGGTTGAATGAAAGGAGTCAAAAAATAGTCATTCATGTCAAATTCCATTCTAGTTTTCCAGAAACAATGGCCTAGCCATTCTAATAAGGCCATAGCCATTACAATAGAAATTAACAAGTTTTGCATAGTTAGAGTCATTTATCCAACCACATACACTTCCATGGTTTTGGATATTTTATAAGGGAGATATTTTCCAGATTACAATGAGGACAAGGGTACTTTGGGGATAAACAAATTTAAAGTGATGCGGTTTAGGTCTTACATGTTATACATATCCTTTTAAAATTATCTTATAAATTGGATGATTATGAGACTAATATTCTTAGTGATCCCCATAAAAGAAACAATGCTTGGGTGTTCTCCCTTTTTAATTATTTTATATTAGTAATTTTAGACTAGGTTATTAATCCTTCTTGCCAATTTTTTAGTAGATGTGATGTCAATGGATTTAATGATGTTCATAGGATTTGTAGATTGTGAAAACCATCATACTCAGGATGTCGCTTCTGCAACTTGGGTGATTTATTCACCCACCAACTAGCTAGTGTTTTTCAAGAGCTTCTTGTCATAAACATACCGTCAATAATGTGGTTGAGTATATCATTGTGATTGAATTACTCTTGAATGATATGTTTCATTGTCTTCAATGTTTAATGATTCATGTGTATTCTTAGTTATTAGTGGCTTAATTGAATGATGAATATCAAATTGGTGACACTTCGTTACTCTAATAATTCCTATGAGTAAGAATTATGGATTGTTAATTTGAATTTATTGCTTATATTCATGTTATGATAAGTGTTATTTTCACTAGTAATGGATTAAATAATTTTTTGTTAGGAATTCATATCGTTAAATCAATCCATAAATCTTCAAGAACAAAAAAATAAACTTCTCATTCGCTTAACATTCCTACATGTGCATGCCAAATATTTAACATATTTTATTTTGTATGCTAACTTCTTGTTTAACGAGAAAATTACCATATTCTAGGGTTATTATGCTTTGGTATAACATTATACTTCATTGAAGTGTTCTTATTATATAACTTGAAATTTTTACTCTCATAATTTAAGCTCTTTCATTTCTATACTAAATCTCCCATATTGAAATATAACATTTTATTCGTTTATTCATCTACTAACCCATAAACACATCTTCAAATTCCTCATCATTAGAATAACATAAATTAATCAAGACCATGGTAGATCTCCTTTTAGTGGTTCTATTTTTGTAATTATAGGAAAATTCACATATGTGCAACATTTGAAATATATTATGGTGTTGTTAAA